>OY735278.1:72031-156686 GCA_963457715.1 Argyresthia albistria | reverse complement strand
AGACTAAGTGCCGTTCTCTCATTCCTCAGATTTTGACATTTCACACGTACAAAAAGTGTCAAAAAAGTTATCTGACTGTTTATCCGTATCTTGAGAGACCCGGGCTATACCGATCAGTTATAGTTAGACCTAAAGAAGCAATCAGACCATGTGATGTCCCCTTTTCTCTCTGAAGCACACCGCTCGAACGACCGATCAATGGCGAACTATTGTTATATAAGATGTGTCGGCGAACCAGTTAAGTTCATATTCATAATTTCTTTATTGTACACAATTAGTTAAAACAAAACAAAAGTAAATAAAAATAGTGAACAAAGGCGAGCTTATCTCTAAAAAAAGATGATTTTTCACGCTCAAGTTCCCTTATTTCGTTCGGGTTGCACGCTCGAGGGTGGGGTAATCGCAGTTTGGGCGTGAGGTCCTAGTGAGGGCTCACGCCCACCCTCAACCACCGGCAGCCTGTGTCCGCCCACTGCTGGCTACAGTAACAGCCTCCTCCCTTTTGTGCAACTCTCCGGTTATGTGTAAATCGGATCGGATTTTTGGAACACATAACATATTAATAAAACATGGCGATGTACTGTGTCTGTATGTGTTTCTGTCTGTGGCTACCATTTACCGAAACCCCGATAGACACAGACAGGAAAACTCCTTATCCCTAACAGAGGAGGATATATAGGAGTTTGTTCGTGGGGAGTTAAATATACCATACAACAGCTACAATAGCATAACTTAGTAAATACAATACAGGTAATGTCGTCGACCCTACAGATCATGCCTATCGCTTTCATCACCTAAAAATGTATTACCAAATAGCGCGGCCAATCACGTAGCAAGTAGACATATCGATAGCTTTATCATGCTTGGGGCACATCTCTCTTTATCTACTGCCAGCGTTTACCTAACATCGATAACAATAGTGAGTGGAAACCACGAGCATTGATTAGGGATGCCCGAACGTGCGTTATCGATTCACTGCGAGATGCATTTCATAAGGGGTTTTGGAGAAAAAAGTTGTCTTTTAAAAATATGTATGTTACGTATATGTGAGAGTGTGTTTTATTTTTTAGGGTTCCGTGATTGATAGATTGATAAGAGCTAATAAAGATATGGTCATACGTAGTTTGGTTTAGATAGAGGATGTTTGAATTGGCTCTATGTGTTCTGCAGATGGATTAGTAGGGACAAAGCTAACAATTTGGCTCTCAAGTTGGAGAATATCCTTCGTAGCGTCGATAAGGGTTGGAATAGATGTTGCGGTCAGAGTCAGCCTATTGGGCCAAAAGTCGATAACTTACAATTACCCGCTACGTCGACGACGCTATTTAGAAACTGTATGCTATTTGACGTCAGCCGCACAAAGTATCACATGTCTGTCATCGTCAAATCCTATCCATTTTCTTACCATCACCACAGGGTGCTCCTCCCATACAAATTAGAATTAGTAACCCTTCGTAAAAAAGAGATGGCGTGAGGAGTAAGATTTGTACTTTAAACGCCATGGTTTAAGTTAGTATACTTCTAGGTGGCGCTAATCTTAGAATAAATCCTATATATCTTAGCGCAATTTCGTGGTATTTGCAATTTTTCGATGGTGCTGCACCGATAATGGCCTCGAACTAAAGAAGCTTTCGTAGCATCTCAGTTTACGCCGGTGTCATATTTTGTTCTAGGTAGTCTATCTGTATTAGTATAAGGCCGGGACTCCACCAAAGCGGAGATGTGCGGAGATGTGGAATATTTGTATGGCGCCATGGAAGCGGAGATGTGAGCTGTTTTCATCGCGCATACAAATATTCCTCATCTCCGCTTTGGTGGAGTCTCGGCCTAATATTATAGTATCTGTGCCATCACCGAAGCGACTGATGAATTAGCGCGTGCATGTTGCCTGCGGATACAGGTCTGGATCCGGTGAGCGGTCCGTCCACACCGATTTCCACAAGTCACGTGATGTGTGGACGTGTCTCTTGTTATTGTGATATCACTCGTGTCACGTGCCGCTATTTCCATGCGTCTCGCCACACGCACGTTTCAATTTTGACACAAGTTCCAGCGTAAGGTAAATTATACACGCATTCCTATGTGTGTGTGTATGGCTGAAGCACTTATTTATAAACACTTTTCTGTAATATTGCTATCGTGAGGAATATAATAATAGCCCCCTGTCAAGCAAAATGGAGAATTGAAATAATAATATTGATTTTAGCATTTTATTTCTGACTAAAAGTGGGTACAGTTCGTAATTCGTAATTTCTTTATTGTACTAACACAAGAATGACACACAGAAAACTTATAATAGATAGACAATGTACAAAGCAAGCTTATCTCTAACAAGAGATTTCTTACAGCAAATCATTGGGATGGGAAAGGAAAACGTTCGGCATTTTTTTAAATTATTATTTTATCGTTTATTGCAGGCATAAAAGCCCATATAGAATACCTCATACCTCATTTTCAACCGACTTCAAAAAAGGAGGAGGTTCTCAATTCGACCCGTATGTTTTTTTTTTTTGTTTTTTTTTCTAAGTTTGTTACGCGATAACTCCGCCAATTATGAACCGATTTGAACAAATCTTTTTTCGGCGTATAGGTAATACCTCAAGGGTGGTCCCATTGATACCAGGTCAGGATCTGATGATGGGATCCTGGAGAAATTGAGGGAACTCTTCAAATATTATAGGCAGACCTATAGTGATTTTTGTGTTTTTCATAATAACTCGTGCAAATGCACATGGTAAGCATAATATTGTGATGCGGAACTGCTGATGAAGACCACATATGGCCACCAGATCTGCTCAATACTAGGTACAAATACAATGCGTGGCTGACGGGCAGGCAACGCATAGCCTAAACCGGTGGACCTAGAGCCATTAAACTTTGTACAGAGGTTCCTTAGTAGCGTGGGGTAGCACTGAGATGGGATTTGACAAAATTAATTCCCCAAGGGTGGGGGGATAAGGGGTTACAGTTTGTATTAAACTCAATCTAAACAAATAGGGTTTGTGGAAGTCGGTTTTTTCTAAAGTTTACTTTTTGTTTCAATTATTGATGTCCAAAAAGTCCGAAACTGTAAACTCCCGAAAACATACTCGGTGCAAAGCTAAAACCAAAACAAAACACTTCGCTCGATCGCGTAACGTTCTTCGTAGTAATGCTACGAGCGTGCTACGACGCGCGACCCGCGTAGCAAGCTAGAGACCTCTGCCGAAAATATTCGCAGAATGTCAAAAAGTGGTTCCTGATTCCTGAAATCATTTATTTAAGAAAAAATAAAGATGAGGTAAGCGTTTATTCTGACGTCACACACAATAAACAAAACATAAACACAGTTTAGCAAAGACACAGAAAAAATTATGCCAAAATACAAGGGATTGGAAAAACAAAACAAGGCTAGTTCTAGCATAATACCTCCATATAAACGTAATATTCTCTATCACGCATTTAGTCAATAAAATAATGCGAATGAATGAAATACCTAAACAATATAAACACGAGTCAGTGCAATAACCTTATTTAATTGCTGCGTAATCTATAATGTTGCTGTCTTGAATATTTGTTTTGATGACTGCATAATTTGATATGTTGGTAATTTTTGTAGTATTCCGCGGATCCAATATGGTAGAGACGAGAGACTCATTTATGTTTATGTGTATGTAATATGTATGCAATGGGCTTGTGTCCAAATCATACGAAATTAAACATTTGATTACTAGCTAAACCAAACCTCAACTGTATTTCTGCCACTCCATCCAAGAATAGGATAAGCTAGATAGAGATAAGATCGCCTTTGTACATGTTATATTCATTTTTAATTGTCATTATGTATTGATTTGTGTGCAATAAAGTATATTGATATCGATAAGGCGAGGCAATATCGTCACATAGCTTAGTTTCTCATTACTCCCTTCATCAGGCTCGGTCACCCTCGGTCTACAAGAACCCGACTAGTAGCACACTAGAGCTAGGTTCTCAAGCCCCAGTTACCTCCCCCCTGCCGGCGCGGCGGGGCAGTGGGGGGGCGGTGACGCAACCTGCGCCCGCGCCGGCAGCAAGCCACTGTGGATTGGTCACTGCGGATTTCGCGAAGGGGTTTTGTATGAAGACACGTTAATAATTATCAGATTTTTTGGTAAAACTGGGTGGTAGAGGCAGTTCTGTCGACAATATTACCCCCCGTCGCTAAGTTTTTGGATTTGAGTAATTATAGCATATCGGTGTACTAAGCATAGCATATCACATCTCTTCCTATACTGTAGTAGATGCACAATTTTGTACCACCTTTAGGCAGTTCTCCATTATGCTTAACAGGGAGCTAGGCCATTCCTGCAGCTATAAATATTAGTATCCTCACGATGTCTCCATCATAGTTGGAACTCCAGTACAACTTACCTTACTTATTATGGTATTACCAACATTCCAAGAGGCCAATCCACGTCGCGGCGCGGTCTTCGTTGAGTGGGTAAGTAGGCGAACGACAGCAGAAAGTGGTTGTGACGCAACCCGCCGGTAACCCGCTCACCGTGCCATACCACTGGCCCCACTGTGGGGAAGGGAGGCACTAGGCTAATGGCATGCGAGCGTGAGGAAGGAAGCAGTTGGTGAGGTACCAGGATAACAGGACGCGGAGGAGTCAAAGGCGAACGAAGGGGTACGAAAGGGTGCGGAATTCCACACGACTGGGGAGTATCAAAGTCAAAGTCTTTTTTTTTTTATTGACCATAAAATTATACAGATTGCTTAGTCAACGTCACTATAATATTAATATTTTGTATACTACCGCGCCCGTTCGGAAGTTGTGGGCTTAGGGATGGAGCAAAGAAGGGCAAGAAAAAAATTAAGTATGAATTCTTAACCGGTACAGGCAAGAAATCAAGACCTGAGAATTGCTATAGTATGCGACAGAGGGCTCGCCAATGGACTGCTTGAAGGACAGTGACGAAATTTACTTTGTATGTCTCACACTTCGTTGAAGTCTTTAAGGATCGATCTCCCTTTGGATTGTAGTTACTAGGGTACAATTTATTTATACAGCGGGTGTCTAGGGAAATCTAGTTGTGTACCAGGATACCATTGACATATTTAAAGCGAGAGCGTCTATCTAGAAGGCATCTTACTTGCATTACTTGCATAGTATTAAGAAGGTGGCGAGGGTATCCGGAAGTCAATATACGGAACACTTCGATGCAAATGAGAATGCCTTTGAGAGTTTCAAGTATAGCCTCCTGAGTGATCCTGTCCTCGATTTAGGACTTCCAAAAAATATATATATTTTGTCCGAACAATTGCACCATGCCAAAATAGTTTCAAAAAGAAATTCGGATAGAATAGGAAAGGATACCAGGATTTGAGAAGTTTTACCTTAAAAACTAGAGAGAATTAACTAGAAGCTTTTTACAATCTGAAAATACGAGTACGTAGTGTAACGCTTACACCCGCTTTCCGAAGAAAAATTTGCCGTGAAAACTTGTCAAACTGATTTCAGTCAATAATGTGCCGATATTTTGAATCAATCTTAGATTAATCGCTTGTTCCTTTTACAGAAACTAAGGGTAAGTGTGGTGGGTCTGGGTCGATCATATCAATGTTTATCTCTTTAACTACTCCGATACCTACTTCAGAGTATTTCAACACAACAGGAATCCCTTACTTTATGTTCTGTATGCCTCACTGATTTTGCTAAAGCAAGTAAAAATCTGAACGCTACTTGGATGTGAAATTGAGACTCTTCATAAGTCCACTTAAAAGCTTAATTTTCTCTGCATTTCAGTTTGAATTCAATCATCTAAACACGCACTAGAAGGAACCAACCAAACAAATATTTTGCATCAAAGCAAGCAAGTCAAACAGAATGTAGGCTGCGGCAACTACCAGGGCGTCATGGGTCGGCCGGCGGTTCGGTTACGCAAGCACTCTCACTATCAGGCAGAGACCGGTCGACGCGACCTACTGGAGGAAGCTGAGAGCCTGGTACTTCGGAAGAGTTGCGCCGAAGCTGCGGTTTTTGAAAGGATTGGAAATAAAGCTTTTGATTGTGTTGCTTTTTGTACATTTGGTAGCTTACTATAACAACCTCTATACCAAATTCAATATATTTGGACACATAATAATCGTACATGCCTTTAACTTATAATATCAACTTTAACATAAGATATCTATGAAACAGAAAATGATAAAGCTGGAAATGGAAGCATGATTCGTCATAGTCAAATGTATCATTATTATTAACACTTGAAGATATGGCCTTTACTCTACAGTGGGTAGCTGGAGACTAGATAGATAGAATAACAACAACTCTCTACATAGAAAAGAAAACCATTATATCTGTGATAAGCAGCTGATATTACATTAAACACCAGGACAACAGCAGCTTCCGAAATCCGCAACTCATAACTTCCGAGGCGGATTCACATAATGGCGAATGTATTTAACATTTGCTTACAATAAATATTTGAAGTCGACAATAAAGCAGCGACGTGATTCGCCATGCGAAAGCGAAAGTATGTCAGTCGACCCACGCCGCGGGCTCACTGTGTGATCCGGCTGACGTGGGCTGGCTGTGGCGGAATACGGAACTAACTTAGAAAATAAAGGTGCAAAAAATTCCAATGCATAAATTCTCTAAAAACATGTCGCCGAGTAGTTTTACAGCAGGCGCCCGTAACTATATAATTAGACATGATGTTCTTGCATAATTTTCCGTTTAATCACAGATACTATAATATTATATTGATACAGATAGACCACGTAGAACAAAATATGTGACCGGCGTAAACTGAGATGCTACGGAAGCTTCTTTAGTTCGAGGGTTTTATCGCTTGGTGCACCACCGTAGAAAAATTGCAAATACCACGAGATGGCGCTAAGATATAAAGGATTTATTCTAAAATTAGCGCCACCTAGAAGTATGTTAACTGAAACCGTGGCGTTTAAAGTACAAATCTTACTCCACACGCCATCTCTTTTCAACCGACTAGGACTTCAAAAAAGGAGGAGGTTCTCAATTCGACCCGTATGTTTTTTTTTTTTGTTTTTTTTTTTCTATGTTTGTTACGCGATTTCTCCGCCAATTATGAACCGATTTGAACAAATCTTTTTTCGGCGTATAGGTAATACCTCAAGGGTGGTCCCATTGACACCAGGTCAGGATCTGATGATGGGATCCTGGAGAAATTGAGGGAACTCTTCAAATATTATAGGCAGACCTATAGTGATTTTTGTGTTTTTCATAATAACTCGTGCAAATGCACATGGTAAGCATAATATTGTGATGCGGAACTGCTGATGAAGACCACATATGGCCACCAGATCTGCTCAATACTAGGTACAAATACAATGCGTGGCTGACGGGCAGGCAACGCATAGCCTAAACCGGTGGACCTAGAGCCATGAAACTTTGTACAGAGGTTCCTTAGTAGCGTGGGGTAGCACTGAGATGGGATTTGACAAAATTAATTCCCCAAGGGTGGGGGGATAAGGGGTTACAGTTTGTATTAAACTCAATCTAATCAAATAGGGTTTGTGGAAGTCGGTTTTTTCTAAAGTTTACTTTTTGTTTCAATTATTGACGAAGGGTTACTAATTCTTATTTGTATGGGGTGAGCACCCTGTGGTTTAATATTCAATTTTTAGAGGAGCTCATTTGTAATGGTGATGGACTAGCCCCCTGTAAGGCAAAATGGAGTATTTGCGACATAAAAAAAATGTGGCAGACATGTTTTATTGGGAAACCGCGATTTGAGTTTTGCTAAAGGCGGTTTTTGCCTAATTCTCTCCCTATGCTTGTGTGGTGAATAGTAATTTAGACAGAGTATAGTTTTATTAACCGTGTGGTTTCGTATTGGCGATGGCGGTTCATAATGTGAGAAGTTACTTTGACAGGAAATCGGCTTTGAATTCATCATCATTCAATCTAGGATCTAAATGGATTAAAACGGATTAAAATAATAATAAGCGTTAGCCCTATCACTTAAAACTAACTTAGTAATACCACAGATACTATAATATGGTTATACATACAACCCCTTACTAATAAACATATTGTTTCGGAACGGGACAGAGCCAGACCTAATAAAGAACCACTGAACGATCTGTTTGATGATGCATGCAGGGATATTGTGCGAGAGTGTTGCAGGGAGGTTGCAGGTTCAGCGGGAATGATGTTTGACTGTACTGTCCGCTAATTATTGAATTTAATTATTTATGAATTGAATTGGGATTAATTTATTTTTTTTAATTTTGTTAATGTGAATGTATTGTTTTGAATGATGTTTGTAATTATTTAATTAGTAGTTTTGTTAAGACAAATAAAATAAATAGAGCAGCAAGACTGTGTCCCGTTCCAACGGCCGTACACTGGATACAGTTTTTTTTTAGAAAGGGGGACGCTACAGAACATTGACATGTTTGAAAGGGGGACGCTACAGAACATTGACATGTATGAAAGGGGGACGCTACAGAACATTGACATGTTTGAAAGGGGGACGCTACAGAACATTGACATGTTTGAAAGGGGGACGCTACAGAACATTGACATGTTTGAAAGGGGGACGCTACAGAACATTGACATGTTTGAAAGGGGGACGCTACAGAACATTGACATGTTTGAAATGGTCAAACAAATAAACAAACGTCCGATATTTGATTGTTCTAATCGAAGCTTGCTTGAAGCACTGAGGTCGCCGACGACGTCTGCAAGCGAAACACGAGACCGAAGTGGGGGTGGGCAGGACACTTGGCACGGAGGGATGACCGAAGGTGGACCAAGGCGGTGACAGAGTGGATACCCAGAACCGCAAAACGCCAAGTAGGCAGACCACCAGCCAGATGGACGGATGACATCACCGCCATAGTTGGCAGGCAGTGGATGCGGGAGGCACAGGACCGGAGCGGATGGCGCGGTAGAGAAGAGGCCTATACCCAGCAGTGGGTAGGTGTGGGCTGATTGATTGATTGGTAAATTGATTCGAAGCTTCCCCTTTCTCTTAAGACCGTATTACACTCGACCCTAACTATTAATGCACTGTTAATGCCTGTTTATAAATGTTTATGATTAATACTAATTCTAATGTGATTACTGGACCGATTACCTGCGTATACTTAATACTAACTGACGTATAATTCTCACGTTACATAAATGACGCAACTGCAGTCATCACGAGTAAGAGCTCACATTCCAACTGTACGTGTATTCTAGTCAACGGTAAGGTAAGGGCGGTATTTAAAGCGAGGTATGAATAATTACAAACCAAGGTCAACGAAGATTGCGGAAGTGAGAAGCGAATATAACTCGGGAATAGGAACAAGTGGGATGGCAACTGTGCGCTCGCACCTAATCTGAATCAACGTAAGCGCCAAAACGGAAAAAAAAACATAATATAAGCTATTTCAGGGAATTACATTTCAATCTTCAAATCGCTATTAACAACAATTCCCCACATATTACAATTAATAGAAAGATCATATTTACTGCTACTGCGGTAGGTATAATAGGAAAAAATATTGGAAAAAAAGGGTTGGCTTTGGATTTATTTTCTTTCGATAAATTTTTATCCAAACACGTCTTCCATTATGAAAACCCTAGATTATATAGTTAAATTACATAAACCAGAAATTGATTACGATTTGCCGAGTATTTCCTGAAATACACATGAAAAAATCACCGCTAATTTATGAATGAGGCGCCTTATTAGGAACAGAATAAGTAGGTTTTGAGGATGTCAAAAGACTCAAAAGTCAAAAACACTAAATTAAGGTACTCTTAGGTTTTATTAGGTTAGGTAGGTAAATACTAGATGGTCATTACTTGATGGTGTGCACAAGGGTTTTAAGGTAGGTATGTACTAGATGGTCAATACTTGACGGTGTGCACAAGGGTTTATTAGGTAGATATGTAGGTACTAGATGGTCATTACTTGATGGTGTGCACAAGGGTTTTTAGGTAGGTATGTACTAGATGGTCAATACTTGACGGTGTGCACAAGGGTTTATTAGGTAGATATGTAGGTAGGTACTAGATGGTCATTACTTGATGGTGTGCACAAGGGTTTTTAGGTAGGTATGTACTAGATGGTCATTACTTGACGGTGTGCACAGGGTTTATAAGGCAGATATGTAGGTACTAGATGGTCATTACTTGATGGTGTGCACAATGGTTTATTAGGTAGGTATGTACTAGATGGTCATTACTTGATGGTGTGCACAAGGGTTTATTAGGTAGGTATGTACTAGATGGTCATTACTTGATGGTGTGCACAAGGGTTTATTAGGTAGGTATGTACTAGATGGTCATTACTTGATGGTGTGCACAAGGGTTTATTAGGTAGGTGAATACTAGATGGTCATTACTTGATGGTGTGCACAAGGGTTTATTAGGTAGTTATGTACTAGATGGTCATTACTTGATGGTGTGCACAAGAGTTTACCTGTCAAATTATTTCCGGTCCATCCTAGGTTTATTGAAAGAAATCTCTTGTTAGAGATAAGCTCGTCTTTGTACTTGTTTTTTCCATTGTCTAGTGTATAATTTAGAACAAAGTAATAGATAATTCATTACGATGATTTTTCCCAATGTCCCGAATTTCACAATGAAAAGTGTGTGCGTTTAAACATGCCTTGCATGACTGCCTTTAAGCTACACTCTCTATAGATATTCAGAATTCACATCTTTGTCAGAAAACATGGATGTTCCCGCCCCGACAGAATCCAGGCGGGCGAGCATGTATGTTATTGTTTACTTACGCAGTTATTTTTATAGTAAACTGAGTAAACAGCAATACCAACATAGCAACAGACGGCATTTTTATCCACAATTAACACATATTAACGCATATCTGCGCCGGCGCACAGTCATCCGTGACTACTTTATTGTTATTCTTTCAACTTGCTATAATTTACGTTGCGCAATTTGCACTCGCTAATAGCTTTGAAGATCTGGCTTGTATGGGCACAGCTGTGCCTCTGCCACCCCGTATGGCAATTTGTGTGACGCTCTGTTTACTATGAGGTTTAAAATCATGTAAAACCGGTAAGGAATTTTATATTACTTGTTATCTTCCCCCTATTACGGAACCCACCTTTTTCTTTCCATCAATAGTTTACTGGAAGAAATATCTGGTAAGAAATAAGCTCGCATTTGTACATGTATTTTCAAGATAAGTGCTTGCTAAGTATAACTTGCCTCTGCAACCCCGAATCGGAAAAGGCGTGACGCCATGTCACGTAATGTTATCAGACCTCATAAGATTTCCTAATTACATACAAGCCATCATACCTTAAACATAATTAAATCACTTTTACAACTACATAAACCTCCACAACTCATACGCATAACGCTGACATATTAAATAACATTAATACGTAATTATTATGTATAGAAAAAACGACGGCACCACTGCGCGTACGCAGCTCACGCACACACGCGCACTCCGCGCTGTGTGTACACACAGAAGGGCCCCGCGCGTGTGTGGGGGCCCTATGTTGCAATCCCTAATATGGGTCACGCATAGACATTAATAGAAAAGACTGGGGCGGACTCGACTAAGAAGTAATAGAATTCTTGACAACATTGTCGTTCAAGATTTTCCATTCAGGGTAGCAAGGCATTCGGAATGAAATGAGAGAAGGTTATGACGTCATAATATGTTACTTTTGTTTATTTTAGGGTTTATTTGTAACTAGGTACTCCGTTGAAGTAACTCGACTTAATTTATTATGATTATGATTATTAGGATTCCCAATATAGGATCCAGTCTATGATATCAAAACATCATTGGCCTGGAAATACACAGCGCACAGAAATCCAAAGAGGGGCGATGGACTGAGTCAGTACGTCTCTCTGTGGTGTATTTCCTTAGACTTAAGTAGAAATACATGACATTGTATTTTTAAGGCTCTGTCATTTTAAAAGAGGTACGGGGGAGTTTCTTGCCCTTCTTTGCTCCATCCCTAAGCCCACAACTTCCGAACGGGCGGTAGTATACAAAAATATTAATATTATATTGACGCTGACTAAGTAATCTGTATGATTTTATGGTCAATAAAAAAAAAACTTGAACTTTGAATAAAGTAGGCAGTCAATTCCTTTACTTTATACTTTATTGCACAGAAAAACATATTACAGACACTTAATATTGGAAAAAAATACATGTACAAAGGCGAGCTTATCTCTAAAAAGAGATCGAAAATCAAATTAGTGGGCTAGACCAAATCTCTAACTCAACTCTTAGTACTGATCGAACTACCAAGGAAGAAAATACTCGTACACCGAAAATAATTGCGTATTGAAAGGGCTTTAACCCCTTCACTCTCAGAAGCACACCGCTCGAACGACCGAACAATGGCGAACTATTGTTATATAAGATGTGTCGGCGAATCAGTTAACTGTTTGTCTGCGTGTGCTCAGGAAATATCATTTATAGCGAAAACATTACCCTCCTTCTGCAGTTGGATAAAAAGTTAATGTAGCTCATAAACTACATGTAATGTTAATATCATCCAAATTCGTCCAGCCGTCCCAGCGTGAGTAATAAAATAACACAGGCCTGTGCCTTTACCCGGATGTCCCGGACACGAGTAAGATTAAACAATACTCCACCACGCCACATCATCATCACCTCAACGACAGCAGAGTATATGGTGGTTCAAATGGTCCAACGAACGCCGCCGCCGTCTAAAAGATCTCAACCACATTTCTTCAATTATGTAACCGCCCGCCCCCCTGACTCCGGCCCACGAGAGAACTTAAAAATATTGTTCTAAAAATTATAGTAACGATTTTAGGTCAGCTAGCTAAAGACGAGCCCTTTGGTTTGTGCGCGGTCGGTGATTCCATCAGTTAGATAATACTGTCGGTGAAACTACTGATAAAGATCGTGCATTGTTATATGAGTCTTTTAGAACTCATACACAGCGATGTTTTATTTAAATGTATCTCTAAGTAAGTAGTAGTACCTGCCCAGGTAGTTCCGCTTTTCTTATACCAGGAAGTCTTCATAGTTTCTACAGCTTTAATATTAGATCCTGAGTAAAAAGATATGAAATGGCTGGTTTATAATCCTTAGCCTGTGATGTTCTTATTATGTTGCTACGAGATTAGTAGTTTTAAAAGTAAAGTAAAGTAAAGTAAAGTTTATTCAAGAAAATTGTACAACATAAGTCTTGCTTATTACACTGGGTAACGAACAAGGGATGTTCACTACTCCCTAAAAAAGGGCGAACCCTGTGGTATAGGGTGAGTAGTAGCACTTCCCTCCATTAAGTGACACTTTAATAATTTTAGAAATGGAACAGGTTAATCTAGTACAGTTCTCTAGCAGTTGGAGTAAAAAATGTAATTTATTAGGTGTCTTAATTAGTGACACAGAAGTCAACTCAAGTCAACCTTGAGTTATGTTATGTTTAGGGTCAATCAATTAATTAGTCCTTTTCCCTAATTAGGGTGCCAGAAGAACCTGCACGATGGTCATGGGATTAGAACCGGGAATCTGTTGGTGAGACTACGAGTTGAGATGAGCTAAACTATAATATTAGTATTTTTTTCAATAAATGTTTTTTTTTTTTTGTTTTTTTTTTTTTTAAATATCTGTAGCTAAACTAAACTTGTTCTGATCACGTAACAACAAGGTATTATTGCCTATTATTTGAGAATGTAATGCTGTAGATTAGAGCTCTCTATAGTCGCTCGGTAGTATACAAAAAATATTAATTTTATATTGACGTTGACCGCAATCTGTATGATTTTATGGTCAATAAAAATAAATTTTGAACTTGACCTTGAACTAACAATACCTCCCGAGGAGGCTGCCGTACCAGTCAAGAATGGTTCTCTGAATTGATTCAACGGAATACAGATCCATTCAGAAACACGGCCTCACATTTGTCTGGAAAAATCAGAATGAACTGAATTTATTTCTTACTCTATCTTTATCCATCTATCTTTTTCCTAAATCTTTATTAATCTGTGCTTTATCTCTCTAGCAAATAACCATCACCATGCAGACATCATAGAAAATGTATGGAAAGTACTGCGTCTCTGAATTCAGAGTCTTGAATTCCGGAAGCTCGTGAGTATCATTCAGTCAGATCAAACTAAGATAATCCGGATTTAAAATAATTTTTTCAGTGTGTGAAGAATAGCGAATTTGTATCGCATTTCGGCGCGTCCTGAGTTCTTGACTAGGACTATGATTCTAATTTCTAAGATTAATTCCGGATCCTTGAGTACAGCCTTACTCGTTAGACTTCTAAACTAGTCGAATCGAAAAATACTACGACAGATAGGCTGATCCGGAAAAACCTTCCAAAAAAGCAGGGTATATGTAAGTACATCAGTCGGTTACAAAGGGCCCTGATTGACTCAGACAGCGCAGGATTAGCATTAATCAGCATAATCAGTAAACAATGGCATCGCAGTCGTCTGAGGCATACTGACCCGCGCCCTCTATTCAAACAAAACTGAACCAAATAATAACCTTGAACTATTTAGGGCACTGCGCTAGACTATCTACGTATAAAACAGACCTATTTATATTGCTTGGTAACCTACCTACCTCAGTGGTAACCTACCTACGTCAGTGGTAACCTACCTACCTCAGTGATAACCTACCTACGTCAGTGGTAACCTACCTACCTCAGTGGTAACCTACCTACCTCAGTGGTAACCTACCTACCTCAGTGGTAACCTACCTACCTCAGTGGTAACCTACCTACCTCAGTGGTAACCTACCTACCTCAGTGGTAACCTACCTACCTCAATGGTAACCTACCTACCTCAGTGGTAACCTACCTACCTCAGTGGTAACCTACCTACCTCAGTGGTAACCTACCTACCTCAGTGGTAACCTACCTACCTCAGTGGTAACCTACCTACCTCAGTGGTAACCTACCTACCTCAGTGGTAACCTACCTACCTCAGTGGTAACCTACCTACCTCAGTGGTAACCTACCTACCTCAGTGGTAACCTCCCTACCTCAGTGGTAACCTACCTACATCAGTGGTAACCTACCTACCTCAGTGGTAACCTACCTACCTCAGTGGTAACCTACCTACCTCAGTGGTAACCTACCTACCTCAGTGGTAACCTACCTACCTCAGTGGTAACCTACCTACCTCAGTGGTAACCTACCTACCTCAGTGGTAACCTCCCTACCTCAGTGGTAACCTACCTACATCAGTGGTGACTAAGTTAGGTTCGTAGTAGGATAGGTAGCCCTTTCAGCCCTGGCTAACACGATTGCGCGGGTCACAAGAATTCTTAGAATTCTTAAAATTCTTATCACGGATAGAGTGTAATTTATTTTACGTTTTTACGTGTTTGCGCGCCGTCTGTGCCCGCCCGCGCCCGCGCTACATTCGCGCCGTCTGTGCCCGCCCGCGCCCGCGCTACACTCGCGCCGTCTGTGCCCGCCCGCGCCCGCGCTACACTCGCGCTTCAGTCAGTCAATCAATCAGTGGGACACCATAGGCTATTAAAAAAAATAAGATATACTATCATTTGTACATTGTATAGGTACGTCAAGAAATACATAATAATTAAAAGTTGGCACATCTGTGCCTCTGCCACCCTGTGTGGGTAGTGGCTTGACCTGCCCCCCTAGATAAGATGCAAAACGCTATTTTATCGTTCGCACGAAACGCTAAGACTATGTATGCGATTTGACACGCTACGCTAATTACTTAATTACTTAATTACTCACGCTACGCTAGCGTCACCAAATGTCAAATCGCAAACATTTTGAGTTTTCGTTTATATTCGTTTTCGTAGCGTTATTAACTTTGTCTAGGCGTGCTGACGTTCTTGTGAGGTTTATTATAAGGTTTAATTAGCAAATAAATGTATAAGTAATGGCTTCTTCGAAATTAGAGTAATTTACGTTTTAATATTTGAGGGGTACAGGAAAAGAAGGTTCATGTCAGTGCTACCCCACGCTACTAAGGAACCCCTGTACAAAGTTTCATGGCTCTAGGTCCACCGGTTTAGGCTATGCGTTGCCTGCCCGTCAGCCACGCATTGTATTTGTACCTGGTATTGAGCAGATCTGGTGGCCATAATATGTGGTCTTCATCAGCGGTTCCGCATCACAATATTATGCTTACCATGTGCATTTGCACGAGTTATTATGAAAAACACAAAAATCACTATAGGTCTGCCTATAATATTTGAAGAGTTCCCTCGATTTCTCCAGGATCCCATCATCAGATCCTGACCTGGTGTCAATGGGACCAATGGGAAGGTAAACCCTTTCAAACAAAAAAATAATTTTCCAAATCGGTCCATCCGTTTAGGCGCTATCGAGGCACATACATAAAAAAAAAACAAACAAACATCCGGACGAATTGTAAACCTCCTCCTTTGGGAAGTCGGTTAAAAAGAAATCAGTCAACGTGAGGCACAAAAAGTTTACTATGGCTGTAGGAAAAAAGATCACAGTCACCTCTCTTTTTATAAAGATTGATTTTAAGAGTAAATTATGTTTTTTTATAATATTATTATCTCAAAACTTATTCTACTTGACCATACCATGATCCTTCTTTTCCTGTAGTACCCTTCATTTGTATCAATTTAACTAGTTTACCTAGGTACCTAAAGTCTTCACAAAATAAAAGGCCCGTTTTGACAGTTCACGCCCATGAAGTTTTAACCCCTAATGCGTAGGTAATAAAAGCCAACTGTTGCGTACAAGCAAAGCGTACAAGTTGCACCTAGGAAAACCGCTTCTATTACCTACGCGTTAGGGGTTAAAACTTCATGGGCGTGAACTGTCAAACCGGGCCTTTTATTTTGTGAAGACTTTAATTTGCGGAAACCGGAACTAACTAGGTATGCTATAAGTCGCCCCGGGCTACAATGAAAGCGACCTGCATACCTACTGGTACTACTATTAAGGGTAAGCCTATTCATTCAGATCAAACTGCAATGCCTGCTGCAGGGGCAATCTGAGGAAAAAAGTAGGTATGACCCAGTATGACCTGAAATGCTTCCTTGATTGTGAAGTGTGTACCGAGGCATTAGGCAAGCAGGGGCAATTTTTCCTTGCAGGCGTGTGTGTAGAGGTGTCAGGAGCAGGCATGTCAGTAGGTAGGAGCTATAAACTACATACCTACCTACGTATAGTCTAAATTGCAATTTTTATCATAATTACCGGAATATATTTCAAGGCAATATTTTAAAACAATTGAGGGAGGGGTAAGAAAAGAAGAGAATAAAAAGTTCTTGCTAATAAGGGGCGATCTTTCGAAACCCGTAAAAAACTTTTCAAAACTTTACAGTCAGATTTTATTTGAAATTTAATAAAGTACTTACCTACCTGTGGAATGTCAAATTCCACAGATAACAGACAACAGATTAACACTTTCGGTGAGAAAAAAACGGCCTTAGGTTTAATTGATTAAACTGCCGAAACCACGTATTGATTCACCCCATTTTCGGTCAATGCCAGACTATGAGCGCCATCTTGTATCGAATAGCGGAACTATTTTTATAGCACCACCTTGTAAGAAGTAGCAGAACTGGTGCATTTAGATAGTAACGCTATCTAGGATTTGCTAAACGAAATAATTAGTTTGTGCCACAATCGCTAGGTGGTATTCGTAGAGAAAATCAACACATTTTTTGTTGCCACAGAAATAAAATTGTTGTTATTTTGTCAAGCCATTCAAGTAAATAAAATTCAAGATAAAACTATTAGTATAATATAAATAGTAATAGATAGTATCTGTGATAAAACACAAATTCAAATCTATATAACATTCGAAGAAAAAGCAAAAGTATGTTTCCGCCCGGGATCGAACCGGGGGCCTTCTGCGTGTTAGGCAGATGTGATAACCGCTACACCACGGAAACGATGAGAGAGTTGGTCTAAATTACAAACAGTATCGCATAAGATAATGACAAAATTTATGCCCATAGATGTGGAAAACCCTAAATCCTAAAACGATCATGTCTTGCATGTACTTTCTCGTGTAGTTCTGTTGTGCCGTGACGTGAGCACCTATCTGAAATATTTTATTCAAAAATAATACATTCAATATTAAAATAAAATGTCGACGACGACGTAGCTGGAAAGTGTTGGCCAAGGTGTTTGGCGTCTTAAGCAGCACTTAATTTGAGCTCGACTCTTTACATTCCTCCATTGGTAGTTGGTAGCTTAGAGAAGGCAGTGCGAGGTGTGGTGTGTGCTAACTGCTACCTGACACCCGGTGTGACGTCACGACGCGGCATGTAAGTTTCATGACGCACTCGGTGTAAGGTCAGCGCAGCGGTCTGTTGACGCAAGTTGACGCCTCCTGGACGTGACCTAATTTCATGTTATTATTGTGGCTTGAGAAACGATACAGCACTTTTTTCATCAAATGTACAAGTTTTCTTAACTTCGTAACTCCATGCTTGCAGCGATGGGATCGCCCCCGGTCATGCAAAATGGGAGTATTGATTAATTAATTGCCTGAAAGTGGGCACAATAGGCTTGTGGCCTTGTGGCCAAAGGTAATCCAATAAATCTAGGAACAAGTCTTAAGTTGAAGCATTGTGTACAAAATGGCTTGACATTCTCAGAATTGTATATTTCCAGCAGATATATTTTATAAAGTCAATTGTGTGCAAAAAAAAAGACGGCATTTCATGGCACTTTTACATGACGTCACTCTGTTGTTATTTCATAGAACTCAGGAACAAAAGTTCCTTTTAGACAGTTCATAAAAAGTATCTGTTTTGACTTGACAAGCCACAAGCCTATTGTGTCTCCTCTGAAAACCCTCATGAAAAAAGGCATAACGGTATGTTAGTGTTAAAGGTACCTATTTAATTAAGTGTCCATCAAACTTGAGTGGTCAGTTGAGTTTGCATCTCGCGAGCGCGGCTCAGACCCCCCTCTCCTAGTTATTTGTTATTCACGATGATCTACGCTCATTGCTGGAGGTGACGCTGACACAGTTCATCTTGTCAGCTCCTAATGCGTTAAGTGACCAGTGCCCGTAGCATGCCGGCCGCGGCCCCGCGGGGGTCGCGACGCGACGCGGGAGAGAGAAGGACGGCGCACGCGGTTTACATGCCTCTGTCCCTCCCTACCTTGGAGTAATGTATAGTACAGTACCCTACATATAAGTTACTCTATGATCTATAGTATGATATATACTAGAGGAGACGCCTCAACTTGACTTTTTGCAGGGAGCACTTATCCAGTGGAGAGCGCATAGACACATTTTCCTTTGAAACACAACTTACCAATTTACGGGCGGCGGGGTACGAGGTAAGAGAGCTGTGATTGGTCAGCCGCTGTGAAACTGTCTGGCGGCCCGTGATCGTACATAGGTTGCGTATGCGAAGGTTTGTTGAATACAACAAACGTTTGGCGAGCCGCAGGCGCAGTCAATTGGTTATATAGTCTCTGACTTTTTGTAACATTTCTACAGGATAATTGTCCAAATTGCGCTCAGTCTGTCGCGCCCCGCCCCCCGCGCCCCCCGCGCCCCCCCCCGCCTCGGCACGGCCGTCATCAAGTCGTGCGCGGACACGTTTTCTTGTTTGAGAAAGCGCCTCTACTGTTACTGTTTCTATTTACTGTGTGCTCAAATTATTTAATTCTTTTTCTAAATTTTCAAATTTAACTGGTTCCTCGCACCACAGGCCCTGCCTGTGGTGCGAAGACCCCTGGCAACTTCTTAGTTTATAAGTTAGCGTATGCACATTGCACAATGATCTTTAAGTTTTTACCTAAATGTAAATTGTTAGTGCAATAAATATTTTTTTTACTTACTTTACTTTTACCTCTATCTATACGTAGTAATAATCATCCTCTCCATCCTAGGTTTGCTGGAAGAGATCTCTTATTAGAGATAAGCTCGCCTAATGTAGATGTTTTTTCCAACATTAAGTGTCTGTATTATGTTTTTTGTGCAATAAAGTATACGAGTAAGTAAAGTAAGTAATAGTAACTCAATGGTCCCTCCTGATGGATGTGCCGGACAAAGTTCGACGACCTCTGTGGCGTAGCGGTTGTGCATCTGCCTAACATGTGAGAGGTCCCGGGTTCGAATCCCGCCTAGGGACAAAAAAAAGCCCCCAGGTCTTGGATGTTTACATGTTTGTGATGTCGCTGTTTGATAGATAGATAGATAGATAAATCATTTATTCAAAGGACATGGTACACACACATAAATTAATAACAAAAAATCAATTTCAATAGACAGCACTTAATACCTTAGTGTGGGGCCAGAAGCAATGAATGTGCCTGTATGTAAATGTTTGTTTGTTTTGTTTTGCCGGCAACGGCGCATCTGTGTCCCTCACCTCCCGCGACACCCACCACCTCCCGCGCTCGCCGTGCTACGGGCGCTCTGACCCTTCCTCCACCCTGTCTCCAGCACTGTCTTGTATTTATGATCTACATGACATTATAGCTGCATTGAGCTAACTCTAGGTTACGCAAAATGTATAATATTATAGTATCTGTGGCAAAATGGAGTATTGAGTACCTATCTGGCTGAATGAGGGCGCCACGTGTCTCTAGTCTCTACCACCCCGTGTGGGTAAAGGCGTGACGCTACGCATGCATTATACATGTACATGTACATCTTGCCTGTGTTCTGGTGGCAGAGGCACAATTGCCAGATACCTATTCAATCTCCGTTTGCGTAACAATGTATCGGTACACTCTCGGTCGCTAGAGGTAGGTAGGTACTTATAACTCCGCAACACAACACTGCCGCCTATGAACATGGTTTCCGACTTTCCGACTACGCGCTATCAGACTCTGGAACAAGCTGCCAAGTGCCATTCATTAGAGACAGTCCGTCACTCGTTGAAAGAAAACTACCTTTCTCTTTCATATTAAATTTAAGTATTTGTATTTATTTATGTTTTATTTCCTATTTATATCCAAAATTCTGGTATCTATAGTATCTAGAGTACGTAACATACTTATTTGTATGTAATTTTATTTTTTATTTCACTTAAGTATTTGATGTTGTACACTTGGATCTACCTATTGTTGATTTATTTCTCCTTTCCACCCTGGGTTTGCTGGAAAAGTTCTCTTGATAGAGATAAGCCCGCCTTTGTACATGTTATTTAAATTTTTAATTGTCATAATGTATTGATTTGTGTTCAATAAAGTATATTGAGGTCATGTATGAACTTTAAGGAGGGAGACGATGATTTCCTTGCGATGTCTTCCGTCATCAATCTATGAACTGTAGGTGCCGCCGCCGCCGCCGCCGTAACGTTGAATGAAATATCTAATTAACTTCATTGAAATCGGTTCACAATAACAAGAATTGTCATCATAATCAGTCAGTAAGTAGTATAATAGTAAATAATCCTTAGCTGGTGGTGGTGACGACAGGGGCCTCCGAGGAGGTGTGTTGTGATTTCTCTATCAGTATATCTCGAGTACGCCTGTCTGTCCGAATGATCGATCGACCGACAGACCCAAATACACGCATACAACTGCTTATAATCGTACGTTTAGGACTAGGCCCGAAATAATCATTTAATTTTTATTCTTATAACCAACCGGACGAGTTTCTGTCAAAAGCTATAGTCTGACTATAGGACCGCCGCCAGGGGTTTGATTTTCGACTGTATCGGGGCTTCTTGAAACAAGCCATCATCTAAGACTTTCACATCTAATGAAAGAAAAAAAGAAAGGAAGAAAGAATTATTTTGTCAAAACTAAAAACAAACAAAAAACGTACTGATAGAAAAGTAATATAATAGCAAAATAGGAAAGGTCCTGCTGGGGGCAGCACAAAAGATTAAGTAATGTGCTGCTCCCTCTAACCACAGATTAATAAAGAGTTAAGATATCAGCGCCGAGTAAGAAAGGCAGCTCGTTTATTTTTAGAACAACATTCGGTTAATGAATTTTCGCGCGTTTCTAATTTACATTCAACGCCTTACCCGACACGATAGCAATTGCAATCAAATAAATGATTGACAATTGACAATAGGCTTGTGGCTTGTCAAGTCAAAATAGATACTTTTTATGAACTGTCAAAACGGAACTTTTGTTCCTGAGTTCTATGAAATAACAACAGAATGACGTATAATGTAAAAGTGCAACCAAATGCTGTCTTTTTTTGCACAAAATTTACTTTATAAAATATATCTGCTGGAAATATACAATTCTGAGAATGTCAAGCCATTTTGTACATAATGCTTCAACTTAGACTTGTTTCTAGATTTATTGGTTTACCGTAGCCACAAGCCTATTCAATAAAATGCGCAGGATATATTGTACCGTATCTTACGTGTTCGGTACAAAAAAACCTAAAAATATATCGTCGTCGGTTTTGTCCGTCAGGCAATTTTTAAACACAGGGGCCAGCCCTATGGCCGCGGCACAGCTAATTGTTGAAGAAATCTTATATTATTGCGCCCATGCCGGACTCCATTCCACCACTGAATGAAACACTCAACTTCCGTTTAGTAAACTGAAGGTAAAATTCTGAGTTCCGCTGTTGAGTTTCCCAGCCTAAACACCAAAGGTAACGCTTACACGGGCAACGAAAACTGCCCAATTCCGAGATACTATTACGTAACGTTGCTCATAGCTACACCAAGCGATTGCCGACAACAATAGCAACATAAGCAATTGTAGCTCATGGTACCGCCAAATCAAATTAGAGCTTTAAGGAATATAATATAATGAAACAATTACAAGCAATATCGCGGAAACAATCGCTCCAGAATTATTCCTAGAAAAATTGCAGCACCCTAGCCTCAAACAATCTAGGACATTCTGATTAGCAGCCTGTACTCCAGACATTTCAGCGCAGCTAGGAAATGGACGCGCACCGCAAATAACTATTCCAGAACAATCGCGTGACGTCACATCGATTAACGAATCGATTGGCGGGCGCGGGCCAATTGCGCACTGCACTGCGCAGCGAACATTACTTTACAAACATAAAAACATACATGTTCATGCCTATTACCCGGAAGAGAGGTAGGCAGAGACTTTGACCTGCACTTGCTACGATCCTGGCATACAGCTCTCGCTTTCTCAACATAAACCATTTCTTTTCATTCGAGGTCTACTCTTGGCACACAAGATGTAAATTCTTATCGAGATGACATTGAACACAATTTTATGGCAATTACATCGCAATTACAAGTTAGATTTGGTACTCCGGGCGTGAATTCGATTACGATTGTAGGTATTAAGCTTGTGTTGCGTTACGAATAGTGCACACTTGTGTTGCTTGTGTCCCTTCCGCTTGTTCTCCTGGCCAGAAAAGGAAAATATTTGACGTTAAAATTATTTTAGTAAGTATAGTACCTACATCAAAAGTATCGTTAAACTTTGGTTAAAAAAGGGGAAGTTATGCTTTCATTCTTACAATAGATGTTTCAGACTTCATGCACCCTATGGGGGGTGTCTTAGGTAGTGAGTGGGTTAACCCCTTCGCTCTCAGAAGCACACCGCTCGAACGACCAAACAATGGCGAACTATTGTTATATAAGATTTGTCGGCGAACCAGTTAACCCAATAAATGGCATAACCTCTCCCTTGCCAACTGGCCTTTAAAGTCCACTTAACCCAATAAATAGCTTATTGGGATCGGCCGATAGTCCACTTTTCAAGACAATGAAGAGGAGGACTTTACTGAAGGCTAGATTGATAGAAACTTGTAAAAATTACCTATCACACGTCATAGCGTCAGTCTCACTAGATAGATATCGGCAAACCTGTGCTATGCCCACAGGGCTGCAATTAGAGTACGGTAGTGCAGGCCAACATGCGCGAGGTAGGTCGGACAGGGTCAGAGGTGACTCGTGTCAAACTGATTCGAACCCGGGACCTCGAGCCGGGGAGGAAGAACCCCGCCTGCCAAGCCACAGAGGTCGTTTCTACCTGCAACCTAAGATATTGGTATTTTTATACTTTCAATCCTATCGCAATATACGGTGGTCCATAGCCATTCAAACTTTGCCCCTCCCTCTTTTCCCTGCATCACAAATCCTCCACTTCTTGAATCCATCCTTTTTACCTACAGATCAATCCTGCCAAAGGAAATCTTTTGTTCACGAAATGCGTATAATTTACATGAGAATACTATAATACCTATGTGGTCCCCCATCACATTATTCTTAGGGTTTTACAATAAGCAATGTTAAAATTTTGGATAAACCCTCTGATCATATAAATCTTGATTTTATGTTTATCCATGAATGATGAGATGACCTCTGTGTTGCGGTCGAGAGCGTGCTTCCCAAGCGTGAGTTTACCGGCTCGAATCTCGGCTGGAGAGAAAGGAAAAAAAACTGTTCTTGGATGTTTGTGATGTCGCCGACAAAGGCATTCTCTTTCGAGCATCATAGGGACAATGCTCAAAAAGAGTGGAGCATCGTAGAGACAATAAATAGATGATAGAGAGTCCCAGCGATGTAAAAACACCAATTCTCCCAGTGGAATAATGTGGGTATCAGAAGAAAAAATTACATTATTTACTGTATGTTGTATTTATTAGCAAAATACATCATGTAGAGGTGGCATATTGTGGGTGGTCAACCTGTCAGTAGACGTCAGTCCTGTCGTGTTCCGCGCATGCGCGAGTCTCGCATGATCGACGTCAGGTAGAAGGCGTCCTCGCCTGACACGCATCGACGCGCGCGCAAGTACACAGCACACTTGGGTTACTGGATTGGAGACTTAAGGTGGACGCGCACCTAGACGCGCCGCAGGAGCCGCACGCGCCGCAGTCGTCACATTTTATAAATCTTTATATGAAATCGTATGGAACGCCGTGCACCAATTCGCGCCGCACGAATCGCATTTCAAAAAATTCTGTAGGTACACTGATTCCACCAGTGCAGCAGTGGCGCGTTCGGCTATTGCGGCGCGTGCGGCTCCTGCCGCGTCTAAGTGCGCGTCAACCTTTACTTATCCCTTCGTCAGTGGTTAATTTTAGAACAATTACATTTTAATTGTTATCTGCCCATAGCGGGGTTATATGTATACTGGTGGTGGGAGGGGTGAGGGGTGGTATATTAAAAGAGTAGGTAGTGACTTGAGCGTGGTTATGATCACAAAATAGGGAAAGCCAGCTCAACAAACAGACGCACGGAGTTATAATAATAACCAAGTGCGAGTCGGACTCTCACACGAAGGGGTTCCGCACCATACGTAGTACCAAAAACGTACAAAAAACACGTTTCATATGGGGACACCTTATATTTTTTCAATAGGTATTTTGTGTAACTCAGTTGGTGTTTGGTGGTGATAATATACACATTCTGTGAAAATTTCAACTTTCTAGCTACAGTTTGTGCGATAGAGCCAGCTGACGGATAGACAGATAGACAGACAGATGGACAGCGGAGGCTTAGTAACCCAGTTTGGCACCCTTCGGGTACGGAACCCTAGCACCGGTTTAAGAGAGTTTCGGCAAGAGTTATGACCTCCTCTTGTTATGGTCCTGGCATACATCTCTCGCTTCGTCATCCTCTAGTCTCTGGTGGCCTGGTACCTCTATCTATATACTCAAGTCTCTGGCGGCCTGGTACCTCTATCTATATACTCAAGTATTTGGTGGCCTGGTACCTCTATCTATATACTCAAGTCTCTGGCGGCCTGGTACCTCTATCTATATACTCAAGTCTCTGGCGGCCTGGTACCTCTATCTATACACTTATAATAACACAGGATCAGGTAAACACTCGGTACATCTATCAGTAAATACGAGTACCAATATTGTGATTTAACAAATCTGTTTGTATTAAATCTAGCATGACATGCACACGACATGGTCAATATTTGTCGGCTGCTAAGTAGGTTGTACACATGTTTGTCTGACGGACGGGCAGTGGAAGACCTGTTGCACATAATTATTTAAATTCAAAGCATTACCGTAACAGCAAACAGCAAGGCAGCAATACAGCAAAGCGTTTATTCGGGTCCTCAAACAATATTATGATCATCATCATCTCATTCTGTCACCCCTCATCAGCATCTTGATCTTGGGCCATCCGCTCTAGCTCCGCCCAGTCTGGGCTCACAATAGCTCTCCGTTGAACATCGCCAAGTGTTTTGGGGCGACTTTAAGCGAGCGAAGCAAGCTTTAGTACAACAGGTTAATAATTATGCCATAACACTATGTATTAAATTCATTATCTTAATATTCAATATCTTAATATTCAATATGTCAGGTCCAGCAAAAAGCGGCAAATAATTTTTCCATTCGGTGGTTACAAAAAACAAAATGCAAAGCACTAAGTTACCACACGACAAGCAAGCCATCTTTGTCAGCGTATGTTGTGAGATGCACGCAGGCAACGCAGGCCACTCTTATTTTGCAAGGCAGGGCAGGGCAGGGCAGAAAAGGACAGGACAGGGCTGGGCAGGTGAGGGCAGGGCAGGGCGGGTGACCGAAGCGACGAAGCATAGTAAGTAGTAAATAGGAGAAAGGCTCATTTCCATGAACAATATTGATAAACCGACTCTCTTTCCTCATAGGGCCGATTTACAAAATAATATGAGAGTTTCAGGAGACCAAGACGTCTCTTGTTTGACGCGCGAGTTCTCCCTGCCTTGACGCGCGAGTTCGCCCTGCCTTGACGCGCGAGTTCGCCCTGCCTTGACGCGCGAGTTCGCCCTGCCTTGACGCGCGAGTTCGCCCTGCCTTGACGCGCGAGTTCGCCCTGCCTTGACGCGCGAGTTCGCCCTGCCTTGAAGCGCGAGTTCGCCCTGCCTTGACGCGCGAGTTCGCCCTGCCTTGACGCGCGAGTTCGCCCTGCCTTGAAGCGCGAGTTCGCCCTGCCTTGACGCGCGAGTTCGCCCTGCCTTGAAGCGCGAGTTCGCCCTGCCTTGACGCGCGAGTTCGCCCTGCCTTGACGCGCGAGTTCGCCCTGCCTTGAAGCGCGAGTTCGCCCTGCCTTGACGCGCGAGTTCGCCCTGCCTTGACGCGCGAGTTCGCCCTGCCTTGAAGCGCGAGTTCGCCCTGCCTTGACGCGCGAGTTCGCCCTGCCTTGAAGCGCGAGTTCGCCCTGCCTTGACGCGCGAGTTCGCCCTGCCTTGACGCGCGAGTTCGCCCTGCCTTGAAGCTCGAGTTCGCCCTGCCTTGAAGCGCGAGTTCGCCCTGCCTTGACGCGCGAGTTCGCCCTGCCTTGACGCGCGAGTTCGCCCTGCCTTGAAGCGCGAGTTCGCCCTGCCTTGACGCGCGAGTTCGCCCTGCCTTGAAGCGCGAGTTCGCCCTGCCTTGACGCGCGAGTTCGCCCTGCCTTGACGCGCGAGTTCGCCCTGTCTTGCAACATCTGTTCTCCGTGGCCTGCGTCTCAACATGCTCACTATGCTTATTGTGTTTACTCTCATATTCATTTATTAATTTTAGATTGTTTTGACTCAATTATACAGGGTGTAACAGAAAGGGGTGTACAAGCCGAAAGAGGGTTGTTAGGGACATCATTCTGAACAACTTTCACTATGGGACCGACTTGATCAGACCAACTTTATTTTTCACTCCACCATACAGATCAGCTGAGCGCTAGGCCCGAAATGTACTGATATAATAAAAATAAAGTTGCTCTGATCAAGTCGGTCCCATAGTGAAAGTTGTTCAGAATGATGTCCCTAATAACCTTCTTTCGGCTTGTACACCCCTTTCTGTTACACCCTGTATTTAACACCTACATATTATTCTGTCATAATCATAAATCAACAAATAAAAATTAAATAAGTATCTAAACCTGTACCTAATAGATGTCTAATATTGAAATACACCCACACACCGTCTTGTCTTGTCTTATCGATTGATAAGATACGACACTTGAGCAAACAACTTTGATTTTGTTTGTGGGGCCGGCCGGTGCTATTCTCGTAGGTTGCATTATTTATGGATGATGTGTTGAACAATGTGCAACTTATTAAAATATCCGACTAGAAAAAACCGACTAAATCTCTCTTAAGAGATAAACTCGCCTTTGCGCACTATATGTTATTTAAGTTTTATTATTAAGTTACTGTGCAATAAAGAATATAAATATAAAAGAGGAGTGTGATAAGATTGAAGAGACTGTCCGTCCGTCCGTCCGTCCGTCCTTCCGTCCGTCCGCCCGTCCGTCCGTCCGTCCGTCCGTCCGTCCGTCCGCAAAAGTGTAATCGTACTCAAGGGACGGACGGACGTGACGTCATACTTTAATATATTTTTTCTGGATTCAGGAAATGTTTCATTCTGCTGGAATAACTTTTTAAAGATGGGCATTTGAGGAAATCTGTGGTCTTAGCAAGCTCTATCTGTGGTCTTAGCAAGCTCTATCTGTGGTCTTAGCAAGCTCTATCTGTGGTCTTAGCAAGCTCTATCTGTGGTCTTAGCAAGCTCTATCTGTGGTCTTAGCAAGCTCTATCTGTGGTCTTAGCAAGCTCTATCTGTGGTCTTAGCAAGCTCTATCTGTGGTCTTAGCAAGCTCTATCTGTGGTCTTAGCAAGCTCTATCTGTGGTCTTAGCAAGCTCTATCTGTTGTCCTAGCAAGCTCTATCTGTGGTCTTAGCAAGCTCTATCTGTGGTCTTAGCAAGCTCTATCTGTGGTCTTAGCAAGCTCTATCTGTGGTCTTAGCAAGCTCTATCTATGGTCTTAGCAAGCTCTATCTGTGGTCTTAGCAAGCTCTATCTGTGGTCTTAGCAAGCTCTATCTGTGGTCTTAGCAAGCTCTATCTGTGGTCTTAGCAAGCTCTATCTGTGGTCTTAGCAAGCTCTATCTGTTGTCTTAGCAAGCTCTATCTGTGGTCTTAGCAAGCTCTATCTGTTGTCTTAGCAAGCTCTATCTGTGGTCTTAGCAAGCTCTATCTGTGGTCTTAGCAAGCTCTATCTGTGGTCTTAGCAAGCTCTATCTGTGGTCTTAGCAAGCTCTATCTGTGGTCTTAGCAAGCTCTATCTGTGGTCTTAGCAAGCTCTATCTGTGGTCTTAGCAAGCTCTATCTGTGGTCTTAGCAAGCTCTATCTGTGGTCTTAGCAAGCTCTATCTGTTGTCTTAGCAAGCTCTATCTGTGGTCTTAGCAAGCTCTATCTGTTGTCTTAGCAAGCTCTATCTGTGGTCTTACCAAGCTCTATCTGTGGTCTTAGCAAGCTCTATCTGTGGTCTTAGCAAGCCCTATCTGTGGTCTTAGCAAGCTCTATCTGTGGTCTTAGCAAGCTCTATCTGTGCTCTTAGCAAGCTCTATCTGTGGTTTTAGCAAGCTCTATCTGTGGTCTTAGCAAGCTCTATCTGTGGTCTTAGCAAGCTCTATCTGCCTAAAACATCTCTCTTCGTATACACAAAGTATGCGTTTATTTGCACTGACTGAAATCAGTAATCGCCAATCTCTTGCCTATGCACAATTACCTACCACAAAATAAACAAATACTAACGTAACTCAAACGGACAACTGCCATCCCGTATGGGAAAAGGGGTGACGCTATGCTATGTTATGTTAAAATAAACAATTACCAGAATAGGGCTCTACCTATTCCGTAATCTAGCACTAATCCGATACACACGAATCACGATTACCGACTCACTTACCTAATACTAACACCTAATGCCTATCCGAGACAGATCGAAAGATAAATTATATTTATAATTATGTGTCTAAATGTGGACACAATTGTGCTTCTGTCACTCCGCATGCAGAAAGACATGCATGACGCTGAGTTAGGTTAGGTATAATATGTATTAATTTGTTTATGATATAGGACACGCCTAAATCAGATGCGTAAATATTTAGGATTTGCCTAGAGCAAAAACACGTTTCACCCTTACAAGTAACGACATTAGGCATCACCTAAAGTTACGACACCGATTTGGGAACGTAGTGCTTATGTGCCCCTAAACTGACACACATGTTGACAGTCTCATGTGATAGAGAGAGTCATATTGTGTTTGTGATAGATTGACGAACAAAACCATGGACAGTCTGTCAAAAAACTAGGCTAGGAACACGATTCTCGCGCCTTCAATATACAGATATCGAGACCTATATTGACAGATTCCTCAACAAAATCACTCGATATAGGTGTAGATATCGTACTTAAATCGAATGCACGAGAATCATGCTCCAGGACCAACCTGGTGAAACGGAACTTCATGCTGAGCACTTAGTAAGGCGTTTTTCTTGTTCGTCGTTAGTGAAAACGGGCAAGTGATTTAACTCCTTCCTTCCACCTTCGTGTGTGGGCACTGGGCACTGGGCACTGGGCAGCTTATCGACTGAATTGTATGGACATAATATGCAGAATGGATCGTGTAGCACTGTACTCTTGCATTAGCTTTGTTTATACGCCGCCATATCCCTCCAGTTGCAACCTGGTCACGAGGTAGCCGGACGCGAGTCAACGAACCAATCTATAAATATTATCGATCTTTAAATATATTTTCAAATATCTAACCTGCCACATATTTAAAGTAAAAGTAACAAAATACTACTACTAATAATAATAAATAATACTACTTATACCTTTTAATATTTTTTTTTTAATAGAAATTAAATCGATATGCATAGTTCAGAGTGGCAATACAAAACGACAATACAGCAACAAGTGAGCAGTGAGGTGGATGTGAGGTGAAAATGTGAAAGAGCAACACTAAGACAATGACATCCTGGACCCGCGAGCTGGACGAAGCCTCCATACTGGCCACGAAGCGAGGATACTGGCATGTTGTGCTGTTCTATCTGCTCTGTGGGTTGGCTGCCATACCAACCTCGTTTTTGGTTTTTACACAGGTAAATAGAATCCACAGGGTGGTCCGGATCTGACAAACAAGATATATATGACTCCGCAATGGGATCTAAATAACTTTCCCAAGCTAATGTAAGATCATCCGATATCACGTAAAGTTGATTACTTTTAGATACCTCTTAGCCAATAAATTAAAGTAGGACGTAACACCTAAAAAAACATTGTTTCAGAACAGAGTGATATGATTCTCACGTATCCGTATATCGAATGCGCGAGAATCATACCCCAGATCATAATATTTTGATCGACCATGCAACATGTTTCGTTTATTAATACCCATAACCAGTAACCATTATAAAATTGTACACCTTTTTGGTATCACACACCCCACTACAGTTCGTGACCATTGTTTTGGCACGTCGGGTCTCGTCTCGCTTTCTCTCTCTCCCGTAAAGTGAAATCAAACGCCAAGTATCGTAATTAGTAATTTATTTGTTGTAATAAACAAGAATGTCATACAGAAAACTTATAATAGATAGGCGAGCTTATCTCTATTAAGAGATTTCTTCCAGCAAATCTAGGATGGACAGGAAATAATTTAACAACAGGTAGAACTTGGGTCTACATTGCACAACATTAAATAAGTTAAAACAATAAACTACTTAACAATACGTACATAAATACCAGACTTATAGATATAAATATGTTAAGCAAATATACCTAAATAAAAGTACTTAAATTTAATACTATAGAGAAAGATAGTGTTCTTTCAACCGACTTTTAAATATGTTGAGTGACGGACTGTCTCTAATAGCGTTGGGGAGTTTGTTCCAGAGTTTTATGGCGCGAAGTCGGAACCCATGTTCGTAGGCGGAAGTGTTGTGTTGCGGAGTTATAAGTAGCGACCGAGCGTGCGATCTCCGTGGCCTATCCGAGGATAGAAATTCGAATCGATCACGTAAGAAACCAGGGTAGCGAGGATTAAATAAAATGTTGAAGAGGCAAATAAGGATGTGAGAATCCCAGGCGAATCGGGAGCCATTTCAGCTCCCTGCGATACTCTGAGACGTGGTCAAACTTGCGCAGACCAAAAACAAACCGAATCCCGACGTTTTGTAGTCGCTCGAGTTTGTTCAGTTGCTCTTAATACATACAGAGTTACTGAGTATAATACTCGGGGCACGTCGTCGGGTGCCGCCCCGACGTACCAAGATAATGGCCTAGTACTGTACTTATTATTTCACATTATGGTGCCTCTATGTTTACTTACTCTATCTAAACTACGGGTCGATTCTCGCGCCTTCGACGATATCTACACCTATGTATATCGAGTGATTTTGTACGGGAATCTGTCAATATAGGACTTGATATCCGTGTATCGAAGGCGCGAGAATCGACCCGCTACCATATACCAGGCAACAGGACAGAAAAAATTGTAGTACTTATTTTTTAAATACTGTCTTTTGCCTTTCGCTACATCGCTGTGGCCAATGCATCTACTTTTAACCATTATCATTCTAACTTCACGACTATGTCCCGTGACATGAGCCCACGTCGTCGACACAAACTAATTCATTTAGTAAGTGGATGAACATTTCCCTCGATTAGCCTTCCTCGAGGGGGGGGCGGGGGGTGGCGGTCTAAGGCCATAAGATAGACCACAACACAACTATCCACAATTGTTGTCTTTACGTCGCTTGCACTTTACGTCGCTTCTGACGTGGTCCTGACCAACGCTTTGACCCTATTGTAGCTAGGGGGCCAGAGGACCACGTGCAGGTGGGAGCACGAATATTTGATAGATCAAACAAAAACCGGCCAAGTGCGAGACAGACTCGCGCACGAAGGGTTCCGTACCATTATCTATAAAATAATTATGTCTGTTGGATGGGAACCCCACTTTAATATTTATTATAATCTGTTGTTTTTTTTTAATTTATTTTTATAGCGGCAACAGAAATACATCATTCGTAAAAATTTCAACTGTCTAGCTATCACGGTTTATGAGATACAGCCTGATCTATAAAAATGGCAAAAAAATCATGTCTGTTGTATAGGAGCCCCCTTTAATATTTGTAGTAATGTGTTTTTTGGTATTGTTTGTTACAGCGTCAACAGAAATACATCATAATGTCAAAAGTCTTTGATTTCGTCCGTCATAATATCCTCTTAGGAAAATGTGAATGATACGGAATCTGGGGACCAGCATACAATTAGATTAAAACCTACCTTAGTAATCGTAGATAATACGTCGTAATAAAAAACTCAACGAACACTTAGAATTAACAGAAAGCAAATGAGAACTACGTCAAAATAGATTTGGAGTTCCACCAGGTAGTGTGCTTGGTCCATTGTTATTTCTATTAAACATTAATGACATACCGGAAGTTACAAAACACCGTTGCACCCTATTTGCAGATGATATTTCTATTATAATAAAATGTATTTAATGTGTATTTTATTGTTTCTATTATGAATAACTATTAATTAATTCAATAAGATTTAGGGTTAGTATACGTATAGAACTTAGTTACCGAACGCACCTACGACTTTAATATTAGAGAGCGTACGTCGTACCCAGTACCATAGAGCAAGTATTGGAATTTGAACTACCTAGTATTTGCTCCATGGTCGTACGTACATAAAAATACTATTTGCATGCCACAAAGTGGCTGAACGTGCCGCTCTATGGCGCTGATAAGAGCTATGACTGTACCGCATCAACGCAAATAAATTATTTCATTTCATTTCATTTCACTCTTATCTAAGGAATGTGGTAATGTAATCCTTTGTATTCGGCCTCACTGTCCTTTGGTTCGTATGGACCATATGTTCATTGTGTTAGGGTTCAATTTTGCCTGGCAGGTCGTTGTAATAGCAAAGACGTCGAGTGCTCTGTATGATGATTTCTTTGCGACTTTTTAATTTGATTGGAAAGTATTGAACAGTAATCAAAGAATAGTGTTGATGTTGACTCGAGTTTAAATTATGTAGTAGGAGGTTTTTTTGCGTGACAGGGGATTAGTAAATCGATGTAACTGATATAAAGGTTTCCTCACGACGTTATCCATCACCGTTAGAAAGTACATGATTTAGTGTTTCGCCAATTATGAAGTCCTTGTATCAATGAGATAAGCAATTTGTCACCATGCTTTTTGCCGTTACGTTATTGTTTTTCATGGTTATATTTTACACTGAGGATATTCATTATATTTAATCTTTTCATATTAACACGTGTAACAAGTGCTAACAACAAGACATTTTCCTTCACCATCATAATGACATCACTCCACAATAGTTCCATTCATCTACTCGACCATTCACTAAAATGGAGATTTATGATCTATTCATTGCTTGTGAGGGCCTATAACTATACAATACAGGTGTTTAGTCAAGGTACCTAGTCGGTTAAAGGTACTACGAGCACATCAGGGGGCTCCGCACTACCTATCTAACTTTCTGTATGTCTGACAGGTCGCATGTGCTTATGCAGTCAACTGTATATGGTTGGTTCCTAAAAGAACCAGTTCTTCAGTTCTGGTTTTTTTTGAAGTAAAACTTCTTGGGGCACGGGGGTAAAATTTATTTAACCTCTCAACTGTGGGTTATTCATATATTTGCTTTTCAATTGCTACCTAGCCGGGTGCTATCACGAGTGGCTAAGAAATGTAACGGAAATTGGAATCGGTGACGTCAGGGTCGGCTGAAGACTTTTAAAACCGCAACTATTTTCAATACGGTTTTTAACTAATCAGATAAGATAATAATACATTCGTACAATAAAGAATGTTAATTAGTGAGAGAAAAACCTGATGAAACGTTAACAAATAAAAATTATTTTAAGCATTCTTCCACGAGTTCTTGATTTCCGGTATGGCCAAGATGGCGCCGCCGCCGCCGCCGCCGCCGCTGGCTGGGATAAACATAAACAAAACCAGTGACGTGACCAAAAACTACTTCGTTCAACCTCTTTGTTGGAACCGGAACTTATGTTTGACAGCTGTGCGATGCGATCCATACAGTTTGTAAGAAAAGAGTTTCATCAATGTCACACGGGTCGATATGGATTTCTAAAACAAGCAAAGCAATGCATACATTTGAGCGAGACGGCTTAAAGACGTGACGTCAGATGGTATATAATCTGAGCGAGATGCAAATAGTAGTGACCTCGTAGTGACACTATTGAATGAGTTAAGTATATCACCACGAGCGCGACAAATTGTAGATAAGGAATGGTGGGAAATAAATGACATGACGTATTAAAAGTAAGTACAAGTATAAATAATTTCAAATAATCGGACGTCTGAAACTTAAAAGTAACTTGAAGCAGAGATTGGATCTCAAAATTGGAAATTTAAATCTCTTTTAGTATAGGTAGGTATAGGTGTATAGTATAGGTACCACTTAATGATCTAGCTACAGAAGTTTTACTTCTAACACGTGTACGGTGCTACACGCGTATCTTTTTTTTTCATAGTTTTAAACTTAATTACCAGTCATTAGTCAAAGGTTGAAAATCGCAGGCCGTTGTTTGTTATGCGGACGATTGAGTAGAGCTCACAAGCACGAGTAGCTTGCACGTTGCACGTCGGCAGCAGACGACTGCAGTTGCTTTTGGCTGCCGTCAGTTGCTGCCGACGCTTCTTGTGGGAAGTCTGTCTAATTTGTTCTGCTTCTGCCTACCCATCACTGAATACACAAAACTTTCTTCTGTCTTAAAATCTGGAAAACCGACCACTTCACTGACGCACTCGGCACTTCTCATTCGCACAGTTGCTGCATCAATGAGTGACATAATGTAATTTCCTGAGATATAGACATGATATGCTGACTTGGAGTTTATAAACTTTATAATTAACAATAATGTCACATGAGTTATTGATTTAGCATTATTACAAGCAAAGGTATCCAAATTCAGGGCAATTTTTCGAATAATTATTGTTACTCCTATAATAAATTAACTGTTACTCCTATAAAATGCGGCAAATAAATAAATCAACAAATATATAACAAATATACACGATATATCGTAGATTACCTATCTCAATAAGTATACAGGGTGTAACAGAAAGGGGTGTATGTATACTGTACAAGCCGAAAGAGGGTTGTTAGGGGCATCATTCCGTAACTATGGGACCCAATTGATCAGAGCAACTTTATTTCTATTAATTCAGTACATTTCGGGCCTAGCGCTCAGTGATCTGGGCGTCAATTCTGCTAAACACATTATGAATCATTGATCATTCAAAGACCCGTTTTTGACATAATTGGTAGTCCACATAGTAATTCATTGTTCGAATATGGAATGTCATAGAACCACATGGTATCCTGCTGCACTTTGACAGCTGTGCGGTAGTTGCGTTGTTGTCAAATCGGTATTCCACTCCTTATTTTGACGTTGTTATGTACTGACGTGTTATGCTGTGAAAGTACTACGGTAATACAGATGCAGCTCAGATGATGTACAACGTAATTGTCTTACTCAAGTACCGGAATGCCCATTTTATGCTGTAACTAGCTAGCAATAACATAGCAATGCGATTATGTGGACTTTTACCAGACTTGACACCTTGGAGTGAAAAATAAAGTTGCTCTGATCAAGTCGGTCTTATAGTGAAAATTGTTCAGAATGATGTCCCTAGCAACCCTCTTTCGGCTTGTATAACCCTTTCTGTTACACCCTGTATTATAAGGGCCGCCACATACAGTCGGTTTTCCAATTCAGAAAAACGTAACGGAATCATCCCGAACGCAGTAAACTCGTACAAATCTATGGATCTACCACATACATACGGAAGTTTTCCGTTCGGAATTTTTGCGGATTCGTATGGGATTGAATCCCGTTTCGGAATTCCGAATCAGAAAAATTCCGGCTGTATGTGGCCGGCATAATACGTATACGATAGCAAGTAAATTACAAAGCCAAAATCAAAACTGGAATAGCCGGTCGGCATTGGCTGGCAATGATGATTGATGAAGATGATCTGGCCTTTGCTATAATGTTGTGCGTTGTGTGTGTATTGACTTCGATTATTACCGCAATTATCATCACGCTTCTCAGCATCTAATCTACCCATGTTAAATTCTGGTATTTTTTAATAAATGATAAAATGTTGTTTTTAATAAAAATAATCTGCATGGGAATGCATCAAAGAGATTCGAGGGTTGTGCTAAAAAATCGAGAGCAATCGTCTAGTGAATGATTGTTTATTTACTTTATTGTGAAAATTATTTCTAAAGCCATAATAGATGCATGCAACAATATTATACTACTTAGTGCTTTACGAATGTGACTCCAGATTCAGACCAATTCGACTTTGTAAATAAATCAAGAAAAAGTCGTTCTCTCTCTTTCTCTCTTTCACTCATTTATTGTTCGCTATTGTTAGTTTGACTCGCGAGTCGCGAGCGAAACAATTTGCTGAAATAAAATACCAATTTAATACAAGATATATTTCGTTCATTTTTGCAAATATTTTATCAGAATATGAATCTCATTCTCAATTTGAACATCAATTATAAAATAATTTCTAACTCTATGTGGCTGTCTAAATATTACATTTTCTCCTCTTCTTTGCATACTACGCTGGATGCATTTTCGCCATTGTTTTTCACTTCACTTTCTCTTTAAGCCTTCTTTAAACAGAGCCTTTTGAAGTCCCTCGATCATTTTGTATATTTGGTGTTATTCCGGGCAACATACTAACTAGCCCTTTATTTGCCTCCAAATCAACTCAATGACAATGTAAGCGAGGAACTGTGACGTCGTCGTGCGCCATCCTGTCCACTGCATATTTTCTGGGTGCTCACTTTTGTTTTCATTTCACTTCGATGAGGACTTTATCATTCTAGATTCAAAAGCTTTTTTTTTTTTCATGAAGCCAATTTTGTCCAGGACATCTTTGGTGTGACTTCTGTCTTTCTTGAGGGGTATGGGGGTATCTATGACAACCACTGAACCAGCCTTTAACTTAGGCAGTCAGTATACTCGCGAGATTCTCTGACGCGCTGAAGGTGATGCCAAGCGCGATGAAATAAAAGCCCAAGCAGCTGGGCAAATAAATGATAACTACAGCAATGGTTTGCTCACATGCCCGCAATGTGCGAGGATCATCGCAAGTAAGATTGGCTACATAAGCCACATGCGATCGACAACGTCAGAATCAGACCAACTGAAGCGGTCGCCGTTACCGGAATCGGTCGAACCACTTAATCACCCTCATACTGGCGAGCCACTTCTCAAAATTCTGCGTGTTCATCTCTTGGTGACAATCGGCTTTTCCAGTTTTTGATTCGCATATTAATAGACCATTTTCTACGATCCGAACATATTCGATGATGAGACAGTTCTTCAGTCACCTTCCGATGATTCCCGTTTCGACCAATCACAAGTTGGTGTAATTGACGTAATTTCTTTATCGTATTAACAATCAGACGTACAGAGAACCAGGGCCCTAATGCTGCTCTGAGAATTTCACTTATATTTCATTACTATTTCATTACTATTCCATTGCAAACACCCAATCAAGGAGGATAATAATTTAGGAGAATACCAAATGACGCCATTTTGGGTGTTTGCAATGGAATAGTAATGAAATAGTAATGAAATTCTCAGAGCAGCATTGGGCCCCAGAGTTATTATAAATAATGCCATTTATGTAGAGCATGCTCATCTTCATTACATACATGATCATCATTGTCATGCTAAACTGAGATGCTCTCATTCCGCTCTTGTTTCTACACTGCACTCAGTATTGTTTTATTGTTTACCTTATCTTTATTTAAATTAGGTCCTACTACTACTTAGGTACATTACTTACTCTATTCAAGATATAAAAAATGTATTTATAATTTGTAAACACAGCTGATCCCGCAGGCTAGGTATTTCAAAAAACCCATTAATATTCCCACCGAGGGGCGCGGGCCATTACTCTGATATGAGTAAGATTGAGCCATACTCCACCAGGCTGGCTCAGTCCGGGTTGATGGAGGGGAGTCGGGCTCGTGGTCAACACGAACACACTGACAGGAGATATCAATCTGCCCTGTTATGGCCTCTGACACAGCTTTTACGACTACTAACAACTGACTGAGTAGCTTAAAGCTAGTTGCTTACCTAAAGCCACAGAAGAGATAATAGTACTCCTAAAGCTTAACAATATTTACCACTGAATCATTAGAGGACTCTGGGTAAGGCAGATACCAACATGAGAAAACTGTTATATCACAACTTTCGGTTGCTTTTAGTCCTGAATAATAAAACCGTTATTTTCGTGCGAGTAGGCAGACTCCATCAACCTGCACTCAACTGTGATGGACTATGGCTCAATCTATGCATATCTGTGTAAAGGCCTTTGCCCGTCAGGGGGACATTACTACATTTATTTATTTATCTGCAGGTATTCACAAACGCGACTCCCGAGCACTGGTGCGCGCCTCCCCCCGAACTGCTGGGCCTGGGCCTCCCTGCTGAGGAGCTGCGGGAGCTGACTGTGCCCCTCGGCGGGGAGAACAGCAGCTACCAGGCCTGCAGCGCCTACCAGGTCGACCCGCGGGCGCTCTACGCCGCGCTATCAGAGTATGTTGATGAAAGGTAACTCCTGGTGGAGCTCTGGGTGTAGAATAGTCTAAGGGTATCTACCATCAGTAGAGCAAGGACATATCTCACCTCCAACCAACCTCATTCTAACTTCATGTCATAATGGGGAGCAATGAATCCAACAGAGGTTATAGATTTGTGCTGTTTCTGTGCATCCCTCACATGGCTGGACTGACCTTCTTTTTTCTGCCGTCCGCCTATCCTCATTCTGATTCTCCCCATTCTGGGGCACGGGGTTTTTTTTTAGAAATATCGCACTTTCTGGTGAAGTAACACACACACGACGTAACCTTGGTTCTGACGAGGTGAGTAAGGAAATACCATAGACAGAATATAGGAATGGCTATCTAATGTAGAGAGGTGATTCTAAGTTAATTCTAACAAGGTGATGAAAGATTTGCCCTGAGGTGTGAACCGCGGTCAATGAAATGGATACCTACATAGCGAGTGAGGGTGACAGTGGTAGGAATGTACTACGCTCGTTCACATATTCATTATAATCTGGCCGCTGAGAGAATGCGATCCTGATACATGTCTATGTCCCTGTCTGTCCCGCGCTACTTTTCACTCTATCTCACTCCCACAAAGGGGATTGCATACCAAACTGACATGTGTCAGGATCGCATTCTCTCAGCGGCTAGCAAGACTATAGTCTTCATTTTGCGGTCAATTTGACACCTTCTGCTAAGTTTGAAGAGGCCTGATAATGATGAGCTCGTGTTCCAGGTCGGAGGTGAGCAGAGAGGGCGGATCGCTGCGTCTGGTTACGATCAAGCAGCTGGTAGCCGTCAGTGAGGAGCCAGACCGTCAGGAGCAGGTACCGCTTCATCATCATCACCTGCCTGAACGGGAACCAAACCCTTGATACCAAGTTTGCCAGATTGAGTGGAAGTGGAAATAAGGTTGAGTGGAGGTGTGAAATGGCCATACTTTCACGTCCTGGACTCGGTGCAGTAAATCGTCTATTCGACATCTTCCTGCTGTCGTATTCCTGCTATTCTTGTTCTATACTCTGGCTAGATGTAATCAGTAGACCAGTCCGCTCGGCTCTATTTATTTTCCCATTTTTAATTCGTTAGGAAACCAGAAGATAGCTTTGACCAGAGACGTGTGCTCGAAATGGGGAAGTTTTTGCTCAGAAGAGGGAAACAATATAGGCTACGTAAAAATAATATTACCAATAACTGTAGCACACTCGTGTGTTTTCAGATAAAGCGCGTGCGTGAGGCGATCCTGTCTGTGCGGAGCCGCGAGCCGGCGCCCTGCGAGCACGGCTGGGTGTTCCGCACCGAGCATTATACTACCAGTCTCGTTACTGAGGTGAGCGGGGGGGGGGCACCAGCAGTCTGGAGAACGAGGTGAGCGGGGGGAGGGGGGTAAAGACATATAGGGAGGGGGAAGTAGTAGTGTAGGAATAAGGAAGGAAGAAATGCAGGAAGGAAGTAGGGGAGGAGGGTTGAATAAAGTGACGTGTGAGAGTGTGTGGAAGTGCTAAATGATGATGATCATGATGACCATGATGTAGTTAGTAAGTGAGAATTTTTCTTAGTTGTGCTCTATTTCAATGGTTTAAAAAGCTGCCAAGTGCAAGTTGGACGCGCGAGGAGAGGTTTTCGTACAACACCAACAAAATACCTTAAAAGTACCCTAAAATTTAGTTATTCATACAAAATTTGCACCCCAGATTCAGGGGTCAGGGGGTTAAAGTTGTAGATCTCAGAGTTTTATGGTTTATGGGTGCAAACATGTGCTTGCATACCAAAAGATTTTTAGGACTTCGGTAAGTACCGTAAAAGTTTTGATGACATATTATGCGAATCAGTCATACATATTATTGAGCACAACTTTTTCAAAAAAAGTTCTAAAAATAATATAAAAACTCATTTAAGATTATCACACCATGCACTTTCATTTGATATGTCACACGGCAAATTTTGAATATTTTTAATTTTATTTTTCTCATTATGGTTCCCCAAAAGTGGCCCCCATATTCCATATTTACATATTTATATTGCACCTCTGTCTTTGGGTCACAAATATTGATATGTGTACCAATTCTCAAATTTATCGGTCTAAATCTTCTGATCTGAGTAAATTGCCTGTGACACACCGACGGACAGACGGACGGCCGGACAGAGACGCACGAGTGATCCTATAAGAGTTTCTCCTTCTGAGATACAAAACCCTAAAAAGGACAGTTACACACCAATGGTACCTACGTAATTAAGTACAACAATAAAGCGTGACATTACAGGTACGGTCTGAAAACCAGCGCTTTGAGATAGAACATGTTTGTGCTACTCACAGCAAACGCTGAGACCGTCCCTTTTTTGTCTTATTAAACTAATGTACCCTATTTAACTGAACCTTTTATGTATATTTTTATTAAGGCAAAATAAACTATTTCTATTCTATTCTATTCTATTCTATTCTATTCTATTCTATTCTATTCTATTCTATTCTATTCTATTCTATTCTATTCTATTATTTATCTGTACGACGACGATTATACTTGTATGTACCGAGAACTCAGTAGCGTACCTACACGCATTTTACCGTCAATGCGTACACGCAATTATTCAACAAGGAAGATAACAGCTGATAAGCCTTTCGTATCATCGTAGTATTACTATTGGAATGCTGATGACTTACTAATTAATTTAAACTGCGAGTGACAATCTATTACTTGTTTGTGGATAGTAATTTAATTATCATCATTATCAATACTCGTAAATGGATGATCTCAGCGATTGCTTAGAATACAGAACTTACTGGGTGGCAATGTAAGTAAGTACCTTTATTCAAACAAAGCGAGTACCTAATGTGCTCATTACTTTGAGCAAAATCGACGTTGCCGCGCTACTTGAGCAGCCAGACAAGGTGTCCGGCAATTACCTCTTGCAGTCGTGCTGTAGTGACCGGCAATTACCTACCTGTCAATATCAATTATCGAGCTTTCTTTCAAAAATGGTAACAAAAAAAGGTAGTAGTACAAAAAGGTTTTATTCAATCCGCCCCCCCCCCCGTTCCCAGTCACGCCTAAATCGATTACAGCGTCTACGAAGCCGTTACGAGTCAGTTTTGGCGATACAAAACGATGGCATTGTAGCTCCATTGTAGACGTTGTAATCGATTATGGCGCTGACGGCGATGTCACGGAACTCAACTAGAATTTGGATCTGTGTGACGACAAGGAGCCGAAAAAACAAATGAGCGGGATTTATTTTTGCAATTTTGTTTCCGACATTTATCTTGCGTTCCAAATATATTGTGAAAATGAGTTCTACTATTAATATAATATTATTCAATTCAATTTGTTTATTTCAGGTTATAGACCCATACATTACAGAAATTAAAATAACAATTAAATTAAACACAATTCACACACAATTAATAAATTAAATTAAATTCGATTAGATTAAATTAGATTAGATTAAATTAGATTAGATTAAATTAGATTCAAATTAATTAATTAGATTGAAAAAATAAGAATAAGGAATGGGATTCCACACTGCTAGGACAGCAGGTGTGCAGACGTTCCCAGTGCCCCAGCAGCGGTGAATCCCACCTGTCAGCAAACGTGCACAGAATGGAGTTGGGACTACCACAGATGCGGGCCTTTAACGAGGCGCAGCGTTTTCTAATGATTGCGTGGAATCCGTCAATCCTTGCGTCCGCAAACATGCCCGAGGCGCTGCAGTGCCGCGGCATCCCATCACCACCCTGTACGCGTTGTTGTACTGGACCCGCAGAGCACTGTATATCCTCTGCGTGTAGTTGACCCACAGGCTGCAGGTATAGAAGGACTGGCAGTATGCTCCGAAGAGCGTCCGCTTAGCTTCTCCACTGCAATGTGCAAACCTGCGGGCCAACATGTTGCAACGAACGGCCAGCGCTCTGCGTTCCCTCTCCATGTTATAGTATCTGTGGTGATACAAACTAAGAATCCTCTAATTAAATAAATAATATATAAATAAATAAATAAATAAATAATTCAATCTGTTTAACACCGCCGGAAATTAATATGGAAGCGGAATAGGCTTGTGGCCAAGGTAATCCAATTCCAAGGTAATCTATGAACAAGTCTTAAGTTGAATTTACAAAATGGCTTGACATTCTCAGAATTGTATATTTCCAGCAGATATATTTTATAAAGTCAATTTTGTGCAAAAAAAGCCAGCATTTGATAGCACTTTTACATGACGTCATTCTGTTACTATTTCATAGAACTTAGGAACAAAAGTTCCGTTTTGACAGTTCATAAAAAGTATCTATTTTGACTTGACAGGCCACAAGCCTATTAGTGATAGAAAATTTTCCGTCATAGGAAAAATACAAACTTGCATACGAAAAGTTCGCGCAGTGGAAAATGGACAGAAAATGAAAGTCTTAAAACAATTTTCTAGCCTGTTTTAGCGAACTTTCAAAGATAATGAAGCCCTAATCTCTCTGGAACTGGAACTGGCTCTATGCTGAAGAGCACGGTTTTGTTTTGATGAAGCACAAACGGAATGGAATTTTTGTAACTGTACATTTACCAATTGTTATTTTTATTAAATTATTGTTATTGTTATTATACATACACTGCCTACCCTTTCATTATATAATTTTTCCTTTCACACCTGGTTTGATGGAAGAGATCTCTTTTTAGAGATAAGCTCGCCTTTCACATGTGTTTTCTTTTAATGTAACTGTTTAAATATTGTGTGCAGAATTGTGAAAATTATTAATATTATGGTGGTTTTATTTCATTAGCATTGTCTTTCATATTACTAGCATTGTTTGAGTAAAGCACTATACAAGCCTTGGTCCACAATGACTGCACTCGTGCACTGCTGGCCACGCTATGATGGTCCACAATGACTGCACTCGTGCACTGCTGGCCACGCTATGATGGTCCGCAATGACTGCACTCGTGCACTGCTGGCCACGCTATGATGGTCCGCAATGACTGCACTCGTGCACTGCTGGCCACGCTATGATGGTCCACAATGACTGCACTCGTGCACTGCTGGCCACGCTATGATCGTCCGCAATGACTGCACTCGTGCACTGCTGGCCACGCTATGATGGTCCGCAATGACTGCACTCGTGCACTGCTGGCCACGCTATGATGGTCCGCAATGACTGCACTCGTGCACTGCTGGCCACGCTATGATGGTCCACAATGACTGCACTCGTGCACTGCTGGCCACGCTATGATGGTCCACAATGACTGCACTCGTGCACTGCTGGCCACGCTATGATGGTCCACAATGACTGCACTCGTGCACTGCTGGCCACGCTTTGATGGTCTCGAGCTTAGCTTAGCAAATTAATCTGTGGCTTAGCTAAGATCTCGGTCTTTAAGCTTGGTCAGCATTGCAACCTTTGATGTCCGCGCTATAAAGGCTCGACCTTCTAGCTTGTCCAACAAAGGTTTCAATGCTGACCGCGCAGCTGCGCTTTCGGCCACCAGCAGCGCGACCAGCAACGCCGCCATTACAGACCGCGGCAGTAATGTACTATTCCTCTGTGAAAAGGCGTGACCTATAAGATTAGAAATCTATTTTAATATTACTGGATGTATACGAATAATTACGTCATTGGCATAAAAGCTTAAGAAAGTCACGTCTGAAATCAGAAAAATATGTTAATGCATATTCCCAGCAATAATCGAAGGCTGTTTTAAAGGCGGACTCCTAAGTGAAATGAAATGAAATGAAATGAAAACGTTTTATTTGCCTACTTAGTTTACATTTTGGGTTCCTGGCTCCCAAACTAGGATACCCTGTGCCATGGGTAGCCAGGCATCTTTCGTGTACCTACTTGGTTGGCAATAAAATAAAATTTAACATAAGTACCTACGTATGAACTTTTTAAAAATTACTTTGTAAGTTACATGTAAGTCAATATTTTAGAAAAATAATACTGTAGTAAGGAAGTAGGTTCATTACAATAGTAAGTATAAGTCGTAGAAGGTTTTTAGGCCCTATATGGCACCGGCGACATTGGGTCGGGCGTTTTGGCCTTCTATCCATCGCACTGCAGAAAAATAGCTCAAATGCTTCGCAGTGAGCGTATTCGTTCTTACTGTAAACGTACGTTCATAATAAATAATTGAAATTAAACAGGGAGTGTACACCCCAGAGGTTAGTTTAATTATCGTTAAAACTGTAGTTAGAAAAACACACCCTTTTCATAGTATCATTACCACAACTAAATAATACGGGTTCATTTAAAATACATTTATGGTTTGTAAAAGGATCATGATAAATTTGTCGCTTTAATCGAGGTGTTTTCCATATTTTGCTAATGTTCCATTTCGATACGTCTAACGTCTCTGCCTGACTCAAACCTTATCATCATCATCATCTCTTCCTGTCTACTCTCAGCTGGAGATTACGGCTCTCAGTACAGATCTCCATTAAAATTTGTTCCGATCTTGAGCCATCTGTTCTAGCTCCACGTAATCAGAGCTCACAATTACGGCCTCTACCTCCGTTGAGTTCGGTTGATGATACGGACCCCGGCTGTTACATTTATCTTCCACCAATCTTATGGCTGATTGATGAGTAACGTTTACAGGGGGGCGCTAGCTTTACGTAACCTGTCATGAATACAGACCTATCATTCCTCATTGGTCATCAAGTAGTTCCACTTGTCACCGCTGTACGTGTATCCTGTGCCCCTCAGTTCGGGCTGGTCTGCACCGAGGAGTGGTGGCCGCGCGCCAGCAACACGCTCTTCTGGGTCGGCTCCATCTTCGGGAACCTCTTCTTCGGCTGGATGTCCGACAGGTGACCCCCATTACTCCCCAACTGTAATGGCCGGTTTCCAAGGCGTTATTCAAAAGTTATGATTAGTTAATCGATGATCAATACAAAATAGAGATAAATAATAAATATATAATACAAACCTAATCATCACATTTGAACAGCGCCATGAAACCCGGCTATAAGAGAGATATTTGTTTGTTTGTTTGTGTCCGTGACCTAACGGCGGAAACTATAATAAAGATAGCAACATGTGGCCAAGACGGGACTGAATGGGTGGCAGTTTCTACGTCACATTTGTTGATTCCGGCTAGGCTACTATCGCTACTCGGTAGTAGTAGTCGTAAAGCTGTGTCAGAGGCCCTACTAGGGCAGATTGATAACTTCTGACAGTCAGGTTGGTCGCAGTTCCTCACTGAGCCAGGGTCGTGGAGTATGGCTAAATATTAAAGTAGTATCCGGGTAAGGACCGTGACTCAGCGAGCACGATCAGAACATTCATGGCCTATATCCTCTACCCTTACCACATTTATAATTCGCCAGAGGCCAAATGGTACTAGGGTATTTAACGTCATCTAGAAACAGCCTCCTAAAAAAGCATGTCCTCTGGTCCCCAGGTACGGGCGCCGGCCCACAATCCTCGCGATGATCACCCTGGAGGTGCCGCTCTCTATCGCGGCCTCGTTCCCGCGCTCCTACGTCGGCTACACGGCGCTCCGGGTGGTGGGCGGGCTGTTCTTCCCCGCCCTTTACCAGCTGCCCTTCATATTGGCGCTGGAGCTGATGCCGCCCAAGAGGAGGACCATAACTGGTAACAACTAGTATTAGCTAACTCAGCGCGTAGTCTTTTATCGGCTCAATGGCAGCATGGGTCTCCAGTAGTTGGCCAACATTTAGCGATATCCAAGTCAAGTTTCTTATTTATCTTATCAGGTCATATTAATAATTATACCCTTTACTATGCTGTGACTAAACATACATTTATGGAACTGATCCATTTCATCGGGTTCATTCGTGACGTTGATGTCCATTTCCGGATAATTATTTTGATAGATAGATAGATAATCCATTTATTCACTGTAAGAATACACACAAATACAATAAAGATTCTTACAAAACTTAAGATTTAAAGATTCTCTGATCATGTATTGCTCAGGACTTCTGTGGCTTTGCGATCGAGGTAGTGCTTCCCAAGCGGGTGGTCGCGTATTCAAATCCCGGCTGGGGATAAAGGCAAAACAAAGCTTCTAGGTCTTGGATATTTACATGTTTGTGACGCGTCGCTGTTTCTGGTTCCCACGACAGAGGGTCTAATGGTGCGTGGCCAGAAGCAATATATTTACCTATAATATGTTACGTTTGTTATATTCAGGCATCGTGGTGGGGATGCTGTTCGCTGGTGGCATGTGTCTGCTGGCTCTACTTGCCTTCCTGCTGCGGGAGTGGTTCACTCTGTCGCTCGCCACCAGTCTGCCGTTCGTGCTGCTCTACAGGTCAGAATTACATCTTGTACTTTTTCGTTCACTACCTTTTAATTTTGTTAATACCAAGCATAAGACTGCCTGGTACTCTAATCGAAGCTACAACCCAGTAAGATGTAATCTTCACCCAAATCCTTCAGTCTTAACAATTTCGGTATTTTAGCTCCTCTTGACCAGTGCAATTACTTCGTTAGTGTAAATGGCCATAACATTAAAAAAGTAATTGTTATAAAATCACCCACTGAGGAGATGCTAATCTTTGGCTGATGCTTAAATCTGAAACCGGCTACTATCCCATACGATGAAGTCAATGCTCCTCAGTTTGAAACTCGACGTTTCCGCAGCTACTACTGGCTGATCCCTGAGTCTCCACGCTGGCTGGTGGGTCGAGGAAGGATCGCGGAGGCTGAGAAGGTTCTTCGAAATCTGGCCAGGAAGAACAATATTGACCTGCCCCATGGATTCCTTCTGGAGCTGCATGTGAGTATTATATACCCAAAAATTCATGCTCATATTTGGTACCTAAGTAATAGTTGTTCACAAAAGTTCATTACTTTTACATGGTAAAAGTATTAAGTATGTAAGCGGGTCAAACAGGAATGTCGTTGTCTATAAATGTTTGTCTGGCAAATATTGTTTGTCATCTGACTGATTCACGTTATCTTATAGAGGTCACTCTCTAGGGTCAACTGGTGCATTATTTGATGTCATTGTTTTGTTGTTATTGACTCACGATGCATGCACTGATAACAATTCTATACGCTCCCGAAAGATAAGAAAGCTTTACAGTAAATTTGTTTTTATTTCCAGAAAAAAGTCAAAGAAGAAGAGGAAGCTGAAGCAGAAGCAACTATGCTTTCAAATGTCAACGGTCATATCTCTAGACTGACAGTTATGGACAAAGAAAATTCTCGGTATCTAGACAGGAGACTCAGTAATATGCTATCATTCAAACCAGAACTCAACCAGATAAGTGAAACAGAAGACTTAAGGAAGTCACCAGATCTAGAAAGAATATTAGCTCTAGAAGTAGCCGAGATTGTTAACCTGAAATCTCGACAAAAGACCGAGAAACGAAGAAGTGAAACAATTGATAAGGAATCAAACAATTCAGAAGTAAAAGAGGAGGACAGCAATGAAGAATCTCACTTAAATTCCGACTTACAACAGAAAGCTACTCAAACAGACTCATATACGAGATCTCCTGCAAACACGTTAAGAAGAAAATCGATACAAATTGTAAACAGAATATTCATAAAAGAGGAGGACGCGGAAGCGCAGATAGAGAATAAGAAAATGGACGATCAGAATTCGATCGGAGACTGCAAGGCGTCATACTTAGATGTGTTCCGATACCCGAATATCAGGAGAAAGTTCATACTCCTGACCATCAATTGGGTATCCCTCGGAGTAGTCTATAATAGTCTCAGTTACAACACGCCTAACTTAGGCGTTGATGATTATTTGTGCTTTTTCATTGGTGAGTTTTCTTCCATCATTCCAGATAATTTGCCTTGATTATTTGTTGGATGTAAGGCATAGCAAAGCAAGGACAACGCGGGCGCAAAATCTCTCCTATCTCTTCTTATTATGAACTTGACGCTACATTAAATAGGTATTTTACTTACCCGAGAGCACCAGAAAAAGATAATGGTTCGCGATGAGCACAACATCCTCATTCCAGGCCGCAGTATCCCATGTGCAGATTGCCTTAATGGTCACTAACCTCCTACAGGAGATGGCACCCGAAGAAGCAGAAGACAGCACCAGAAGGAGGGTGATGTTTCTCGTAACTGTTCCCAGGTGGCGCGGTAGAGATTCCCTCGTACTTCATCGCGTGGAAGTGCATGGAGCGCTTCGGCCGGCGCTGGGTGCTCTGCGTGTTCATGAGCATCGCCGGCCTGGTCTTCCTCGGTAGTGTTCTCGTACCTGAAGGTAATGGCGCATACTGGCCACACACTGCTTCGAATCCCAGCTGGAGTGGAATTAAAGAAATCCCTAGGTTTTGAATGTTTACACATTTATGACGTCTGGTTCCCGCAACACAGGGTATCCTGGTGTGGGGCCGGAAGCAATGTATGTGCCGACGGACCTGAAGCCCTACTGCGTCCTGAAAAGGACACTTTTGGGTGTTACATGACACTGAAAGCGTCCTTGCTGATCGGTTAAATAACTAAAAGTGGCCGCATAGTTGCCGTTGAAATTTTCGATTTATTGGAATACTGATACTACTTGTGTATCACTATTCCCATTTTTTTAATTTAAAAAACGTGATGCGTGTATTCACAGCCGATCGCAACGTAACGCAATCGATGGGTACTGAGACCTTTTTCAATAGAAAATGAGTATTCAATATTCCCATGATGCTTTATCAAAACGCAATGGCAAATTGTGGGATTGAGACCGATTTGATGATTGCTTGGTATCAGTAATCCCATTGCAATGGGTAATATGAAAAAATGGTAAATTACTTCTCCGTGTTTTCTGTGTTTTGTCTTTTAGGTACAATAAATATATACAAAATAACGAATACTGAGAGTCTGAGACCCACCCAAGGAGATCCATATCCATGTTATCATCCTACAGTTGCTATCATCCTACATTTTAACTTGTAACTGAACAGACCCATACGGGATCTACACTGTTATCCATCTCAGCAATATCTTAACTCCCCCCCCCCCCCCTGCAGCGATGCCGTGGGTGACGGTCTCCCTGGTAATGGTGGCGCGGCTCTGCACGGCGTCCTCATTCGCGGTGTTCTACGTGCTGCTCGGCGAGCTGTTGCCGACGGTGGTCCGCGCGCAGGCCATGGGCGCTTCCTTCTTCATCGCTGGGCTGGGGCTGCTGGCCTGTCCGTACATCGTGTCCTTGGTAATACTTCTTTTTTTTCTTCTTATGGTGCCTCTCCACTACTGGAGGTCGGCGGTCAGCTCTTTATACTTTTCTCTTTTCTACGCCAAGCGCATCAGCTGTTCTACGCTGCCCACTCCCGTCCGTTCCCTGGTAACAATACAGATACATTATTATTATTGTAAATAACCAGGTTCTTCCCACTGCTGGGCAGAGGCTTCTCTTCCATGTGTTACACTCCTGGGCTATTTCCCACCAGATCTTACCGTAGTTCCTTATTCGTCACTCCTGCACTTCCAGGGACGATCAACTTGCTATGATCCTGGCAAACATCTCTCGCTTCCTCAATATACATTAGTCTCTCTTTTCCTAAGCTGCATACTTCTTTGCCCCAATTTGGACCAGAAAAATCGACTTCACCAACATATAAACATACAAGTCCCGAGGATGGTTTAACTTTCTCCCCAACCAGGATCTCTCCCTTGGGAAGCGCAGCCTCGACCACAATCATCACAGAGGTCGTCATATTTGTTACCTAATACCTACTTACTATTGCTACCTTTTGAGAATGAATATAGCTACTACCTCGTCCAATGTCCACCCTTGTGGCTAGGTTAAACCATTGTGCCTATGCCACCCCGTATGTTAATGTTTGTGACGCAGGCGGTGTACTCCCGCGTGCTGCCGCTCATCGTGATGGGCCTCCTCAGCCTGGCAGCCGGCGTGACGTCATTGTTCCTGCCAGAGACCCTGCACCAGCCGCTGCCGCAGACCCTCAGCGACGGGGAGCTCTTCGGGAGGAGCTTCAGGCTGTTCAGCTGTGTGGAGAGACCAAAGTCGCAAGTTATACCCTCGTTCTAAACCTGGTGGCGGGCGTGGTCACTGTTCCTGCCGGAGAAGCTGTTCCAGCCGCTGCCGCAGACCCGCAGTGTCAGGGAGCTCTTCGAGAAGAGCTTCAAATTGTTTAGGTGTATGGAGAGGCCAAAGGGGATATAGTCGCGCCAGCTACAAACAAACCGGTATTTCATACCATCGCTATAGCAATTGCCATGCGATCCGTTCATAGAATTGGGTGACGCGCCCCGGTTTGTTTGTAACCGGCGCGGTCGAAAAGCCGATACTGGAATTTTGAGCCCTCGCTATGGTCACTGTCATACGATTCGCTTGCAGAATCACGGCCGAGGCGAAAGTCCAGTTAAGTTGAGTCATGAATTTTTTAATGACTGCTCAAGTTAACCCCGCTGTGACGAAGATGTTAGTTCGAGACAAACGCTAACTAATCAATAATAGATACAGACCATTTTCAAATGGAATAGGTATCAGAATGTAATGGTCCAAGCTAACCTAACCAAAATATTTATGATAATATGTATAATGATATAAGGCTTAATCTTGCTCGCATCCGATTAAAAGCCTGTGCCCCTCGGTGGAGACAATAATGGGCTACATACCTATATTGTTATTGATTTATCTAGAGCAGTTAAAATAATAATAACCAACGTTGTCACGATGACGTTTCCTAGTACCTAATTCTACTTGTATATTAAAAGTTAGATATTTCTGTATTCTCTAGTCTATAGTCATAGCTTTAAGTACTCGTATATTTTAAGAATTTTCATTCCTGTAAGATAATAGAAATAAATCACAAATAATAATAAAATACGAATATTATCTTAGTATGGCATATTTTATTATTTCCTCTATCTATCTTCTTCAGAGGGGAGCATGTAGGGCCTTCTACCATGGTCCATCGTAATATAAAGCTATTAAATAATTTGGGGTTGACCATTTCAATTACATTACCGAGCCATTTCGGCCGTTACATCAAATAGTAGCAATAAATCATATAAAATATACCTAATCGACATAATAATGTATGATTGATGACATTAAGTTAGGTACTTATTTAAAACCCATAGCGGGTTTTTGTATTTTCATCCTGCAATACAGTCCAGAAAGCAAGACCTGGGAAATGCGCTTGTGTGACTGGTTCCACCCGTATGACTTCGACGCCAATATGACACGATTTGTGAGAAATAAGTCAGTGTCACTTTCGTCAGTGTAGAGTATTCATGTAGCCTAATAATAATGGCCAAACCTGACACAGAATTACAATTCTCGGGTCTCGCCGTCTTGCTTGTAGAGACAAACATCAACAAACCCAAATACCTATATTGTTTCCGTAATTCCATGATGTGTTATTGCAATTAGTTAATTCGTGTTCATTTAGTTTACCTATTCCAATATTAACACATTTAGGGCACTCATTCTCAGCAAACAACGTGAACATCACAACACATGAGTAATTAGCAGCAGTGGCATGTGCTACTTACTGCAAAATACTTCATATTTTATTAGCTCCACGGAGCTTGTTCATGAACAATCAGTTTTCAGATAAGTACCTTAGTAAGTGATATTTTGTTGATTCCTGTCTTGAAGATGAAGACACATAACGAATTCTTGCTCAGCAATTACATACAGGCTGACCTACAATCGGTGATCAGGCCTCTAACAATCGCAGACTCGATAATCGTCGCATCCAAGTTCAGCATCCGCGACAACTTTATTACCTCCAACACAAGAACCTACATCTACATCTCAGCTTTTGTCAACTTGTTGGTCTGTTCCTTCCACGCTGGCAGGGCATTCATTTCTGAACTGAGAAAGTACAGCATAATCTCCTTAAATCTCATGGTTGGTTTGCACATATTGATGTTGATCTTGAAAATTATTTTGAACTACACTTCTGGAGTGATCCAGAGTAATGCAATTGTCAAGATTGTTTTAAAACTCCAAGAAATTGATAGAAATCTTGAAATTGTACAGGAATCAGGATTGAAGACACAGAAGAATCTTGTGTGGGGCATGTTCTTCTTGACTTTGGTCCTTCAGCTGATGTCAGCAATCGCCAACATGATCATCTTTGACCCAAGTGTATTACAGTTCTACATAACAGCTTCAAGATTCCTCTTCGATGTGAACATCATCTATACTGCTTTCATCTACAATTTTGTGGCAACAAGACTTGACATTTGGTGCACTAAACTTAATTTGCTTATTGCTAGCCAAACTAATTATGAAAAAGCTATTGCTTTAACGAAACCTATTGAAAGTTCTCTTAGACATGATTTAGGATCACATACAATTACAACACGTCTAATGAATGCTTTCAGTGATGTATTAGAAGTTCTAAGACTTACTGAAAAAGCTTTTGGTTTGTGTGTAAGTATCTTCATCTTCATATCAAATCGCTGTATTCTACAAAAGGTGATGATAACACACCTGAAACTGAAATATTTTTGTTTGCAGGTTTTGTATTATGCCATTGAAATCTTTTTGCTCTCTTTGAGTGTTGTTCAATCAAAACTAATAACCAAATACACAGCCGTAAGTACTTCACTAATCTTACTTATTGTTATTATTTGGTATTTCTCATGTCTCATACCAATACAGCAGCTTTGTGTTTACAAAATTAGGAAAAACCCAAAAACTAATTATCCATAATTGAAACAAAAAGTAAACTTTAGAAAAAACCGACTTCCACAAACCCTATTTGATTAGATTGAGTTTAATACAAACTGTAACCCCTTACCCCCCCCCCCCCCCTTGGGGAATTAATTTTGTCAAATCCCATCACAGTGCTACCCCACGCGACTAAGGAACCCCTGTACAAAGTTTCATGGCTCTAGGTCCACCGGTTTAGGCAGTTCCGCATCACAATATTATGCTTACCATGTGCATTTGCACGAGTTATTATGAAAAACACAAAAATCACTATAGGTCTGCCTATAATATTTGAAGAGTTCCCTCGATTTCTCCAGGATCCCATCATCAGATCCTGACCTGGTGTCAATGGGACCAATGGGAAGGTAAACCCTTTCAAACAAAAAAATAATTTTCCAAATCGGTCCATCCGTCTAGGCGCTATCGGGGAACATACATAAAAAATAAAAATAAAAATAAAAAACAAATATCCGGACGAATTGTAAACCTCCTCCTTTGGGAAGTCGGTTAAAAAAGCGAAGAATATTCTATACTTATTGGAATACATAAATGAATGAAAAGCCTGTGCCCGATATCGCCAATAGTTAGGGGACACGTAGCTCTTTTTAAAAGCTTTTATTTAACTTGCGCTGTATAATTGACCGAGCGAGCGAAGCGAGCGAAGCGTCTCCGTTTCAGGTTTGGGCAAAAATGCTTTCGTATGTCCGGTTGTTCTCCTCTACAGGTCGCATTTATGAACCGATTCTCGTGAAATTTTGTGAGCAGGTTGGAAAAATAAATAGAATTTTTTACTCGAGCCAGTTTTTTGATTTTTTTCAAAATGGCGGAGATAAAATCGCTACAACCCAAACGGCTCGATGGATATTAACAAATGAGGTGTCGTTGGATTCGTAAAGACCATGAGAGTGAAACAGATGAGCGAGCGAAGCGAGCGAAGCGTCTCCGTTTCAGGTTTGGGCAAAAATGCTTTTGTATGTCCGGTTGTTCTCCTCTACAGGTCGCATTTATGAACCGATTCTCGTGAAATTTTGTGAGCAGGTTGAAAAAATAAATAGAATTTTTTACTCGAGCCAGTTTTTTGATTTTTTTCAAAATGGCGGAGATATGGGGTTTTAAAATGTAAAAAAATCGCTACAACCCAAACGGCTCGATGGATATTAACAAATGAGGTGTCGTTGGATTTGTAAAGACTATGAGAGTGAAACAGATTATATAATTTTAGTAAAAAGTCAATAGGTTGTATAAAAGATCGCGAAATGTAGTTTACAAAGTTATTGGTGCGGCTACTTTCATACTGCATGTACGTAACCAGGTACATTCATAAGTTTGTATGTGTTATTGAAAGAAAATTATTTGGGTTATTTTTTTTATGTGTTTTAGCAGTTCAGCTTTCCCACCGACATACTCGCGAGGTCTACAGCTCACAGAGCCACTAGTGTATGTGGGTGTCATGTATCATGGTTCGCGTCAAATTTGTCGGCATGAATTTGACCCACTTCCCATTAACCGATTGAGCTGAAATTTTGCATATGTATGTAAGTTGGATGAAAATGCAATATTTTTTGACGTGGAGCTGATCTAATGATGGAGACGGAAGGTGACCATGGGAACTCTGTTACCAAACGGCGCAATCCAATCGTGTTTGGGCAAATTTGATTTGTCTTGACAAGTACTTTGACCCTAGAATATTTTAATGACATGGAGCTGATCTGATGCTGGAGCCGGAAGGTGGCCATGGGAACTCTGTTACCAAACGACGCAACCCTATCGTGTTTGGGTTCATTTGATTCGTCTTGACAAGCACTCTAATTCTAGATTAGATGTTTTGTTTCCTTTCATGATAAAGACTAATATGTTAAAAATAAATTAAAAGTAAAAAATAAAATTACATAAAGCTTTTATTTAATTTCCTAAAAAGAAGAAAATAAAATTTGAATTCAATCAAATGCGTCATTTTATTACATTACACAACTTATACGATATAAAAGCTTGTTGCTGGATTTATCTACAAGTTTGTGCAAATAGGTGCCTTAAATATACACAAGTAAATCTCGAAGCTTTTTTATCGTAAAAAATGGTGTTATATAATAAAATGACGCATTTGATTGAATTTAAATTTTATTTTCTTCTTTCTAGGGAATTAAATAAAAGCTTTATTTAAAAATGTTTTTTTTTTACTTTTAACTTTTCATTACTATCTAGCGATTGTTTCGGAGGCCAGCCTCTTAAATTTAGGAAGTCCCCTAGTAGCCTAGATGACACTTCAACTTAGGTCAAAGCAAATCAAGCTTTAGGTGACCCCTGAAAGGAATTAAAGTGTCCCCTGAAAGTTAGGGATTGTTGGTGAAAACGGGCATTAGTTTTGTTAATCTGAGGCGCGCGATATGGGCTATGTACTAAGTAAGATGATTCTAATCTTTCGATAAAGGTAATGGAGGACGGACAACTTTGTGTAAGGGAACTATGTATAACTGGGTACAACGAGAATACCGAAAACGCGATCCAAAGAAAGCGGCGCCACGGACAGCTGCTGGCGTTTGTCACATTTTGTATCTGCTACGATTTATTTTCCTTAACATCATCTTCATTTATTTCATCATCATCATTAGCTTATAATATAATATACTTAAGTTACATTACTATTTATAGCGGCTCACATTCAGCAGATAAACCTGATTAGGTATCCGCTGATGTTATCTTGAATCATCATGTATTGTTAGACTTTTTGAATAAATAAATAAAAATAAAACATCTGACACTTCTCAGCTCCGACGTCTTCTGGTTCGTGATTCTCCACAATTCCGCGTTCGTGATTGTATATCATTGTCATTTATGTATATCTAAATCAATCTATAAACTCTAATATGTCTTGTATGCCCCATATCATCTCTTTTCAGTTTTCCGTCGTCACTGAATCAACGATCCTTGTATCAGTACTTCACTTCGTGAGTTGGATAGCGAAGGACTTCGTTCGTATCGTAGCATTGAGCTCCAACTGCAAGATGGTCTCATCTGGAATTCTCAAAATTAAAACAGTTTGTGCCATATCGAGGAATAATCGAAATCGTAAGTTATACTCGTTAGTTATAAGCCTATCTACATATTTAAAAATTGCTTCCCGACTTTGGCATCAACCATTCCACGTCCACTGCTGCTAAGCAATCTTGAAGATTATTTTATTTTATTTATTATATTTGTTACACAAAACAGCAAAACGGTACCAAACATTACCGATCACAATTCAAACCTTGAAATAACAATGACCTCATTGTGGTCAAAACATTAGCACGCGATTCTAACTCGCACTTGACCGTTGATTTAATCATAGCCTCGCCAGGAGTTTGCTAGGCAACCCACTCGCGATGTATTTTCTAGCATACAAAATTTGATAAAAACCAAGTTTCGTCGCAGTAAGGTGAAGGTTCTCTTCGCATCTTAGACCATTAGTAAATTAGTTATATCGATGATGTGTGTTTACAGCGGCTGTAAGTCAAATATGCAAGAACGTGTTGCGCGTGAGCAGCGTGAGATACGTCGCGTTGAGTGCGCGCGGCGTGTTCACAGTTGACGCCACGCTGCCGCTGCGAGTGAGCGCGCTCGTCGCTACCTACACCGTGGTGCTGCTACAGTTCGCTCTGCTGTGAGCGCGCTCGTCGCTACCTACACCGTGGTGCTGCTACAGTTCGCTCTGCTGTGAGCGCGCTCGTCGCTACCTACACCGTGGTGCTGCTACAGTTCGCTCTGCTGTGAGCGCGCTCGTCGCTACCTACACCGTGGTGCTGCTACAGTTCGCTCTGCTGTGAGCGCGCTCGTCGCTACCTACACCGTGGTGCTGCTACAGTTCGCTCTGCTGTGAGCGCGCTCGTCGCTACCTACACCGTGGTGCTGCTACAGTTCGCTCTGCTGTGAGCGCGCTCGTCGCTACCTACACCGTGGTGCTGCTACAGTTCGCTCTGCTGTGAGCGCGCTCGTCGCTACCTACACCGTGGTGCTGCTACAGTTCGCTCTGCTGTGAGCGCGCTCGTCGCTACCTACACCGTGGTGCTGCTACAGTTCGCTCTGCTGTGAGCGCGCTCGTCGCTACCTACACCGTGGTGCTGCTACAGTTTGCTATGCTGTTGGCTCAACACGCTCCTGCCGATCCACATTGATCCTATTTTTAAGGATCGGAACCCTTAAAAACAATCAAATGTGTACTGAACGAGTGAAACACATAAAAAGTGTCAAACTTTTTATGTGTTTCACTTTGTATTGATATTGTAAGATTCTTATCACAATAAATCTGTAAAATTGGAAAAAATACGGGACTGTGTGTGGCTAATATTTCAAAGGAACAAAACAAAACACAGTGAAAGTAGGCCAATTGCTATCTTCTATTCCCACGTGTCTGTATCACTGCTGCAGCTCAGCATCTTTCGCGGCATCCTGTTCGGCGGCTCTCTCCTTGCGCGTCTTCAGATCCTCGTAGATCTGGTCAAGCGAGCGCATCTTCGTCTCTGGCACTACCAGGAGCACATAGAGTGCGACGAGTAAACACACGCCGCCGAAGAAATAGAAGCAGTAGTGGATGCCGACGAGTGAGACCAGCGGCCGGAAGAACAGCAGCTGCGCGAAGTCAGCCGTGGAGGACGCGGCCATCGCCACCGCGGACACCGTGCTGCGGTACTGGAATACACAACACATTTGTACAGGCGCATGCGATATGCAAATACAAATACAAAAGTCTTTAGTTGCCAGTTGCAGTTCATATACAAGGTGTAGGTACACACAGGTTCTGCTCCGTTCTTTTTTTCATTTTTTACATACATTGCTTCTGGTCCCACACTAGGATACCCTGTGTCGTGGGAACCAGAAACAGCGACTTCACAAACATGTAAACATCCAAGACCTAGATTTTTTATGTCCCCAGCCAGGATTCGAACCCGGGACCTCTCTCATGCTAGTCTGCTTGTGGTGTGCAGAAGCTCTACTTAATCAAATGATTTAAGGCGATATCGTCATTGTGACATATCTGAGACAACTCTTATAGCCGACAGTATAGTCACAGCTGGAGCTAGTATTGCAGCTGGACTGATGTTTTGTACCTAGGTGTTTACGTCAGATTTTAGGGAATTATTTTATTTGTATTTCTGTCGAGTGCAGAATTGTGTGTGCTACATTAAATAGCAAAACTGTCTATCCCTAGTATAAGGTTAGAGGTAGTATAGCTGTATAAAATGTATTTAAACAAAGATCACATTATTTATGATTACCTATGTTAAAATAATTAGTGTTTTTAGTTAGATATAAAAAAAGGTTAAGATACCTATGTAATGTCAAAAGTCTCAAAAGGTGCCTAGCCTGTGAGATAATGTCTATTGTTATGATAGTTTTAACACTGACCGTGTCTTTGTTTTTTAACATTGTATATATTTATGAAATAAACGAATTCTTAAAAACAAAACAAACAGTATAGTCGCAAAATAGCCATAATGATAGCCGACCTCCGATCCGATAGGAGATGGTACTTGAAGAAGAAGAAGTACCTATGAAGACAAAGTGAACAAACCTTGAAAGAAAATATCTCATTCAGGAGGACCATGGAGATGGGTTGCAGGCCAGCAGCGTCGCAGAAGATGCAGAGGCACAGCGAGGTGATGGGGATCCACCCTGGAGCGAGCAGTCCGAGCTGGCGCGCCAGGAACCAGGAAGCCAGGCCACACATGCCAAGCCCCGACACTAGTGACGTCACGAACAGCAGCGGCTAACGGCGACATTAGGCACATTTTTAGAAGAGAGAAGGAGTGGGGAGAGGGAGAGGGGGGGGGGGGAGATTTGCATTTTTTCGCCGCAAAAAGGCATAAGTAGTCGTAAATATTTATATGAGAAGTCAAAATAGGACAGCTTGACAAAGGTCACTGGGCAACTTACTATGAAAACTATACCCACGGCCTACAGAGACAAAATTGGTATGGATGTTTAGATAAACATCCCTAGTTTACGAATATATATGTCGCATCAATGTAGAGTATGGGAATCTGCCCAAAAATTGAAAAGAATAAATGTAAGTGATATACGGTAATGATAAGACATTTTCGACTATTTGCATTGAATTGAATGTGTGTCTTGATCACACGGGTGGAGCAATTGAACTCGTCATGTTCGTCTGCTGGTTCTAACAATACAAGTCTGTAGGGCATCTAAAAGATAAAACTTATTACTCACTGGGCAACTTACTATGAAAACTATATATCCACGGCCTTCATAAACAAAATTGGTATGGATGTTTAGATAAACGTCCCTAGTTTACGAATATATAGGTATGTCGCATCAATGTAGAGTATGGACATCTGCTCAAAAAAAAATGTAAGTGATATTCGGTAATGTACTCTTACTATTACGATAGGTAATGTACTCTTACTATTACGATAGGTAATGAACTATTACGATAGGAATAATCTGAATAATCTAATTTTTAAACACATTTCAATTCAATTTCAATAGTTGTATTTCAGACTACCCCCGCGGTTTTTATTTTTTTTAACAACACAAAATGAAATGTAGGCTAGCCCTCAATAATTTACAAATAATTTGATTTTTGTAGCAAATATTTCGAAAACCGGGTCGGATTATGCCCAATGACCTTATAACTTCACAGGAATACGATACCCTCCAGAGAAGTTCGAACTCTCTTCATACGAACATCTGCCGAGTAATCTTAGTAGGTTCTATCTGGACTAACACTCGGTGAATTGTGTCATGTTCTGTTCATATACCATTTGAAAAATAAATGCAAGTTAATAAAAAACCTGTCAATATTGGTGCCAATGGGCCCATGCCAGTTTCGTGATGTGCTTAATTAATTGGCCTGATAGTGGCCGATTGATGAATTAGGCTTCTTGATAGGTAAAATTACTTGGTGCTCGCCTGTCTGTCTCTCCCACGTGAAGTCCTCTATATTGTATTAACCTGCACTCAATGTGAACGTACTTTTACTGACAAAGATTGGCTTTATAATTCTTAAGAGGTTTTACGAACGACGCTCCTCAAACCAACCAGGGACCTCACAAAGCAGTCGCCGTGGCCGGATACGGCTTGGAATACATCATCATTATTATCAGTGGTCACCTTCCTGCCGGTGCTCTCGACGAGGCTGGAAGCGAGCGCGGAGCCGCACACCTGCACCGCGCCCAGCATCATCGCCTGCTGGTTGGGCGTCAGCACCAGCCCGCCCGTCCCAGCGCCGCCCGCCGCCAGCTCGAAGATGTAGCCCGCGAAGTTGAGCACAGGGTTGGCGCCGCACACCTCGCGGCCCAGGCTCGTCACCATCACGATCCAGAACGCGCGTCGTAGGATCTTGTCCTTCACTAGAAGAGATGCCGTATCATTAGCCTTTTAGGAAGAGCTCCGTAGTCTTGGGTTTCACGCTTGCTTCTCATGCAGGAGATGCAGTTCGAATCCCGGTGCTGACCAAGGTTATCCTCTTGGTTACTATATTGGGTTGGAATCCGGCAAAACAGTGTCGATTTTTTTTTGGCCTATAGATGTTTGTTATCTTAATAACCGGAACTAAATATTTGATGCGTTGAATATGATCAAATAATGTTCAACGTTATTTGCTATATTTCCACGTCCAAGGCTAGAATCATAATTGAGTTCTCCGCGAGCACACGTCGCTAAATTCAATAAACATACACCTATTTAAATGTAGGCGGCATGTGATAGTGATAAAGAATTCAGATAAAACAACAATAACTTCCAGTCGGTAGCGATTTTTGAGAGAAGCTAAGAGTAAACTATCTACTTATAGTTCCTAGATTACGATCTTACTAACATTAAAATTAATTAAACAAAATACCTGAACACGAAACACTCACCTCACCCAGGGCGAATTTTTTAACAGTGTAGGTACCTACCCTCACACCATCTAAACTCAAATATTACGTCATTTTTAACCGACTTCCCAAAGGAGGAGGTTTACAATTTGTCCGGATGTTTTTTTTTTATGTATGTGCCCCGATCGCGCCTAGACGGATGGACCGATTTGGTTTTTTTTTTTTTTGAAAGTGTTTACCTTCCCATTGGTACTGTGGATGACCATGACCAGGTCAGGATCTGATGATGGGATCCTGGAGAAATCGAGAGAACTCTTCAAATATTATAGGCAGACCTATAGTGATTTTTGTGTTTTTCATAATAACTCGTGCAAATGCACATGTTAAGCATAATATTGTGATGCGGAACTGATGATGAAGACCACACATGGCCACCAGAACTGCTCAATACTAGTTACAAATACAATCTACTATGCGGGGCTGATGTGTTCAAGCAAAATTTTTTATTGACCATAAAATCATACAGATTACTTAGTCAACGTCAATATAATATTAATATTTTGTATACTACCGCCCGCAACGCATAGCCTAAACTGGTGGACCTAAAGACATGAAACTTTGTACAGGGGTTCCTTGTAGCGTAGGGTAGCACTAAGATGGGATTTGTCGAAATTAATTCCCCAACGGGGTGGGGGGGATTAATAGGGGGTTACATTATGTATTAAACTCAAAAAGCTCTTGAAATTGGTTTCTAATTAAATAGTGTTTGTGGAAGTCGGTTTTTTAAAGTTTTACTTGTTGTTTCAATTATTCATTTATTGAATTTTAATTTCTGACTTTATTTATCTATGCATTGTTTGTACTATACAAATGACATTTTATTTTCTTATTGGGTGACAGATTATGTTTTTATTCAATATGATTGATTGATACAATAGTTAACTCAATATTTGAGCTGAATTTCAATGTATTTCCTTGAAATGTAATGACAATTAAGAATAAATATCTTATAATTATCTTATCTTATTCTATTATCTTATATCTTATTCAAATAACCATTGCTGGTATAAGCAATAATATTTTTCTAAAGTTCGAATTTGATTTTCCACGAATAGTACTGCAACTTAAGACAAATTGTGGGAAATTCGCCAAAACTTAGTCATAAAAAACCCGCCAAGTGCGAGTCGGACTCGCGCACGAAGGGTTCCGTACTATGATCTATAAAAACCCGCAAAAAAAAACGTTAGTTGTATGGGAGCCCCCCTTAATATTGAATTTCTTTTGTTTTTTAGTATTTATTGTCATAGCCGCAACAGAAATACATCATCTGTGAAAATTTCAACTGTTTAGCTACCACGGTTCATGAGCCTGGTGACAGACAGACAGACAGACGGACGGACGGACAGCGAAGTCTCAGTAATAGGGTCCCGTTTGGCACCCTTCGGGTACGGAACCCTCAAAATGACGAAATATTTGAGTTTAGATGGTTTGATGGTACCTACAGCCTTAACACGATCAGCTCACCAGCAGCAGAATAGTAAGGGAAGGTCCGGAGGTCCTTTATACCAGCCAACTTTTTGGGTTACTTTTACCTTCACAATTAGTAACATTGCAGGTAGCTTGGGGAGCGTACCTATGGCCTTGAACGCGAACTGGCTGCCTCCCTGGTCCTTCTCCTGCTCGCGCCGGATGCAGTCGAGCTCGCGCGCCACGAGCGGGTCAGACGCCTGCCGGCAGCGCAGCCACGCCAGCGCACGCGCAGCTTTCTACAACACACACACCCACGCCGCACATGCAAACACTCGCATTGGCATTCATGAGCCGCGTACGAATGTCTGCATTTGAACTGAACTGAACTGAACTGAAACCTATGGCACAGTACCGAACTCCACATTTGCTTTCACGTGTTCGTGCCTGTGTCGACACGTGAGAGCTTTAATGCCGAGTTCGGTAATGTGCGATAGGTTTCAAATACCTACAGCCACTCGCACGTGGCTCATGAATGCAGTGTTTGCCTGTGTGGCGGGGCTTACAGCCGGCCGCGGTGCCCCAGAGACATAACGTGCACCCGCTGATATCAATTTTACTCTTTCTCTGATACTCTAATTGCAGTTACAGAGAACGTATTCAAAGAGTTGAACGATGGTAGCCTTAATATCGTTTATTAACTATGATCTTCTGAAATAGTACGTATTTGCCTCATCAGTTTTACGAGTTTTTGATAAGTCCAGACACTACATTGTGACTCGTCTAATAGCTTACAAGACTGCCTGGTTACCTCATGCTGGCCAGACTTGTACAGATAGGAGGGCGATTCTGGCATGGCGGTGAACAGTATAATGTGGGCGACTGGCAGGGCGAGGCAGGTCCACAGGACGGCGCGGTAGCTCAGCAGGTCGCCGATGATGTACAGGACCAGGTTGCCAGACGTCTGGGCCAGCACGCCCTAGGGGGAAGGTCGGGATGATCAACATTATTTCATCTTCAGTTGTAACATTCATATCAAATGTTAAGAACGTCACAAAGTCTTTTTGACCTTGCGTTATTCATTTGGTTTGCTGCGCTTACAAAATTGATTGTTTTCTAGACATTGTATTTTTTCTGTGAAAACTCTAGGTGTCATTCACAGTACAAAATAATTGACTCTATTTGACATGTATTGTGTGTGATCAATTGATATAAATATTTGTAACCATGTAAGTATTCTGTAAGTATAGCATAAGCCATCGGTGGTAAGCAGTGAGTGGCAGCGGGAGCCTCAAGAATCACAGCATGGAGTATATGGCGTGATAGCGAAGAGACCTTACCCAGCAGTAGGTAAATATGGGCCAACTAATTGATTGACCTTTAAATATCTGTAGCACCGCAAGTCTTACCAGAGATCCGAGGGTGCCCCTGATGGAGTCCTCGCTGACTTCCCTGGTGTAGGTGGGGCTCACAACGAAGGCGGCCGCCATACAGAACCCGAACATGGCTCGTGCGAGGATGAAGGCCCACACGCCCATGGACGACAGCTTCAAGGTCCAGCAGACCTGCATATAAGAAGTAGTCAGTAGTAGTCAAAACTTCTTTATTTCTGTAGATAACGTAATTTATTTACCTCTTCTCTACTTTTGAACACTGTGAGAGAATAAGGGCGAAGAATTCCCGCAAATTTATTTTTACAACACTGGATAGGATCTCCATGATGTGATGTTATGGTTTATCAAGGTGATCTGTATCTATCCAGCAAGTTAAATGTACCAATTTTTGCACACAATAGTGAAGCATAACGTTTTGGGACAGTTGCAAGTTTGTTTGGTCTTACGACAATACTACTAGAACGTACTGCTTACCGCTTGTGAAGAAATGCTATCTTGAATAAACCTCTGCAACAAATATATTATGGGAGCGAGCATGCACCAACTTACCACCATAGAAAAAGACATACAGAGAAGAGAAATCTTCCTCCCCCACTTCTCTTCCAGGTAAGCAAACAGAAAATCTGCTGGAATGCAAATGAGATAGGCGATGGACGCCATCCACGACACCTGGCGGGGGGAAAATAATGACTGTAGAGCTCGCATTGTATATTTAGGGAAAAGTGTAAATTCGAATGCAACAGGAATAAAGATACAAAAGTCCGTTGATTTTGAAAGAAATTTGAAACCAAAGGAGCTTCAACATTATTTCACTGTTAAGAATTATAAAGTGGATTTATGTCTTATTTTTAGTTCATTGCGGTTGATGAGGCTCCTTGATTATATCAATCAAAATCATAATGCAATACCTTTCAAGTTCATCGGTCCATTCTCAACCGACTTCAAAAAAGGAGGAGGTTCTCAATTCGACCCGTATGTTTTTTTTTTTTTTGAAGTAAAACTTCTTGGGGCACGGGGGTAAAATTTATTTAACCTCTCAACTGTGGGTTATTCATATATTTGCTTTTCAATTGATACTAGCCGGGTGCTATCACGAGTGGCTAAGAAATGTAACGGAAATTGGAATCGGTGACGTCAGGGTCGGCTGAAGACTTTTAAAACAGCAACTATTTTCAATACGGTTTTTAACTAATCAGATAAGATAATAATACATTCGTACAATAAAGAATGTTAATTAGTGAGAGAAAAACCTGATGAAACGTTAACAAATAAAAATTATTTTAAGCATTCTTCCACGAGTTCTTGATTTCCGGTATGGCCAAGATGGCGCCGCCGCCGCCGCCGCCGCTGGCTGGGATAAACAAAACCAGTGACGTGACCAAAAACTACTTCGTTCAACCTCTTTGTTGGAACCGGAACTTATGTTTGACAGCTGTGCGATGCGATCCATACAGTTTGTAAGAAAAGAGTTTCATCAATGTCACACGGGTCGATATGGATTTCTAAAACAAGCAAAGCAATGCATACATTTGAGCGAGACGGCTTAAAGACGTGACGTCAGATGGTATATAATCTGAGCGAGATGCAAATAGTAGTGACACTATTGAATGAGTTAAGTATATCACCACGAGCGCGACAAATTGTAGATAAGGAATGGTGGGAAATAAATGACATGACGTATTAAAAGTAAGTACAAGTATAAAATAATTTCAAATAATCGGACGTCTGAAACTTAAAAGTAACTTGAAGCAGAGATTGGATCTCAAAATTGGAAATTTAAATCTCTTTTAGTATAGGTAGGTATAGGTGTATAGTATAGGTACCACTTAATGATCTAGCTACAGAAGTTTTACTTCTAACACGTGTACGGTGCTACACGCGTATCTTTTTTTTTTCTATGTTTGTTACGTGATAACTCCGCCAATTATGAACCGATTTGAACAAATCTTTTTTCGGCGTATAGGTAATACCTCAAGGGTGGTCCCATTGACACCAGGTCAGGATCTGATGATGGGATCCTGGAATCGAGAGAACTCTTCAAATATTATAGGCAGACCTATAGTGATTTTTGTGTTTTTCATAATAACTCGTGCAAATGCACATAGCATAATATTGTGATGCGGAACTGCTGATGAAGACCACATATGGCCACCAGATCTGCTCAATACTAGGTACAAATACAATGCGTGGCTGACGGGCAGGCAACGCATAGCCTAAACCGGTGGACCTAGAGCCATGAAACTTTGTACAGAGGTTCCTTAGTAGCGTGGGGTAGTACTGAGATGGGATTTGACAAAATTAATTCCCCAAGGGTGGGGGGATAAGGGGTTACAGTTTGTATTAAACTCAATCTAATCAAATAGGGTTTGTGGAAGTCGGTTTTTTCTAAAGTTTACTTTTTGTTTCAATTATCTGAGTTTGTCTTTGAATTGGAATGACTGAATGAAAGTGATTGGTCAGTGGTGATGTGAGTGGCAGCTCACCACGGTGTCGCTGAGCGGTTCCCCAGCCGGTGACTGACTGGACTGCAGCAGCAGCGTCATCGGTGACATCCAGCCGATCGCCATGCCGTACGCCAGCGTCGGCAGGTTGACTGGACAACATCACCAAAGATAATATCTAGGTAACATTTACATACAGACACATCAACACATTGCTTCTACATAACCTAAAGCCGCTTTCACACGAGGGCAGAACAGCAACGAACAGTAAGGACAGAGCTATGCGTCAATCTACCTCTCCTTGTTTCGCAAAGAAGGTAGATTGATGCATAGCTTTGTCCCTACTGTTTGCTGCTGTTCTGCCCTCGTGTGAAAGCGGCATAAGATACCCTGTGTCGCGGAAACCAGAATCAGTTACGTCAAAACCATGTAAACATCCAACCTGGTTTATTTAAGCTTTCTATCCAGCCGGGATTTGAACCTTATCTCTCGCTTGGGAAGCACAGCATCAACTGCTACACCACAGATGTAGTGAAAACTAGGAAACGTATGCATGCAGGATGTCAGAAACGCTCATAAAATTCAATACGGATAAACAATTGATAATGAAAAGCAGCAGACATCAGTCGGTAACTGCAAATTTATATTAATTGAAGCAACCAATATTGAGAAATTGGACCACGTAGAAGCAGAGTGGAGGAAAAGAAGACAATAGTTAATTCGTTGGATCTTACAGTTATCATTCTGTATACGCCAAGTACCTAGCTGGCCAAATAACGTACCTATATGAATAAACGATGATGATAAAATAAGAATTTCTGATACTTACTCAGAATGGCACATATCCACTGGTTTACTTTACTGCCTTCATTGAAGAATAAGTAATATTTCTTCATTTTATAAACCTGGAGCCGCTACTCATGGATATTTTATCTAAGATTGAATTGTAACTTTCCTAATTACATAGTTCTTCAGAGTTATAACATCGAGACTGTACAGAGCGGAGACACACACTGAGATGATTTACTCGAGTTGATGTCTGATTTATGTTGGTACAGTCGCGGACAAAGCTTAACATTTGGGCGTCCCACCGGGCGCGCGGGCGCGTCATCGGCCATTTTTTTAAGAACATAAAAACATTGGTCAATGGTTCCGCACCATCGTATAAGAAACAGTGCCTGATAGTTCGATATCTTCAATATTCATCTCGTATAAAAATGTCAGGCGCTTATATATTGAAATTGACTTAATACTATTTTAAACACCCTTATATATTTTTTTCGTGTATACATTTATTATACTGAAATAAACGAAACAGATTCGGCAACAGATAACACATTTAGTATGTGAAAATTTCAACTTTCTATTGCTAGCTATAACAGTTCGTGCGATACAGCCTGCTGACGGACAGACAGGCGGACAGAAGGACAGACTGACAGATAGACAGCCGGACAGACTGACAGACGGACAAACGGACAGATGGACAGACGGACAGCGGAGGCTAGTAATAGTGTCCCGTTCGGGTGCCGTAGGTTCCGTACCGTGACCTTAAAAAAATAATCTCATCTATAACTAGCGACTTTGCCGTTTCCACCTGCTTTTACTGTGTGTTCTTCCAAATTACATACAATAAAAAAGTATAATTCCATTTTAACTTACTGATACAAGATTTCGTAACTCAGCAATCTTAGTAGTCAATAGAAACAAAAATATGCATTAGTACAATTTAAGTTCCTATAACGTTGTTCATTGTACTCTTGCATAAAGCCATAAATAAGATTTATACATGGTAGTTTATTTATTTTCAAGTTGTAGATATGATAAACTATTTGCGAGTACACGGAAGATTTCTGATAAGATTAATTTATGATCGCGAATTATGGGAGTGCCCATGTTACGCTCACAGCAGAGCGAACTGTAGCAGCACCACGGTGAAGGTAGCTACGAGCGCGCTCACAGCAGAGTGAACTGTAGCAGCACCACGGTGAAGGTAGCTACGAGCGCGCTCAAAGCAGAGCGAACCTTAGCAGCACCACGGTGTAGGTAGCTACGAGCGCGCTCACAGCAGAGCGAACTGTAGCAGCACCACGGTGTAGGTAGCTACGAGCGCGCTCACAGCAGAGCGAACTGTAGCAGCACCACGGTGTAGGTAGCGACGAGCGCGCTCACAGCAGAGCGAACTGTAGCAGCACCACGGTGTAGGTAGCGACGAGCGCGCTTACAGCAGAGCGAACTGTAGCAGCACCACGGTGTAGGTAGCGACGAGCGCGCTTACAGCAGAGCGAACTGTAGCAGCACCACGGTGTAGGTAGCGACGAGCGCGCTTACAGCAGAGCGAACTGTAGCAGCACCACGGTGAAGGTAGCTACGAGCGCGCTCACAGCAGAGCGAACTGTAGCAGCACCACGGTGTAGGTAGCGACGAGCGCGCTTACAGCAGAGCGAACTGTAGCAGCACCACGGTGTAGGTAGCGACGAGCGCGCTCACAGCAGAGCGAACTGTAGCTACGACTACGAGCGTGCTCACAGCAGAGTGTACTGTAGCAGCACCACGGTGTAGGTAGCGACGAGCGCGCTTACAGCAGAGCGAACTGTAGCAGCACCACGGTGTAGGTAGCGACGAGCGCGCTCACAGCAGAGCGAACTGTAGCAGCACCACGGTGTAGGTAGCGACGAGCGCGCTTACAGCAGAGCGAACTGTAGCAGCACCACGGTGTAGGTAGCGACGAGCGCGCTTACAGCAGAGCGAACTGTAGCAGCACCACGGTGTAGGTAGCGACGAGCGCGCTTACAGCAGAGCGAACTGTAGCAGCACCACGGTGTAGGTAGCGACGAGCGCGCTCACTCGTAGCGACAGCGTGGCGTCAACTGTGAACACGCCGCAGGCACTCAGCGCGACGTATCTCACGCCGCTCACGCGCACCACGTTTTTACACATGCGACGTACAGCCGCTGGAAACACATCACACACATCATCATTAACATACCAACTGATTGCTATTTCTATAAAGATCATCACAAGATAGTGGCATCACCGTTGTTGGTGTTGGTGGAGACGAGGAGGCAGACGCTCCGGCAGCGGCTCAGGGTGGTGTGGCACCTCTCGCAGCTGGCGCTGAGTGCCACCACCAGCACGAAGATCTTCAGCACCCAGCACATGTAGTGCACCAGCGAGATGTACGCGAGCGGGTGCGCCAGGAACACACCCTGGGGGAGTGGATCAATAAAAACCATAAGGGTTACTTTTTAGGGTTCCGTTAGAGAAACAAGGAACCCTTATAGTTTCGTCAAGTCTGTCTGTCCGTCCGTCTGTCCATCCGTCTGTCTGTCCGTCTGTCCATCCGTATGTCCGTCCGTCTGTCCGTCCGTCTGTCCATCCGTCTGTCCGTCCGTCTGTCCGTCCGTATGTCACAGCAACTTTATTTCGAAACTAATAAATTAAGACTACACAGTTGAAACTTGGTATAGAAATGAACATTGGAAGCTGAGGCTGAAAATAACTATTTAGTAGATAAGCTCGCCTTTGTACATGTTTTTTTTTTCATTATTAAGTGTCTGTATTCTGTTTTTGTGCAATAAAGTATAAAGTATAAGTATATAAAGTATGTTGAGACTACTTACATAGATATTCATTAAAATCCCATATTGAACGAACAGCAAGCAGAAAAAGAATACTTCGACAAAATAGAATATGATCTGTAAAAAATCATACGTTTCATATTTTTAAATATTTACCTAACGTAATCGCACTAATGAAGGTGCAAACGCACTGGGCGGAACTGCACGGCAGCGGAACTGCGCGACACGACACGACGCGACGCGGCTAAATATTCTTTTAAGGCAAATATATGGAGCAAACCGCCTACGCGGCAACGGAACTCCAATCCAATGCCGTGGAGCTGCGCGGCAAAGTGGGGCAACTATAGTTATTCCAACATAGGATGATCTCTGACAGCTGTCAGTGTCAAAACACGCCTATGAAGTATCGTATTTTTCGACGGTAAAATGTATAGAGACAATTAACATACTTTATTGCCAAATAATGACGTGCTACACTTATCGTAAGACAAGTTTTCGATCTTGACTCGGAACATATAATAGAATTTTGAAGACATCGACAGAACAAGAAAAATTATGGATGAAGATTGGGAGCGTGACGTAAGATTCGACCAATCTACCCAGGAACTGATTATAAATCTTCAAGACTGCTCCAGCGAGTCCGAATCAGACTTTGATGACGGTGATTTAGGCTGTGAATCGATTTAACGAGAATAAAAACATGTTACAACATCCTTTTGTTTGATTTGCTTGAAACATTCAGAAACTTTAGTTAGAATATCGATTATTTGTATCGACATTATCCCCATGTCTAGTAAAGTCACAGTGACAAGCTGTCAGAGATCATCCTATGTTGGATAGGGTATAGTTCTTAAGTTCTTTGTTTGAATTACGGGCGAAACTGTCGCGCCACCGCTGTAGTTCAAGTGCGGTTTACTAAAAAAATACGCGCCATTACACGCAGTTCCGCTGCAGTGCAGTTCCGCCTAGTGCGTTCGCACCTTTAGAATCACAATAGCAAAACATAATATGAAGACAAAGTTAACCGAGGTCCTTTCAATTGAAATTGATTTAAATTAGGTACTTAGGTAAGTATTAACTTCCCAAAGTTCAAGACAACTTTCTAAGACCGACCGACCCACTGGTTTTCAAGTAGAGATTAACTGACTTTATCTCAGTGGTTTCTACATTTGTTTACTCACCGACAATCCAAATACCTTCTGCACCAGCTCCACTACTTCTATCATCAGCGACAATATTTGAAACAGACTGTGAACATCCAAATCCTTTTGTGTTTTAGCTCTTTTGTTTAACGACGTGTAGGGTTTAAGCGCTTCTTGATAAGAATGAACTTCCGCAGTCCACGCCTCGAGCCTCTCTCGCAAGAAGTCGACAAATAAAATAACATACAATATATTAATGTCAAAAAAGAATTTGCTGATAATAGAATACAGTTGAATCAGACCGAGACCCGTTGTTCCATACACGTAGATGTTCCCGACAGCTGTCGTCAGCTGGGTGACGCACGAGCCCAGGAACAGACTCCACACGACCACCTTCTGTCTCCTCCAACTCGCGAGTGTCAGGCGACTCTTCCCCTGTAGTTTTGTATCAATCGCTTGTACTTTCAACAGGATTTGCGCCACCGTTTCACTGTTCATGACGCCGCACATGAAGTTTATAAAATATTCCAGAATACAGCTCAATATATTCACTAGACCCAGGACCAGGAGGGAAGCAAACCCGACCCAGAAGCCTTTGTTCCCCACATAGAACAATATCGCGTGGATGACGCAGAAGATTGTGTTCATGATGGCTGAAACGACAATATACTGGCGCGTGTTGGAGGTGAGGAAGTTATCTCTGATTGTGTACTTCGATGCGATTATGACTCTTTCGATGATAATAAAAGGTTTCAGGACTTCTTGCAGTTCCTTTCCTATGTGGTTGTGCAGTAAGTATTCGTTCGATGTTGTCATCTTGTCCCTTACAAAGGTCAGCTGCTGCTGGGGGCGCGTGTAGTAGTGTTATGTAGTAACACTGACACGGGTTTTGTGATTATCTTTGCGCCAGTTTACCCCATTTCATTGCGCTAATGTGTTATTGTAGCCATAGCGCCAAGCCACCTTACCTTAATGACTACATACGAGTTGCGTGTTTTTGTTTTCTTTAGCGTTGTTAAATACACTACTATGCAACCTGAGTCAATTAAATATTACATTATCTAATATGGTTGATGTCTCAACTGGGGAGGCAGTTGCTCACGTCCGAAGGAATTTCTTGGAACCTACAGCCCTTCACGTCCTCCTCGGGTAGTGCTAACTAGCGACAAAACATCCAACAATCATCATCATCAAATCATCTCAAGACATTAATGTTCTCAAAAGAGAACCTGACCGGCCGATTAGTCGGCCATGTCTGACGCCGACTAGTTTTTTTATTTTTTTTATTTAATAAATTTATTCAAAATACTTTACACTTGTTCTTAACTTAACTTTACATGTGGCCACTAAATCCTTGATAGGTTTAAGTGTGACCACTAGTCGGTCGGTAGTCAGCTAGTAGGCCAAAGTCATAGTCGGCCCATATCTATTGATTTGATCACCTACTATACTATACTGGCTCAACTTCAGGGCTCAACGTGTGGGTCTCAACCTCAACAGCTAAACAGGCGCCTCGACTCTGGCACACTGTATAGGAAAAACTTTTTCCTATAGGTACAGTGTGGCTTTTTCCGAAAAAGCATGCATGACGTTTTATGTTCAGTTTATGAGCATTGTATGAATACGATACCTAGATGCTTATTATATTACTCTTCGTTTAGGTACAATCAATTCAGTTGCTATTATAAAAGCGCGGGAAAAATTGGCTCATTCAGTGCGCGTGTACTTCAGCGATTACGAGACGTATTCGCGCGAAGCAAGTTACTGAAATATTGTGTAAAAAACAACTTTGGAGTTTTTGTTATTTCTGGAAGACAAATAATCTTCATTTAAAAATATGTAGCAGGTAAAATTCTGAAAAACACATGAAAGATTATTTTACAATGTGTTTTCTAAGTTAGGTTTTAGATTTAAAAAGTTTCAGAAAATGGTGAATTCAATGTACAAAGTAAGTGAGAAGCCACGGAGTGTGGGGAGCAAGCACAATCAGGTTCTCATGTCTATTACAGGTAAGTGTACTAAATATAGATATGTACTTACATAAGTTAAGAAAACATATTTTTCATTGTAATTTTTCGTAAGTATCACCTAAATCACATTCGATACTTTTGGAAAATTGCACCAGTGAAGTAACTATCTACTCCCCTAATCCATGTTTCCTAGACCCCAGCACATAATACTTGACCCCAGTCAATGAAGCAATGGCAAAAGCCAGGCAAACAAAATATAGTTTCAATAGTTATATCTATCTAAATTCATTAACGCATCAAATAAAGTAGGTTTGGCAGGTGTCGGACCTGCCTGGTACCTAGTTTAATATCATTCCTAACATAACATAACATAATCATAGGTACGCCTCTTCCCATGCGGGGTAGCAGAGGCACAGGTGTGCCCAGTTTTACATGTAATCGGCAATTAAATTATTATTGTATGTCAAACGATAATTAGCTGTTTGTTGTTCCTACCTAAGTACCTACTTACTTACTTCATGTTGGTAGATATGGTTTAAATATTTCACTGATGTGTAGCGGGTAGCGGGTGCCAACATGGAAATATTTGTATCCGTGTGTTCGCCAAACCGAACACGTTCATGTGACGTCATCTCAGACTAATGTATGTCATAGAGTAACGTGTCGTCATATTTATATTTATAAATATCAATAAACCGTCATGAAAATATTTTGGAAATTTTATTTAGAATACATAATGTAGATACCTACTTAAAAACCAACTTAAGTATGTACTCATATTCGGGTCTGGCCTGTGCCCCTTGGTGGGGACATAAATGAGCGGTTTTTTTTTAATCTTTTAATTCATTCCAGCCCGCGAGGGCTGAATGTCAAATTAATTACTTACCATCTTTCTCTAACACACGAAACTCATATTGTAAAGAAAATACAGATATCTGAATAGTGGAAAAAACATGTCTATACTATTGAATTACTATTACATGGTAGCTCAATGGTCTATACTTACAAAGGCTAGCAGTGAATTTTGGACAGGCAAGCTAGCTAACCGTCTCCTGTCCCATATGTCCGTTGCCTCTTGTTAGAGATAAGCTCGCCTTTGTACATAGTTTAGGGATACGCGGGAAGGTTGCCAAACGGGACCCTATTCTCAAGCCTCCGCTGTCCGTCCGTCTGTCAGCGTGCTCTATCTCACGAGCCGCAATAGCTGGAGAGTTGATCTTAGATTGTATGAATTTTCTGTATGTTTTGTGGAGTATAAATAAATAACATACGAATGTACCCTGTGCGTGTGTGCGTGTGTGCAGTGTGCCTGCCGGTGCTCGCGTACGGCGCGGCGATGGGCTGGATCTCCCCGCACAAGGCGCTGCTGATGGGGCAGCTGCCCCCGCCCGCCCCGCCGCCACCCACGCAGCCGCCCCTCACCGAGGAGCAGGTGTCGTGGCTGGCCAGCGTCATGTTCTTGTTCGCGCCGCCCGCCGTGTTCGCGCACGGGTGGGCCGCCGACCGCTTCGGAAGGAAGCGCGCGCTGTTGGCTGCCACCGTGACTATTGTTGTGAGTCTGCACTACAAGCAAGTCATACCACATCCCACAACCCTGAACGGTCAGGTTCTGGAAACAGTCAAATCTATTTACAAGACACGTGACATTGACGAAATCAACCTAACCTTACATAATACATCATGTCAGTTCACTGTTGTGCTGGTTATCATTTTAGATGTGTCCTTAGCCTAAGTAGATACATTATACGAAATTATGGACGTTAGCGGTGATGGAACACACCGTGAGGAGACTTTCATTACCCCATAGCTGCGCTGCGGCGCCGGCGACGGACTAGCCGCCTGTCACGCATCTAAGGAATTATTAATTAGACAGCTGTCAAGCTCTGTCCCGTAGTGACTGCCAGATTAACTTTAGTCCCCGAGTAAAAGTTTTGATTAATAGGGGGGGACTGAATATTCGATTTATTTATTTATTTTATTTATTTATTTATTAGCGTTTGGTCGCTCTGGCTGTCGTCTGTACGTCACAATTCATAAAGGTGGCAGCTTGAGCAGCTGACTACTCTGCTACCCTGTATGGGACAAAAGGGTGACACTATGTTAATAAGATATGTTATCCCCCCTGTCGGTGCGCAGGCGGGGTGGGCGGTGAAGCTGGCGTGCGTGCAGCTGGGCGCCGGCGCGCTGGTGTGCGCCCGCGCGCTGCTCGGCTGGGGCGCCGGCGGCGCGTACGTCGTCTGCCCGCTCTACGTGAAGGAGATCAGCGAGGACTCCATCCGGGGGATGACCGGCACATTCATCATATTCTCACAGGTAGACGACACTACTAGTTGTACTCTAAAAGATTAATTCGAAATAGCGACTCGCGATTAGCAGTTTTGGAAGTTACAAGAGTCTGGCAGTTACATCTGGCACACGTACGGCACATAGAATCAGATGCGGGCTATAACAGCTCTATGAACAACCTTGTAAATCATACCGCGCCACGTTTACGTTCACGTAGAAGTCTGAATGAACTGGAATTACTTATGTTCTTCAAATTATAAATGACCAACCTTTATATAGTTGTCAACGGTGACCATGAAAGCCATTCTAACAGACTTTAAAATAGACAAGATATGCTCAAACTCTTGTCTGTATAGATCAATGTAGGGATGCAGTAGGAAATCAGTTTAGATTAGCATTTTAAACACTCTGAAGGTTCCACCCTCAGGACACATCCCACGTCCGTCCGCCCAATCTCAATCCGACTTGACTTCATGTCATATGAGGCAAACTGTCTCGATCTAGCCCGTTTCATGAAACATGATGTGGTTTGACCGATTTCACCGCTTCAATGGGTCTGAATCAAAAGTCATCGTTGAAGCTCGCATGTGATTTACATAGCCCATCTTATTTGCAAAGCTCCTCGCCCACGTGACTAGTGTTTGTGGGCAGACCGTGGGCAACCTGGTGGTGTTCGTGGCGGGTGACCTGCTGCCCTTCCGCGCGGTGCTGTGGCTGCTGCTGGCGGTGCCGCTGCTGCACCTGGCGCTGATGCTGCGGCTGCCCGACTCGCCCAGCTTCCTCATCAAGAGCGAACGGCTCGAGGTGAGGAACAGTCGCAAAATATATTCGCAGTAGTTCCATCATTGAACATGTGACTTGTCGTGTTTGGTGAAAAAAACTTTTGCTGCTGAAGTTGTATTTAAATGACTTTATAAATAAGTACATGTTGATATTGTTTATGTATAGCTGTAGTAGTAACGTAGATAAATACACGCCCATAACAATTTTTTAACTAAATTTTGAAGCGTGACTTTCATTGATAGTCTTGTTGTGATTATTTTGTTCGGCATCCATGACGTGGTTCGCAATCAACGAATTATCCCCTCCCGGGCCCTCTATAACGTATCCCTGCTTCCAGGAAGCCGCCAAGGTCCTGGGCTGGCTGCGCTCGCGGCCGCCTGATGACAAGGAGATCCGGGACGAGGTGGAGCGGCTGACGCGGGAGCAGGACGCCAGCGGCACCAAGTTCGCGCCGAGACTCCTCTGTGAGTGTGAAGCCCTGGTACCATGACACCAGCTCTTTGTATGTGCGACGGTCGTGGATGTGAACTAGCCATGATTGATACCCTTCAGGATAGGCTATGTTGTTTCCGTACCACTCATTTCAGTTTCTGGTTCCCACGACCCAGGGTAAACTAGGTACTAGTGTGAGGCCAATTGCAAAGTTTGTGTGAATGTTTGTTGAAAGAGTTATTTCATCACTTAGTCGTCGCATTACTAACCGAATCTTTGTTAATTAAGTATCTACCTATGTTATTTATTATCAAACGCAGTCTCGGCTAATTAAACTCGTGGCTAGCTTATATAGGCTACTTGACCAACCTCTTTTCCTGATGACCTCTAATCAAGTCAAGTGACAACAAACTAACAAACAACGTGATTCGGGAACAAACACAATGTCTGCGAGAATCCATTGATTTGAACCCGCGACCCCATCGATTGCTGTTGACTCGATGCCATCTGACATCGAATCCGTGTGTCGATTCACTCAACAGCATTAGAGCCGAGTGTAAATATGATGAGTAATGATAGCAGGCGCAAGGACAGTCAAGAGTCGAAGGTGGAAGCTACAATTGGCAGTTTGGTTGAATTGACGTAATGAAGCTGTTTTGCAAAAGAATCTGATACACTTACAATAGACTCCGAATTGAATCGTTACGTAACAAACACGCGTTACGTTACGTACGACCCATAACTTCGCTCGATGATCCCCGAGTAAGTAGATACCTGTTGTCCCGCTTTAGGGAGTTGCAACATAGACCGTCGCTTTGGCTATGCCATGCGATTCAGTGCCTACCATAAGCTACGCGACTGAGGCACGGCCCCGCCGGTTGTCTGCCGCAGTCTCCGACGCGGCGCAGGTGTCGGCGTTCTGGGTGGCGCTGGCAGTAAACCTGGCGCGCGAGTTCTGCGGCGCCATCGCCGTGCTGGTGTACGCGAGCCACGTGTTCGCGGCGGCCGGCGGCGGCGGCGGCGGCGGCGTGGAGCTCTCCCCTAATCAGCAGAGCGTGCTGCTCGCCGCCGTGCAGATTGTGGGGTCTTTCGTGGCGTGCCAGCTAGTCGACCGCGCGGGGAGGAAGGTAGGTAACGCTAACGGAAATAGTTTAAATTATTATTCCTAAGTAGGTACAGTAGTACATCACAAACATGTGCGGTAAGTAGGTACTCAAATAGATCAACGCATCTTAAAAAATCAGAAATAACTGCGCACAGATTATGGGTCTACCTAATGAATGCGTCGAATCTGCAAAATCTGCATGCATCACAGAGGTATATGTATATCTAGGTATTATCTATCATCTATGAATAACATAGAGTTAGTTCCCATGACAGGCGATAGGATAGGCATGTCATGTCATGAATAAACTGCCGAGCTAATTGTTAATTGTTGCCCTGTTACATATCATTACGTCCGTTCTATGATGTCCTAACTACGAAAGTAGACGGTCAAGCAATTCAGGCATAAAACCAACCTACATTGTTCGATTCCCTAATTATGTTGGCGGCCGATCGCAGCATTTGGCACATCATGATGTGTCTCGCCATTTCATGATATGGCCAAGCCATTTCTGGGCATACCTGTCATGATATGGCGGGTTATATTATAACGAAAACAAGCATTTTTATTATGATGTTTTTTGTGGTAGGTATACTTACATGTCAAACGAACACAAAGACAATTCGGGGGCTTCGCTGCGCTCGCCCCCTTTTGTCTTCACCTAAGCACAGATTAATAAAGTGACCTAAGCTACCAGGCTGCCACAGTGTTTGCCTTAGAGATTTCATCGTTACATGATATTTCACGTTAGGGCACATCGATGTGCCCAACTCTACGATCGCCGCCTATGGCGCGAAACTTCAGTGCGGGGCGGAGGGCGGGGTCGTCATAACGTGTCTTATCATGATATCACCCTTCCCGCACCTTCCATCGCAAGAACTCGGTAGACCGTTCTAGGTGTATAACAAGGCTGTACTGTGCCCCGCAGCCGCTGCTAGCGGTGACGTCAGGCGTGGCCGGCGCGAGCATGCTCGTGCTGGGCGCCTGCTTCTACCTCGCGCCCGACGCGCCGGCGCTCCTCACACCCGCGTTCCCAGCCGCACCGGCGGCGCTCTCCACGCCCGCGCTCCCAGCCGCGCCGGCGCTCCCAGCCGCGCCGGTGCTCCCGGGCTGGCTGCCGGTGGCGGCGCTGTGCTGCTGCATCTTCGCAGACGCGGCGGGCCTGCAGCCGCTGCCCTTCGTCATCATGACGGAGATGTTCAGCTTCCAGGTATACGGTATACCTCTAACACACATCAGCTTGTTCATTTACTCCCACAAGTATAGTTCTGTTAACAGTGGGAATTTCCTTCCCATTAGTTCTGTCAATTAGTAGTAGGTACCTAACGTTAACTAATGTTGAACGGAAGGGATATGCGGTTCCCATACCGAACTAGCTACTGGGATATGCGGTTCCCATTTCTGTTGACGTAAGTAATTCTCATGTTTTATCGGGGATGGGGATTGCTAGCGATGCCATCACAAATCCACCCGATACCTTGCAACGTCTCCTCATCAGCTCATTACTTTGCGTTGGTTCTCTTGAAACAAAGCACTATCAACGACCGCCTTGGCATGATGGGGTAGTCGAGTCGATGGAATAAACCGTATACATATACCTACTTCGGTATCCTGCTGGCCTGCCTGCTTTATCATACGTATCTATAATGCCACTGGTATCCGATGGCATAACCAAAGGTATCCAAAGGCGGGACCACACGGTACCGCATGCTTGTATGTTTAGGTCCCGCCACGCTGTCCCTGCACCGTGAAGTGAGCTCCGCGTCTGTCTGTCTACAGTTGCGCGGCACGGTGGCGACGCTGGTCACCGCCATCTCGCTCGCGACTGACTTCGCACTGCTCAAGCTATTCGCGCCACTCACCACCTGGATCGGCTATCATTCCACTTTCTGGATATTCAGGTACTTACCTTCAATACACTAGATTCTGCCATGACATGAACCATATAATAGAAACTGCCCGCACAGAAAATATCATGCCGACCCAGCAGACCTGGAGGCTAATATCATGCCGACCCAACAGACCTGGAGGCCAATATCAAGCCTACCCAGCAGACCTGGAGGCCAATCTGGCCAATTCTCGTTTCTATAGCAGTCGAATTAAACAAGTGGGAGGTGGTTCATCTTTTAATAGGCCAAGGACCAATCGCGAAGGACCTTTGCCTATTGAAAGACGGAGCTCCTCCCATTTGTCTGATACGCATTGAGAATCGGCCTCCTGTTCACCCTTTACAATGGCAATGACGTATCCCATGGGTTGCCACAAGCCTTGGCAATAAACTTGTAAGTAGGTAATTAAATCAGACGAAACGTCTATCATAAAAAAAAACCAGTAAGTACGGCTAAATAAAACTACTTACCTAGATTCAGCTTTCGATTGTCTAACTGATGTTGCTAAAAAACCTTGTGACGGAGGAAATTGTCACTGCAGAAATATTTTTTGTTGCTCAGCTCAGTATCTTGTAATTGTGTTGACTGTTGTTGTCCTCAAGTCTGCCTGTCTCGCTTGGGAGGCAGGCGAATCACAACACCACAGAGCGTCGATACAAATGGTATAGTAGGTAGGTATAGTGATAGCTACCCTATCTATCTGTAGAACGGAGCATCTAACTGAACAGCATACACTGCAACAACTATCTATCCTACTGAAACGAAGTGACATTTTCAAAGTAGGTAGCGTCATTAGTTTCCGCACTGGCCGTTCTACACATAAGTAACTTGGTGGCTCTGGCCCGTGATTCTGCAAGCGAATCGCATGACAGTGGCTATAGCAAGGGCTCAAAATTCCGGTTTTGGCTTGACGATCGCGCCGGGACGTGCCGCGCCGGCTACAAACAAACCGGTGTTTCACAGAAGTCACAGACATGCGATTCGCTTGGTTGTTTGACTTGTTTGCGATTTACACTGAGAAAAAATTCCAGTGATACCTTCTGAGTTATTCCTTCTAAGTGCTTTACCTACCAAAAAAAACAAGTTTCCGTCCCAAAGTTTCCGTCTAAGTAGGTAGGTCACAAGTTACCTTCTGAAATATTGAAGGATATATTTTTTTTCCTACTAAATTGGAAAGAAATTTCAGGAGGAAAGATTTTAGAAGGTAATTTTTTTGAAGGAACAGCATTTTTTTACCCACTGAGTTTGGTGGGTTGTAAAAATAGAAGATAAATTTGGAAGGATCAAAGGAAGTCCTCCTGACTTGGTGGGTACTTTTATCTCCCAAGTTGGCAGGTATCATAATTTAGTAGGAAATTTTCACCTATCCTACCATTTTAGTCGGAAAATTAACATTTCTTACCTTTTAGATAAGTGGGTAAAATTTTAGAAGGTAAATTTTTTGAAGGAACAGCATCTTTTACCCACTTAGTTTGGTGGGTTGTAAAAATAGAAGATAAATTTGGAAGGATCAAAGGAAGTCCTCCTGACTTGGTGGGTACCTTTATCTCTCAAGTTGGCAGGTATCATAATTTAGTAGGAAATTTTCACCTATCCTACCGTTTTAGTCGGAAAATTAACATTTCTTACCTTTCAGATAAGTGGGTAAAATTTTAGAAGGTAAATTTTTTGAAGGAACAGCATTTTTTACCCACTTAGTTTGGTGGGTTGTAAAAATAGAAGTTTAATTTGGAGGGATCACAGGATGTCCTCCTGACTTGGTGGGTACTTTTATCTTCCAAGTTGGCAGGTATTATAATTTAGTAGGAAATTATCACATAACCTACCATTTCAGTCGGAAAATTAACATTTCTCACCTTTCAGATAAGTGGCTAAGATTTTAGAAGTCAAAAATTTATTAGGAACAGCTCTAATTGACCTACTGAATCTGGTGGGTTGTAGAAATAGAATGTTAATTTGGAAGGATTAAAGGAAGTGCTCCTGACTTGGTGGGTACTTTTTATCTTTCGAGTCGGTAGGTATTATAATTTAGTAGGAAATCGTCAGATAATCTTCCATTTTAGTCGGAAAATTAACATTTCTTACCTTTCAGATAAGTGGGTCAGATTTTAGAAGGTAAAAATTTTATAGGAACAGCTCTAATTGACCTACTGAATCTGGTCGGTTGTAGAAATTAAATGTTAATTTGGAAGGATTGAAGGAAGTCCTCCTGACTTGGTGGGTAATTTTTATCTTTCAAGTCGGTAGGTATTATAATTTAGTCGGAAATTGTCACATAACCTACTATTTTAGTCGGAAATTAACATTTCTTACCCTTCAGATAAGTGGGTAAGATTTAAGAAGGTAAAATTTTTATAGGAACAGCTCTAATTGACCTACTGTATCTGATAGTTTATAGAAATGGATTGTTAATTTGGAAGGATTAAAGAAAGTCCTCCTGACTTGGTGCCTGGTGGGTACTTTTTATTTTCGTGATGGGTATTATATTTTGGTAGGAAATTGCATAATAGTAATAATTAGTGAAGTCTGTATACGTATATGTATATGTATTAGCTTTTACCCGGGACTTTTCACCCTCTTAATGGTTGAAATTACGACAATAACGATATGCGTTGCTTTAGTTTAAACTATACCTAAGCTATAAGTAATAACTACCTATGGTATTCCACGTCCTCAACGTTCGATTTTAAAATAGTTTTTATTTTCATAATCGGCGACCCGATAAACCATACCAACGATATCATGATCATGACTTTGTCATCATATTTCCCCTTTTCAGGGGTTAAATTAAGAAAAACCTGAAACACTTGTTCACACATTTTTCGTAAGCTGTACTTTTGGCAAGTTTCAAATAAAATATTCCGACTAGTAATCTATCTTTACCCATACAAACTTTAGACTCCCGTTTCACTCCCTCAGGGTGTGAATTTTGAAAAATCCTTTCATAATGCACCTGACCTCCGATAGGACATGGCACCCAAAGAAGAAGTGCACCTCTAGACCTCATAAAGTAAGATAGCATAAACGATTTTTCTGATATTAAAACATGCTTCAGTTTCATCGTTGTACCTAAGTAGGTATGTGCATGTGCTTACAGAAGGAAAAATATTCCCTCCATTCGAAAGGAAAACTCCACATATTCCTTCCCTTCTTCCTATCAAAGGTAGGAATATTTAGATTTTCCCACAATACTCCCTATACATTCGATGTCCCATCATTCCCCCCGCGCACTTCAAGTAACGCCCCCTCAACGCGTGGCGTCTCTCGCGCCGCCCGGCGCGCCCCAGTCATGCAGAAACTAGATTGACACGCTGTCGCATCGACGCTCGATAGCGCGAAATATCTCTCTTGTTCATCATCACAGTATTTCACCCAAGCATTTGTTGATCCCATATTAAAGACTTTCTGTAAGAGCATCCTAAGTGTTTCCCTTATAGTGGCGCCCAGCTAGTGGCAACAAATAGTGAAAACTGTGCACACGCAGGTAGGCATTGAACGAAAAAACTGTGTGAATACGTGAATATCTACCTACTTCGTCGTGAAAACACCAAAACAAACCTGTGACTCGTCAATACCTACCTACTTCATTTCGTAGTGGAAGCAGTAACGTACCTACCGAGGTACCTACCAAACAAATCGCCGCTGAACCGTACCTACCTACTCATTACCGTCCCCGGAGCATTGTTGCTACTTCACAATGGCTCCGAAGACGACAGCGAAGACAACCACGACCAAGCTGGTGATGAGACCGCGGCGACGGCGCCCGCCAACGTGACGACGGAGCAGCTCTCCGTGCTGTTGGACACCATCGCCAAGGCTGCCGAGACCAACCGCGTCCTCATGCAGAGGATGACGAGCCTGCACCAACCCGGGTCGCCCCTAGGCATGGAGGCACCCGGCGCGACCAGCACCCCTGCGCGAGCGACGCCATCGGAATTCATGATGCAACCGCCAGGGACCCTCGCCAAATGCACGGCGAGATACGACGGAGCGACAGGAACCGCCGACACACTCGAAGCGTTCATAGAAGCAGTGAAGGTGTACAAGGAGTGCGCCAACATCTCCGACGAGCACGCACTGCGCGGACTGCCGGTGCTGCTGACCGGCGACGCCGCCGTGTGGTGGCAAGGAGTCAAGGCCACCGTAGCGTCGTGGAGTGCTGCGCTCGAGCGTCTACGAAGCATGTACGGGACCCCGCTGCCAGGATACAAGATCTTAAGCCTATAAAAACATAACCATAGAGTCCACAGGTTAAGTGTCAAAGTAAAAAATAATAGGATTTGTGTGTTCTATCCGAATATCAGTTATATTTTCTGGCCGGCACTTTTACTTTTACGTGAATGATCTCTTTTCTTATTTGTACTAGACTATTAGAAAGTTTTGTTTTACGTATCGTATTTCGTATTGTTTGGAAGATAAGGTACAATACGTCACTTGAAACATAAGCGCTTAATGTGTCTCTTAACTATTTCGACCTAAATAATAGAAAGAAAAATCATTTCACGAATACACGTTT
>OY735278.1:42213-71831 GCA_963457715.1 Argyresthia albistria | reverse complement strand
CCGAATGTCAATCAACTTCAATCAAGCAAATGAAATAAACAGAAAGCGGCCATGGTAAAAAAATGCGTTTCGTTTCACGTTCACGATCAACGCTTCATCAATCGTCTGCCGGCGGCGGGGAAGTGGCGGTCCATTTCATTCGACCTACAAATAACACTGAAAACATAAGGAAAACAAACTCGCCTTTGTAACTTGTCTATCTAATATAATATAAGTTTTAAGTCATTCTTGTGTAAGTATATCTGAGAAGTATATATACCTGAGGTTAGTACAATAAAGAAATTACGAATTACGAAAACACTACATACAGTAAAAACTCTAGTGCAACTTTCACGTCAAAAGACGCAAACGGACCATACCATAGCCGGACTCAACCCCCGTTCCGAGTCACGCCAAAACCGATTACAGCGAGTCAGTTTTGGCGATACGATACAAAACGATGGCATTGTATAGGGATGTCAAAAGTGAAAAAATACATCGATATTTATAAAAATATCAATATCGGCCTCGACATATTGCGGAAAAGCATCGATAAGTAATCGATATAACGATGAAATTTTCAGAGAGAATTTGTGGTTTTAAAATGATGATGTATTTAGATCAGCCTAGCTCAGTAATATCGATAGTAATTTTTAGACAACGCACATTACTTTAATGTACGAAAATCTTACATAGTAAAAACGATTATTTATTAAAGGTGATGTCCAAAAAATGAACCAGAATCGACAGGAATGAAATGTGTACCAATGGATTGGCATTTAATTATAATATAATGTTGCCAAAGCGGCAACCCTGAAATCGTTATACACTTCTGGACACATCTATTGGCCCACCTTGCATTTTCAGTTTCGTTTGGTCCTAGCTAAAAATATATATTAGGTGGAGCAAAAAGTTTTTATGCAGTTTTGAACCTGGCACATTCATAATTTCATTCAATAGTCTTTTTTTAAATTTCGAACACAGGGTTAAAAGAAACAAAAGACAATTTGGAGCCTGTTCGTTGATATGAAACAATCGAATACTAAGAAAACTTGATTTTATTGGTTTACTTGGACTTAATTCTTGAAAGTGTGATTTTTCTCTTTGGTTTTGCAACAAACTTTACTTTTCTTAAGATTAAGGTGAGGTTCTATCAATAATCTATGGATACTTCCGGATAAACCAACTTCATGATCTTTTACTTCCCCCAGTTTCTGAGACGCTGATCACAGGTCACGATTAACAAATCGGTGATTAATTAAAAATGGCGGCACACGATTGGCTGATCGCAGCACGTGATTGGCTGAAATCAGTTAATCGCTCCGTTAGCTAATCATAACCTGTCCGCGTAGAATGCGAATGAGGCCTAACAATTCACAATATATAACACAAAATAAACGAAATCAGTCCTTACAACCAGGGCCCGAATTCTACTGTACACAAGCATACCATAAGTCTGGCACAAACTTGAATACGACGCATTTGGTATTCTACTAAATCTCACAAGCGCCAGCGAGACGCCGGCGTGACGCCAGCCTACTTCGTATTCTACTTTCCGCTGGCGCCGTTCCAACACCGCCGGCGTCTCGCTGGCGCTTGTGAGATTTAGTAGAATACCAAATGCGTCGTATTCAAGTTTGTTCCAGGCTTGTGGTATGCTTGTGTACAGTAGAATACGGGTCCAGAATTCATCTACAACACATAGTCACAGAAAGGCAAAAATATGTAATTTTTGATACCTGGATGACAGTATTTTTTATGTAGAAACCTAAAAACTGGACCATATTCTGGTTTTCAAAAAATCGGACCAACCTGAAGGTCCATTCTTTCATATAAAAAAAATATTTAATTAAATAATTTCGAGGTAACACACATTAACAAAAATGATAAGAACACAACCAAATTGGTAACCCCTCCTTTTTTGAAGTCGGTTAAAAAAATATGGCTTAGGTTTAAGCAATCACCAGATATAATGAAATATAACGCCCAAAAAATCGTAAGTACTTACCAGAATTTAATCCCCATTTTAATATGAAATCACCAATAAACGTAAAGTCTGCTAACCTAAACAAAGCAAGTATCATCAGAATAATCGCTGAGCTACCCAAAACGGCCACGCATGCACCAAATATGTACTCGCATTTTATTTAAAAAAATATATCCACATATGTTACACAGTTTTATCCTAATAAAGTAAATTAATATACAAAAATCATTTTTTACCCAAAAAATATAAATGAAGGTCTACAGGTTCACCGATACTACCGTAAAATATTTACTAAAGGCTGAGCTTCTTAAGTTAGAGCTTTCAATAAAATAAAGGCCACAAAAAAAATTGGTTGCCTGTAAAGTCGGTATACGGACGGGCGAAAGTTTTACGTGACAACGACTTTTATGTCTGTCTCTCTCGCTCTTAGGCGGGCTAACCATGCCCGAGTGGAAGGGACGCGTGCCTCTCACTCGCTCTCATTGTGAGCGCATAACGTGAGCGGAGCGTAACGCAGTTTCTTGAAGTGTCACCCGGCAAACCAATTTATAAGACGTTGTCACGTCAAAAAACCATTAGTTTGCATTCATTCACTAATGGCTACCATTTAAAGCGGCAGTTGTATAAAGTAGTTTTGGTAAGTAAAAAATTATAAAATGTATGTTTCATAACGATTTCGGCAGTTAAATCTTAGCTGTTAGCGGCGCGGCGCGTGTGGTGTAGCGACGGGTGGGAGGGGTGGGAATAAAGCCGCGAGATTCAACTGATTTGCCATCAATATAATATATTTGGTTATAAGCATACACTTTATGGCAAACGTAGTGATATAATTGGGTAGTAATGTCACAAAACTTTGCTAGTTAAAATTTGGTGCACGCGTGGCCTTTTTGGGTTATGAAAAGTTTTTGTAGTGCAGGCATTACTTGAATAGCCCGAAAGATTTTGGCACAGATTTCATTTATTTGTACATATTATATTTTTTTTGGATGAGGCTGTTTATGGTAACGATTGATTTTTCGGTGGTCATTAAATTTCATCCCAAAAATATATCAATTTTTATACTATCTTCGATATTGGATTTTTTGTATCGATATATTGATTTATCGGATAAAATTATATCGGCTAAGAATATGGATATAACGAAGAGAAAATATCGATATATCGATATTTTTACAACAAGCCTACATTGCAGACGCTGCAATCGATTATGGCGCAGTGATTCCATTTTTATTTTATCATATTTTATTTGGAAAACTTACAGCTAGTACAATTTGAAATAGATAAGACAAGTGATTAGGACTACGACAATTAAAACTTTCCACCTTTGAATGGAAAAAATAAAAATCCTTAAAAAATCTTAATACTACAGTAAATGTTTAAGTCTAACATTAATTATTACAGTTTTTAATATTATTTACGTGATTCAAATAACGAAAAATGGGATTTAAATTATGTACTTAATAAAATGGTTTAATTAAATATTACTGTTTCGAGTTATGCCTTCCGCCGAAGAATTGTTTGTTATTAAGGTTACGGAAAGTAGATGCCTTAACATGGTAAACATCACAGTGTTCTGCATAGTTATCGTTATATAATTTGCTTACTCTGAGCATGTATGCGTTTTGCCTGTAGTTAGTTCTAGTGATGTTAAACTATTGATAGTTTCACTATCGATAGTTGACCTTGAAAAACAGGTCGATATCTCTAAAGACCCATCGAAAATATCGAAATTATGTAATACTATCGATAGTATCGATAGTAAAAATGAGGCGATAGTAATGAACCGCGTCGATACTATCGATAGTATCGATACTATCGGTGCGTTTCGATAGTATCGAAGTTAGAAACTATCGATAGTATTGATAGTATTGCGTCAAGAAAGTCGATACTATCGATACTATCGGCGCGTTTCGATAGTATCGATAGTTTTGTTTTAGTAACTATCGACGTGTTTTCGATACTATCGACTGGAATAAAAAGTTACCCTGGTTGGTAACACAGGGATGCAAATATACAGCAATCTAATTATAACAAGTAGTAAATTGATTAACTACGGAATACTGCAAAGATGGGATAGAATAGATGAACTTTGTAATCATTACCTATATTACCTTTTAGGAGCAAGCAATGGTATCGTAAAATGTTCGACTATCGATAGGGCAAAACTATCGATAGTATCGATACTATCATCACTCTTGGTATCGATACTATCGATAGTTTTTGTACTGTAGCTATCGATATTATCGATACTATTAGTCTTTTTAGCAATAGTATTACTTATATTTTGCTATCGATAGTATCGATAGTATCGTCAAGGGTCGATAGTTTCGATAGGACTATCGATAGTATGACTGAATTTCAAAGCCATGATAGTATCACGATACTATCGATAGACTATCGCTATCGCAACATCACTATTATGCCACTGACGTGACGGCGGATGTCACGGAACACGACTCAAAACGTCACTCACCGCCGCCGACAGTGCCGGCCGAGGGCCGAGCGAGCCGACACGTCAAGAAATGAAGAAAATGTCAAAACTCGGTCAAAACAAAAAGTTGATTATTATTTTGTTTTCTTTTCTTTCATTTTCCAATTCCAATTTCCATCGCACTAAAATATTTCTTGCCTTGCTATCGTAGCGTAACTCTTATCGCATAAATTGACTGAGTACTGCAATATGGAAAGGTAATAACGATAACAAGGGCTTGTTCTGGGATATGTGTTCATGTTCCTCCTCGCCTACCTATTGATGATGTCCTCATCAAGTTCCAGCCCCGCTGCCCCCGCCGCGTCCGCCGCGCCCGCCGTGCCCGCCGCCGGTACGGCCCCCGGCGTGGTGCGCACGCTCGCGAAGGGCGTGATGGAGCTGTTCGAGCCGCCGCTCGCCACTATCAGCACACACCTCAAAGAGCTCACGTACGTACACTACAATAATACATACATACATACATATCACGCCTTTTTCCCGGAAGAGGGGTAGGCAGACACTAAAGATCTCCACTTGTTATGGTCCTGCCTGGCATACACCTCTCGCATCCTCAAGACATACCTGCCCCGTTTTGAAGCTATAATCTAACAAATTAATAACCGCATATAACCCTCCATCTCAAGTCCATGGCCCGCGTTTTTTAACCTACCTACAACAAGATAAAGTTCAATACCTATGAATAAACTGAACAATAGATCAGGGTCTTTTGTGGATATTGAACGAGATATACTCTGCTAATTAACATTTTCATTCAAGATTTGGCAATTCCTTGGTGAAGGATCTCCCTTTATTGGATGACTTGTGTTGTATACCGTAGCTCTTGACCCCTATTAACGTGTACAGTACTCCTTTCATAATTGGATTCTTAGATTATTACCTATAGCATTTCATAATTTCATTTACAGTGAACGGCAAGAATCTGTCCACTCGATGATAGTATCAGAGAAGAGGAAACTTGATGACTTACAAAATGATGCCACGCTTGATGCATTGGTATGTAGACCTATTTGATTTGATAAGAACTAATACAGCTTCAGGAATAGCTTCAGAACTTTTGTAATTTATTAAATTATGTAGCATTTTGTTATGTATGATATTCAGTTGTTACCTGGGTTCCTTAGTTCCCTACACTGTAGGGCATAAACTGTGTGTGTTCCTCGCTGTACCTGTGTGTGTGCCTAGCTGTACCTGTGTGTGTGCCTAGCTGTACCTATGTGTGTGCCTAGCTGTACCTATGTGTGTGCCTAGCTGCTGCTGTACCTATGTAAATGTTTATTATTTGTTGCAGCTGGCAGACATTGCCACAAACAGAGAGAAGTTGGTCTCAATATCCAGCTCAATGATGACACTCCACAAAAGAGTACAATTATTACAGGTATGTGATCTGATGACTGCATCATGCGGTGATTCATTGTGGAAACACAAAGTTAGCTCCTATGACAACCTACTGGGGATGTTATATGTTTTAAATCAAGCTATTGCATCTTACTACTCAATGTAGTCGCCAAATATCTTTATGCAATATACTGAAACTAGAAATACGGTTCATTTCTCAATATATTTGAATCTATGTATTTTAACATACATTTACTATTGTTCCACCTTGACAGAGTCGCGCGTCAAACGTGGAGAAGGCGGCGCGACAGCGTGCGGCGAGCACACAGCACACGACGCACAGCTAGCACACAGCATGACCTGACCACTGGCAGACATCCAGAGTCATTCGTGAAGCGAGTGAGGGAGTGAGACTGTGTGACTATTATTTGTGTTGCCTGGCTCAGCCACTAGGTCACATACACTTTACTACAATCTTGTTTGCTTCCTAAGCATCTCGGTTGCTATGTACATTCCTAGTAAATGGTCACATAATGCATATCCTGTGAACCTGAAGTTGCGACGTATTACGGTGCTTTCAGTTCAGCCTTTGTGGTTTACAGGTAATGTGACCATATTGACAGTTATTCACGGTAGTTAGTACAAGATCTAATTGAAACAAGGTGTCTTAAAATATAGTTTTATTTACTGAGTTATTTATTAATCAATGGATTATTACGATTCTTTATTGATATGATGTGATACAACATGGGTCCCAGTTGGGTTGATATACTGTGTTTTTGGACCTAACTACACTGAGTGCTATGCAGAATACTTTGTGGTTTCAGAACTTCGTTTGTTACATACATTCATAAATAGTAGTGATGCCGTGAGGTCACTGAGTTGAGTTATGTTACCTGGGTACAGAATAGACAATGTTTATGATAATAAATATGCGGTAAGTTAACTTACTTAAGTTTAATTTCACATATCCTTGCAGGACTCATATGAGTTTAGTTTGTAAATAATTAAATTACAAATGGCCCACGAGCTGAGCAGTTTCCGGGAGACTGCCGACCACTAATACTTGTTAACTTAAAAGTAAAAACTGACAGACCTAAGATTAGTTTAAGATTAGCCTAAATTAAATAAGATTCTTTATTACTTAAAAATTAAGTGTTAATATTAAATCATCTAAGATGGCAGTAACATAAATTCTATTACGTTGAGTTGACTTCTGTACAAAATATAATAAAATATTATTTTATTTATAATGTTCTCTTTCAACTACATAAGTAGGTACTTTTTATTGATGCCTGCTTCAAATTAATTTTACCATATTAGTTAGTGATGTTTATTGGCGTAAGTTTAACGTCACATGGTACATTGAGGCAAACTTTTAACACAAAGTTTAACATCTATCTGATACGATACGGATGTTCACCGGTCAAATACACACGTCTCATATTCCTCCCTACAACTATCAAGTACTCTCGGAGAGATCGCAAACTACATCTAATCGACACACTTTGAGTTTATAGTATTTTACAAAGGTTCAATAAATTCTTTACTCAAACCCTTTGGATTCATAAAGAAAGCATGACCTTACAGAATGACATCACATCGAAGTACACCGATCTTGTCCACGTACTATCGACCACTTCAACTAAACTACCTCTAAATGTACATCTAGGTGCGACTCCGTGCGACGGCATCCAAGCAATAGCAATAAGCTATTCTTGTGCCTGGCCTGGACTGTACTACAAACACTTTTCACGGGCAGTTGCAGTTACAGACTTCGGTTCTAACTAGCCCGCTCGTCACCGGTAATAATAACAATTCTGACTTAGCGCAGCCTGGGCCGCGAGTCGCGCACGTAATCGCATGGCAGTGGCTATAGCGAGAGCCCAAAATTCCGGTTTATTACTAGCCGGAATGGCGCATATCGGTGCCCCGTCGACAAGCCAAAACCGTCTGTTTGCGCAAGGAATCGCATGGCAGTGGCTACAGCGAGAGCGCTATTGCTATCGCCATGCGATTCCTTAACCGGACGCGAGTCGCGTACATAATAAAATGGCAATAGCGAGGGCGCAAAATGTCGGTTTTGGATTGTCGATGGCGTCGAGAAACTCCGCGCCGGGTATTGCACGATTCTGTACGCCACTCGCGGCCCTGGTCACCGGCATTGCGGGCAGCTCCTAACAGGTTCTCGTCACTAAAAATACAGTTGTGAGTGTGCGGGCCGCCCGTCACGGTGCGATAGTCCTGGTGCGGCACCGCGGCGGGGGCGGCGGCGGCGGCACCAGGTAGGCGCGCGGCTACTCGCGCTCGGCCGCCTCGGCCACGTCCACGGGCACGCTCACCACGAACGACTCGATGCCCGCCTCGGAGCTCCCGCGCGCGATGCGGAAGTACCCGTTCTCTCCCCACTCGGTGCCCCAGCTGTTGGCCACGATCTGGGAACACACGGACATGGACAACATTCATAGAGTTGCTGCATTCACTTATGAATGAATGATGCTCTGGATGGAGAGCATTAACAAGTATAACTGCCACCTCGCATGGGAAAAGGTCTGATGCCTGTAAAAAGGTCTGGCCTGAAAAACAGCGCTGTGATTATGTCACATTACTCAGCATAAGCTGAGTCCAGTCCTTTTTGTTCATTTTATAAATGTGGCAAATAAATACTTGTTGTTTGTTGCTTTCTATAATGTTAGGTCGTTCGGCCTCTGGCAGAGCAGAACGTCGCCTCACCCAGTACTGGTCGGCGCGGTCCTCCCCCCAGCCCACGACGCGCACGCTGTGCAGGCCCGCCAGGCTGCTCTCTCCGAGACCCGACTGCCGGTAGATGCCGTCGCGGTAGTGGAAGAAGTCTTGGTGCACCGTCATTATCGCTGCAACACACACACACACGAGCGGGTGGTTCAACCAACTCCTCATTCTTAATTTACATACAGGCACATTATAGTGATTCTGGCCCTTACTAGGATACCCCGTGTCGCGGGAACCGCAGAAACAGCGACATCTCAAACATGTAAACATTGACCTGGGTTTTTTTAATTTCTTTATCCCCAGGTGGGGATCGAACCCGGGACCTTTCGCATGGCAGGCAGAGCCACAACCGCTGCGCCACATAGGTCGTCAATCCAATCTGGCTAAACGTGACCTCAACTGTGTTTTTGCCACCCCATATGGCAAAAAGGCGTGACGCTATGTTGTCGGTGCTCTTGTTAAACTGCTTGTCGTCCAGCACAATAATGTCTTCGCTACAGGGGATTCAATTTGACGCTTGAATCCATCACCATATTCCACGTGCAATGTGCATGGAATTATACATAACGTAACTATTCACAAATATTGAAAAACACTCCTTGAAATCTAATGACCCTTATCTTATGACATGAGCTGGATGTTTACATTGGGTCGTATTTTGCCGTATTTTTTCAGTTCGCAAATGTAAGGGCAGATAAAATGTGTGTGCGTAGACGCGAGCGGGGCCGCAATGTGTTTGATTTCAGATTAAAATTCTTCCTTTTATTAGCACAATGATAAAGAATTAAGGTCAAGTTTGAGTGGAAATTGGTGTAGGTAGACGATTGTTTTTACTTCACCGCGATTGGACGAGGCGGGGTCCGGATCAAAATCCGAATGCCTCGTTTCTTTCAATATATCCGCCTATGGTAGGTATGGACCCTAGTATACTAAACATCAACATAATTATATCTAATCTATCCACGCTGGAATGCAAACTGTGTCCCGGCGAAATCGGATTCTAAAGTCTCGGCAGATATTATAAACACTCACGCTGAAATTAGAACTTCTTCTAAAACAGATTTGGTGAAAAACCTGAAAGTAAATCTTGTCTTTTTGGGAGCGATTCTTGTAGTTCTGATGGCGTAGACCATGCCGTGAAAAAGTGGCTTTTGACAGCTACTGAAGCCTAATCACGGTTAGTTATGCTTTGTGCTCCCCTATTAGAACTTACCTTGTACAGGTCCACCCTCCAAGATGTCATACATGATGTCCTTGACCCGCTTGAGCCGGCTGGGCGGGCCGACCTTGTAGCGCGAGGTGCGCAGCTTGTTCCGCGGCCGACAGCCGTCCTGTACCAGGTCCCCGCGCCGCTTGAACGGACACTCCGTCACGCGGGCCTTGTACGGGAAGCAATCCTCGTCCACCAACCTGGGGGTTCGGATAGCTTTATTGCGTTTGCAACAAATGTGGTCAAAATATTTCTCTACTCTATTTTATTTAATTCAGAGTTGGTTTATTATGACTCAGGTGAGAGGCAAATATCGCTTCTCGAAGTATCCCCGCCGTTCTTTCGAAAGCTTCGATGTTGTTAGACTTCCAAGAGAGGAGACTTTCTTGAAATTTCAAGTTGCAATTCGGCAAGGGAGATAAACCCGATTTCACCAACAGTTAGAGGACTCTTCTTTTCTTAGTTGTCTAGCGACAGTTTCGAAGGCTGGCCTATTTCGGGGTTCCCTGTAGCCAATATGACCCTTAAACGTAGATCCATGTGGTCCTAGACTTAGTGGTGGTGGTGGTGGTGGTGAAATATCGGGCATTACAGTAGTATCACAAGTGGTGGTTTACCCGTGGTTCTTGGCGAAGGTCCAGGCCTGGTCGATGTGTCCGCCCGCGCAGCCCTGCTGCCCGCGGCGGTTGCAGGACAGGAGCGCCTGGGCGCTCAGCACCAGGTTCTCAGCGCCGTTGGATTGGATCGACAGTCTGCAAACAGACACCATTCGTCCGTCATCACATGGTTCATATCGCTCAGGGAACCGGAGGGACAATTAGTAAAACTGCAGCCGAATGTTTAGGATTTAAACGTCTACGGGAAGGAAAAGGATCGTCTGATCAGAGTTTTTCCTTGAGAAGTTTTCCGAGCGAGCAGTTTTCTCTATAAGAATATCGTCAGAATGTCGCTACACCTACACGTGCTCATCCAAAGATTCTAATACTAAGCCTGAGTAGGGAATTGATTCTCATCCACGACTAATAATTAGTTTAAATAATTAGCTAATTGTTGATGGATACCTAGCAAATATACTTACGTTACTTTGTAGCTGCACCTGAGTACCTAACATAGTATATCCTGTTGTGTGTTGCTCCATCAAAAACTTGTCAACACAGTCTAGTCCCTGACGTCATCACTCCACGTGACGTCACAAGTACTCTTCGCAGTGAAGGGTCTTTCTTTTTAAACCCAATTAGCAGTTTTCCTCGGTGGTGGCAGAAGCTACCGTGAGGGAAGTAAGTACTCTTAGTATTAAGAGTCCAATGTCTCACACAAAGGTCATATTTTACTGCTTGCCGGTGCCATACTGAACTGAGGTGATGATTCGTCATCATTTATAATTTTATAATCATTGTAAATTAAAAACCTACAATGCAGGAAGTGCTGTGCATGTTCCTTCCGATGAATGTGCAATGCAAATTGATAAAGGTTTTGTAATTTTTGCTTCTCTCACTTGCAATGGTATTATTATACCTATAATAACCGGCCAAGTGCGAGCAGGACTCGCGCACCAAGGGTTCCGATCACACTTGGAGAGCGTTACACGTGTAATTAGGTTTCCACATAAAAAACTAAAGTATGATGTCATTATGACATCCATAACCAAATTGAATATTTTTGTAGAAAGACAGGATTTTTCCCTTTACTTGTTCTTAAGACCTTGCTTTGTGCCACAGCTTGATGCGTTCATGCGTTCTTGGTCAAAAGGTTGTCACACACGGACAGACGGACAACAAAGTGATCCTATGAGGGTTACTTTTTTTCTTTTTAAGGATCGGAACCCTAAAAATTAACAGAGCCATGTAAACAAAGCCGCTTTCGACCTCTTGGTATAATAAGGGGTAAAAGTGACTCACTCCAGTCACTTCACTTTGTCCGAGGCGTTGTCAATCAGAACACGCAAGCGATGGAGAAGACACCTGATATCTCACTGTAGGCCGACGGAGGCTGGATGGAGTGATGGGAAACACCTAAATACGAGTACCAAATAGGCACGTCACTTGACTCAGTGGCAATGTCAACCGCATCTCTACACTACAGTACAGTAAGAGTAACCCATCATATCTATAGAGTGGAGCGAGGCGCCGCCGCCCGCCACCACCTAACTGAACAGCATTATACAGGTTGTAACAGAAAGGTGTAGTCATATTTTAGGGGGTTGCTAAGGACATCATCCCTAGCAACTTTCACTATATAAACGATTTGATCAGAGCAACTTTAATTTTCACTTCTCTATACAAATCAGCTGACCGCCTACGCCTGGACCAAAATGTATGGAGCAATTAAAAATAAAGTTGCTCTGATCAAATCGGTTTCATAGTAAAAGTTGCTCAGAATGGTCTCCCTAGCAACCCCCTAAAATATGAGTACACCCTTATGTTACACCCTTTATACATATACCGACCGACATGTCCAACGATCTTTTGGCGTGGGAGTGACGTTTTCAGGGGGGCGCCAGTTCTACGCAACCTAATGCTATGAACCTGTCAAAAAGTGTTAGTTTCTACATACCTGTCACTACACGCCAAAACATCGTTGGACACTCAGGTTGGGCAGCTGTACTGTACGTACACAGCATTACTATGCAACAACTGAAAGCCGAAGTGACGTTTTCATATGGCGTCAGTAGTTCCGCTTTGGGCGTTCTCTAGAGCTTGGTGGCTTGCAGCGGTGGAGCTCACCTGTCGGAGACGACGGCGGCGGTGGAGACGGCCCAGTCGGCGCCGCACCAGCCCTGGTCGGCCACCGGCGCCACGTAGCCGGGCCACTGCGCGCGCGCATCGAAGGAGCGAGGCAGACCGCCCTCCTTGCTGTAGCTGATGGCGCCCAGTCGGGAGAGCTCCGGGCCCAGTGGTAGCGTGCCTGCGACCACATCGCACGTCAAACAAACCAACACTAGACTAGTTTTAATTAGCTAAGTAATTAAATTTACATAAAGGCACTACATTGCTGTGTCGTGGGAACCAGAAACAGCGACATCACTAACATGTAAACATTCAAGACCTGCGTTGTGTGTTTCTGTATCCCCAGCCGGGAATCGAACCCGGGTCCTCTCGCATGGAGGCAGAGCCACAGCCGCTGCGCCACAGAGGTCGTCAACAACCCGAGCTTTTAAACAGTGCTAGTATTGATTCTAAAGACTGCAGTAGTCAAACATTATCATGGCGCCCTTCCACTAGATTGACAGTTCTTTATCATCATGTCGTTCATCATCATTTCAGGCGTCAGCCGATCTTACGACTGTTTCAAACTTCTTAATCGGGTGATCGGTACTCTATCTGGCAGTTCTGTTGGGTTTATTTACAGACGATTGTCCCATTCAGTACCTATTCCGAAAACAGAAAGACCCAAACAACTAAAGGTCAAACAAGCATTCGATGATGGAATCATCTGTTTGTAAATGTTATTGTGAATCGTTCTACTCGCATGTCGATGTCGTAGGCAAATCGGGGTAATGAAGCAGTTTACGTTGTTGTTATTTGACAGATTTATCACCGGCCGACTCCATTGTGCGCGCCAAAACAAACTATTCACACAGCAATACTATTCCTTAACTTAAAACGCATACAGTTGATAATTATTTGAATAAGCTTTAAAGTAGTAAAGCTTACGACAACTATCAATTTATTGAAATGGCTCATGAAAATAAATTGATAAAATACCATTTGTATTGGTAAATCAAGTAATTGACGAATCTGTCCTTAGAAGGTAAATATCAGATATTTTGCCAGGGCGGCACAGAAGAGCTTCTAATATTCTGACAGTCCCCACACAGACCAACTGCAGTAACTATGTACCATCTGGTGTTAATGTTTCATTCAGGAGCTCGCATTAGGTTCTCTAATGAGATGTTTTGTAGGTAAATAATTCAGTGAGATATAAAGCGCAGCGAGCTGACAGATCCCTGGATATAATACGCCCCATTAAACTTGCTAGGTGAATTACGAATTTGTAATAGGTATATCGTATCCAGCAGGATTCCGACATGCCTCTGCTCGCTAATATGTTTGTCAGGTACCAGGCGTCTATGACGCTGGAGGAGGTCGACTCACCGAGGTAGTACTTGAGTCCATCAGCCAGCTTCCTGCCGTCGAACTGCGGGTAGGTGGCGGCGCGCCAGCTGCCCCCTCCCCCCCTCGCGCGGTTCACCCCCTCAGCCACCGCAGCGCTGTTTACGCAGGCGTCCTGCTCGCACGACCACGTCGCTGCTGACGTCACGGGGTCCTCTTCGCACGTGCTGCAACCAACCGACATTAATGAGACCCTAGTCTATACTGCGATATGATGTGTGGAACTCTTCATGCTTCATGGATACATAGACTAATGTTCCTATCTCATAGCGCGGCCAAACTCAGGTCCTCGTGCTGCTACTCGTGTTTCTACTTGTCCTTGTGCTCGCGCGAGTACTCGCGGAGTGGTGTGGCCTGGCCGCGCATCTTAAATAATCGCGACGCTTGCTCCTAGGTTCTAGGGTCCCATTCCTTTGAGTCGCGCCAAAAAGCTGGCAAGGCGGCGGCGCGGCGCGCGGCGGTGCGAGGACGAGGACGAGGACGAGGGGCAGGACGATCAAGGTGGCCACACCACTTCCCTCCCTCCCTCATTTGTTTTGTATTTTGTTTATTTGTAATAATTTGTATCCCACAGCATAAATTATTTACTTAATCTATCGCAGTGTTAATAGTAATGGTGATAGATTGTACAACAAGTGCATAAAACGTGCATAATATTTTGCCCGAGCTGCAGGCGAGGGAGGATAGTCAAGTCGAGGCTAAAATGTATTTTTAGTATTAATGCCAATTACAGGATAGCCTATAGCATAATATGTTACTCAAACAAAGCGAGTAATGTGGTAATAACAATGGTCTCATTCCCTTGTCACGCGCCACGCGCCGCCGCCGCCGCCGCCGCCGCTCGTCGAGTGTGCTGGTGTGGCCGCGCGCGCTATCAGAAATGGAAATTGTACTTGTACGAAGACATGGTGATGACAGCAGGGTTGATGTAGGAGAACTACAAATTGTACTTGTACGAAGACATGGTGATGACAGCAGGGTTGATGTAGGAGAACTACCCACAACCATCTCCATCCATCAAAGCGAGGTCGTAATAGAAGAAAATCACTAACGACCCATCTAAGATTTATAAATAAAAAGTGGCCAAGTGCGAGTCGGACTCGCCCACGAAGGGTTCCGTGGTAGCAAGTAAATTATAAGACTGGATGTTTGTGCTGTAACTTTGTTTTTCATAGTGTTTGTATGAATGATAAAGTTATCGTTGCGGTTTGCTTTGTTTGTTTGATGCGTAAATGTTATACATATATCCTAAAAACTGCTTATTATATTTTTTTCAAACCAATTTTCTACCAAGTTGAAAGTTTGTATTGAGATACACAGCAGATATTTTTTTTAGATTTTTCACTCTTTTTAACCGACTTCCCAAAGGAGGAGGTTTACAATTCGTCCGGATGTTGTTTTTTTATGTATGTGCCCCGATAGCATCACACCTCGGACACTTCATAGAACGCTCGTAAAATAATCACCTAATTACTACTACATAGCCTAATGACATTTGTACACGTGTGCGTAAACTCGTTCGTTTGTGAATGTGTGCGTTCAGCTTCTATACAATGTGTCTCCCGAAGAGGCTCCCGACTCCGGGGTGAGGTGCGGTATCTGAATCCGCGCGGGGAAGGGAGTGGCCGTTCTGTACGTAGTACTATTATCTCTTCTGTGCCGATAGCGCCTAGACGGATGGACCGATTTGGAAATATATTTTTTTGTTTGGAAGGGTTTACCTTCCCATTGATCCCATTGACACCAGGTCAGGATCTGATGATGGGATCCTGGAGAAATCGAGGGAACTCTTCAAATATTATAGGCAGACCTATAGTGATTTTGGTGTTTTTAGTAATAACTCGTGCATTTACTCATGGTAAGCATAATATTGTGATGCGGAACTGCTGATGAAGACCACATATGGCCACCAGAACTGCTCAATACTATGTACAAATACAATGCGTGGCTGACGGGCAGGCAACGCATAGCCTAAACCGGTGGACCTAGAGCCATGAAACTTTACAGAGGTTCCTTAGTAGCGTGGAGTAGCACTGAGATGGGATTTGTCAAAATTAATTCCCCAAGGGGGGGGGGGGGATAAGGGGTTACAGTTTGTATTAAACTCAATTTAATCAAATACGGTTTGTGGAAGTCGGTTTTTTTCTATAGTTTACTTTTTGTTTCAATTATACTTTAAAAGTTAGAGGGGGGGACACAATTTTTTCCACTTTGGAGGGGTCTGTCTCTTTAGCGATTGACTTTGAGGAAAAATGGTTTTAGAAACCTTTGGTGTGAGTTCCATGTATGGGGAGCCACCCCCCTTAATATTTTATTTTGTATTTTTGTATAAAAATCGTAAAGCGGTTCACAGAATACATCTACATACCAAGTTTTAACTGTATAGTCATAATAGTTTTGGAATAAAGTTGCTGTGACATACGGACGGACGGACAGACAGACAAACTTGACGAAACTATAAGGGTTCCTTGTTTCTCTAACGGAACCCTAAAAAGGCCGGTAGGTAACCAACCATCTAGCAATGATTGATGAATGATGATGATCGTGAACGAATCCCAGACTCGATGAGTGTCTATCAATAAAACTAGGTCAATATTCTTGATCCTAACATTACTGGAGCGAATGTTTGTGGAAGCTCATACGATAACCTCATTCAATCATTCAGTTGATGCTTAAACTATTTCCAAAACAAAACACTTGAGCTTCTCGAGCTCTTGACTAGCGATTACTCTATGGACTAGAGACTCCGAGCGAGAGGTGAAGTCATTGTTTCTTCTTTCTGCGCAGAATTTAAATCCCAAACTTATTTGCCGTATAATAGGTACCCATACATTGGTTGGTACTTATCCATACAATACATAAGTACATGGAGGAGTGTCTTCTCAATTGCCAGAGTGACTGCAAAATCACCTAAGCCAAGCCCTTTATGTTGCCAAATCACGACAGGCCCTGCGATCTTCCATCACGACAGGCCCTGCGGTCTTCCATCACGACAGGCCCTGCGGTCTTCCATCACGACAGGCCCTGCGGTCTTCCATCAACTACAAAGCCATTATTGCACTTAGAACACTACTAAGTGCTTATCTTCAATGATGATGTGTCATGTTTGTATGATAACATGATTATGGTTTACAATCTAGGTATCTGTCACTTGACCGACTAATGAACCAGCTTGCCATGCTGTTGGTGGCTCAAAGGGTTTGAACGTAGTCTAGTCCAAATAATATTTGGAAGGTAGAAGGAAGTAGGATAGGACGGAAACTAAAATTATCTGACCTCTTCCGCTAAAACAAAAGCGAACAGACACAATTTTGATGAAAATAAAAGACCGAAAGGATTTAATAAGTTAGGTATTGCGATTTGGTAGATACCTATGAACATAATGTGCTAATACCAACATGTTGTGAACTTTTGATATTGATAGAATACATAATAGATTACAGGGAAATAGGTAAATGTTGGTTAGTTCAGTTCCTTGTTGGAACATTCGATGATATAATAATAAAATACCTACTGCAAAACAAAACAAATAATTTTTATTGAAGGTTAAATTGATGAGCTAACAATATGTTTTTTAATTCATAAATCACACGCCATTTGATCCATTTATCATCGTTTGTCGAACAAATGAACGAGCAACTGTCAATTCAAGGTGATCTGTAACACTATAGCACCGGTAGAGGCCAGTGTTAGTCCAACAACGTGATGACTACCTACAGAATCTATAATGGCTACCTACTGACAGTCTGTCATTTGCTTCCGAGAAATTTAATTATATACTTAAGTAGGTACCTACCTAGTAACAATTCATTTAGACATTCTCACCGGGAGGGCTCGCGCGCGCATCGTCGAAAATGTTGTGACCGTGATTTACTTTACATAGGTAGGTATATTAGATTTCTTCATAATGCTAAAGCCCCCAATGAAAATCCACCGACATTCGTAGAAATTAGATAAGTCCAACAATCAATTTTATTTCAAGACGTATACCTAATTATACTTACTTACCTAGTAGTTTTTTAATTAAAAAAATGGACTTTATGGAGTAACCACATTAAATTCTTAAAATTAAAAGTAGGTAATACAATTGATTATAAATCTTGTTTATAACGAAATAGCGTTTACTTTTGGAGTAAATCGTTTAAATAGTGATGTGTGGTAAGACTGACATAAAATCAAAAATATAGGTAACTATTTAAACATTTGGTTCATATTTTATTTTATTTTATTTTTATTTTATCTTATTTGGAAAATTTACAGCTTATAATTGTTATTTGAGTAAAGGAGAGAGAATGCTTATGTCTAAGCCAATTATACAAGTTTTCGCCTATAGTTATACAAATGAATCCTTGCTATGTTTAGGTTCTAGTAGCTAAGCTAAACTAAACTAGTGTGCACACTGTTTAAATAAGTGATATACCTACCATATTACTTTAGTTACATTGAAAGAATAAAAATGTAATAGGTATATAACGTACTAGACAAATTGATAACGGAGCTGCCATGCTACTAAGAAAATATGAAGATAAGTTAGGTTACAGTAGATAAAATTTATTAGTACCTTTAGTTTGATTTGCGCCTTTCGCCAAAATAGTGTCTATTTATTGTGACTTTATTGTATAAATTGACAGTTTCATATTTTGAGGTGGGGCAGTACTAAGAGTTTCCTTCTTTCGGTAATGCGTATTTTGTTTGGATTACAGAGTATATAAGCTTACAAATAGATATTTAATAATTTTAGTTAGTATTTTTTTTTATTCATAAAAAAATTAACTCACATTTGCAAGATAATATCAGTGTCCCTACAAAATTGATATTCGTTAACCTGTCTGTCAGGGACTAGTCAGGGCTTTTGTCAACGCTTCTATAGTTCTCCATACAAAAAATTGTTCGACCGGGTGTGCATATGAGAGCGAACCTGTTACATTTTTTTTCACCTAATATTTTCAATGTGCTATATTAGGCTTATTTAACAAAATCAGCGACATCTGTGTTTTGAGCCATGAATGTTAGCATCTATTACGTACGTATTACCAGACAACCAAACTAGAAAAAGAAGCTTTACTTAGCGAGTTATGTATAAGACAATTGCCCCGGTGTTAGTCTTACTTACCCGACCTGACCTTACTTCTAGTTCTTCTATTATTACGAAACTTGGTATAACGTGTATTCAGATGACAATATACAATATTATGGTACCATCGAGCTGCTTTGATGATGGAGCTCGAAGGAGGAGAGGGTACAGTACATTAGGATGCTTACCTACTTGTAAATCCATCTAATTGGGGCTTATTTGATTCATCTAAGACCTTTAGTAAAAAGGGTGGTTTTAGTTTTTAACTAGATTATTCAGACTTGCTTGCCCCAGTTGGTGGGACAAGACTGTCAGTTTTACATGTCTTACTGTTTTTTTTAAATACACCTATGAACAAATCATCCAAATTCTATAAATTGTTGGTTTGTCTATGACACGGTATCACACTAACCATTTCATCAAAAATCTTATTTTCCATAAAAAACAGTAAATTATGTCTGTCTCACCCACTCACCCCACCTGACCTTAGCCGTTTGCATTCGTAGATTTGTTGCACGATTTTGTCTAAACACAGGAATAAAAGGGTTTTAAAAATAAGACATTAAAATTTTCAAGAGTCCTCGATTGAAGGGAATTCGTATCATTCGTTTACGAGAACAATCATTGGCAACTATAAAACGATGTATGCCATATTAATATTAGTCATGCCGATCAGTAGAGGAAGATGAGATAATAATGTGCATAAGTACTTCATGATTCAATGTTTGATCACACAATCAGAATCGAATTCATTGACAAAGAATTCCAATTCCGATGTAAATTGGCAGCAATTCTCTGAATCCACTACAACTACAACATAAAGCGGCTTATGTGAAGTGTCTTACGTCACCGGCGGCGTCATCACATCACTGCTCATGATGACGCTACAATGGCGACAAACTGCCACTTAAATGACAGCTGTTTATATTCTCCTCAATATCTGCAAACACTACTTATAGCAAAGTAAGTAAGTACAGTACATACAATACGTTATTGTTATTATTACCTGTGTAAAGTTGAGTTTATCATTTGTATTTAATAAGTACCTATGTGTGTTAATTTTAGTACCTATAGGTCTCTTCCTAAACGCGCGTCTCTCCATCTCTCTTTATTTTAGGTCTCTAGCGGCCAAGCTTCTAAGAGTGGGCACATTTGTGCCTTTGCCACCCCGTTTTGAAAAAGGCATGATGCTATGTTTATATAATGTATGAGGTCTCTACATATATTCCCAACTGTGCGCCACAAGAAGGGTTATAGGTTTAATGTCCTTCCGATTTTCTTATCATCAATTAACAATTTTCCTCCATAGCTAACAGCTTGAGAAATACGCTCGCTTTTGTAGATTGTAAACATTCGATTAGATAAAACAAGGATGATGTATCAAATCGTTTCAAAATACTTGATTAACATAACCATAAACACAAACACGATGTTGTCATGAGGACCTTCGCCACGGCTGCTTATCCTCATGTGGAGGTACTCTCAGGTATTTTCCGGTAGGTTTAGGTGAAATCGTCAACAACAGTGTGCAGGGAAGGTACCTACCTTCATTCTTTACTCACATTACCGCAGGGTATAACGGTGGCCGTCTCAAATCGAGAGACGTTTTTGGAATATAAAATCAAGAACAAAACATGGTTTTGTTGCCAAGAAAGTGACATCATTCAGGTCATTCGTTACATGCAATTTATGTTATTTTAAATTTTGCTCAAAACGTGATGCAAGTGCAAATTCAAGTGTAAATAAATGAAAGTCCTGCCTGACTTTACGCTTTTAAAGTCATGCATGACGCACTTTAGAAAGAAGAGTTCCTATCGTAAATCGGAAGAAAGTTTGCAACCGGTGCAACTGCTACATAAAATAGCGTCACGACTTTTCTCATGGCGAGTGGCAGAGGCAAACTCATGGGGAGTGGCAGAGGCAAACTCATGGGGAGTGGCAGAGGCAAACTCACGGGGAGTGGCAGAGGCAAACTCATGGGGAGTGGCAGAGGCAAACTCATGGGGAGTGGCAGAGGCAAACTCATGGGGAGTGGCAGAGGCAAACTCATGGGGAGTGGCAGAGGCAAACTTGTGCACAGACTTCGGTGTGGCAAGCCCGTTTGCACAGACTTCGGTGTGGCAAGCCCGTTTGCACAGACTTCGGTGTGGCCAGCCCGTTTCAACAGACTACTTTATCTGACCATAGTTAAATACAAATATGTCATACTCGGTATGAAACTAAAGAATCAATAACTTTGTTAGATAATATACAATTGCGCGAGATGCATGCTCGAAACGATGCAATCATACATAAGTCATAGAAAGATCAATTATTTTTTTTAGATTATCAAGTGAGATGTCGATATCTGCGCACCCACCACCCAGCGTGCAACCCTGAGTTCCGTCCGTTCCCGGTAAGGATGGCTGCGCGCCAGCCAGTGCCCTGCCTGCAGTGTGCGTGACGGTCACTGATTGATGTTGATCGATGCATTGTGCACATCACCCGCCCCGTGTGTGTGTGTGTGGTCATACTGCACACTGCACACACTGATAGACGCACTGCTAATTATAATCACCTTGTCACTTGGCCCTGAGCCGCGAAAATAGATGAGGAATGCGACACTTTTTATCCATTACCTCACGTTCCACATTTGCCAATCGAAGGCGAAAACGGCCAGCGACCAAGTTATGTTGCGACAGGAGATAAATAAATAGACAAAAGCGTGGAAAACGCACATCGCATCTGGAAGCCTAAGATAATCTGAAACTAAGCTCCACGTAGCCTTTAACTCCCACTCCCATGAGAGCATAAGTGCTTTAATTTTTATTGAAGTACTCAACAGGATGCGGAATTTTTTCAGTATTTCCAAACGAGGTTACACATCCATTAGCATCTCAATTGTCTGTAAGCTCACTGCAGTAGCTCACAAAAACATGTACCAATTTAGATCATTAAAAACTGGGTCAGATTAAAATAACAATTGCAAAAAAATCTGCCATTGATCAAAACACACTCGATACACGGATACATGTTACGGATGGTCGTAAAAAACAATTGCTGTCATAACAACGCTAATATAGTAATTTGTCGTACTGAAACTGAAGGCTGTTTCAATTGAGTTTCGCGGGTCAATTGTTCCGAATTTTTCAGTGTTTTTGAAACGTCGTCATAAATGATCTTCTAAGGCCGTGTCGTGGTCATGCTGCGGCACCGGGTCACTTGCTCTAGGCTTTACTCTGTCTCTTTACCATTATGCTATGCCTCGATCATCATAACATAAATGCGTTGCTGCTTTGACTTGAAAATGTTTGAGAGCTCTATGTAAATTAAGGCTGACAGAAACATGTAAGCCCCATTTCATTAAACTAAAGATTCTTACATTACCGTGCATGTACGTACAGTGATCCTTGTAAAAACTAATCTGTGTCTATTTAGGAAATTACGTAGCAACCGATATACCGACAAACTAGGTATGGCAAACTGCAAGAGCTCCCTCACAGGAAGGAATATATTTGGTATGGCACCAATAATTTATAATGCTCTTCCAGATTCAATAAGAAGCATAAACCATTTACAACTACTAAAGTGCACATTGCATAAATTATTGATTGACAAGGCGACAAGGCGTACTAAGCTGTCGCAGATTTTCTTCAAGATAATTCAAAAGACATTTGCCATCAATTACCTACACGAAATCTGACTAATTTTATAATTTTGATATGTATTTCATTATTCTTATTAATTTTATATTCTTTGACATCAATATATTGATAAAATTATTGATATGTATATACAATTAACTTACTACTAAAAAACAATTAAATTAAATAAAAAATATCCTTAAGGTCACCGCCGCCGTCGAGTGGCAGGGTGCCCAACATGCTGGCACCATTACCTCGCTGTATCGCTATGCTAATTCGCTGAGCAAGGTAGGTGCCAGCTCTAGAATCACCTGAAGCTTCGACGAGTCTCTTCCGAGCGTCGGTCCCCCACGGCCCGAGGGTCTCTACGCCAAAACGGCACAAATATGTAGCCCTCCCCAAGGGCGGCATATTTGCGCCGTTTCAAACCCTCTGCAGAGTCCGCAGCGGCACCGGCCTTGGAAGAAGTCGCTGGTAAATGGGATGGCGCTAGTGTGTCAACACACGTTGCATCCCATACCAACGACTTCCCATGCTGCCACGGAATGAGTGTCATTCCGTCGGGCCTCTTACCGTCGTCGCGGGCTATGCCTGGCGGTTCTAATACAGACGGTACGCCCGCGCTAGAAAGGGCCCGACGGATGATATCATTCAGGGCAGCATGTCTGGGAAAACGGCCGGCACTGTAGCTACAGGACAGGCCGTGGTGTCCTTGTTGGCACACCCTGGCGCCGCATCGGCAGCGATGTACCTCGTTTGTTTTTACCCCCAGTCGCAGGCAGACAGCGAGCGTGAGGGTGGTCCTGTCCAGAAGCGTGCCAAGCTGTCTGGACGGGATGGCGTGCAGCCAGTGCCCTGACTCTCGCTCCCTAGTTGCGAGCAAACGAGCACGCTCTGCCGAGTCACGAGCTCCGGCTACAAGACTCTCATGCCTTTGGAGGCAGAGCGGCTCGTCCCACAACCTTTGGGATTTTAAATTTAGGGGGAAATTTTTACTCTTTATTTTATTTTATTGATATATCAACTATAATTTTTAATTGGCGTAGATACTAGCGTAAGTACATATTTATTAAAATTATGAGGTGTATTTCCCTGAGTTATGTTTTTTATATTCACATTAATTTGTAAGTATATTAATTAATTTGCACATACTTAGAGGATAAAATATAGTTAAGCATAAAATTTATTTGCAAATAAATGCCTTTGACTTTGACTTTTATTGTCTTAAATGCTTAGTGAATTTAATGACTCATATCTAAATTCCAGATCAAGATTAAATGTAAATATAACTAAGTACTTACCTTAGTACGTACTACGTTTGAGCGGAATTTGTCACCATCATCAAACGGAAGTTATAAAAGTTTACAAAGGATAATAATTCAAAAAACAAAGGTGTTATTGTTTCGTGTCAGGGTCACCGAATAAAGTCAAAGTCAGCGTTTATCACCGTTGTTTAAAACTGAATGTGATCCGAATCCGAATACATTTGGGTCAGAATTGCCATTATTTATCCGAGGAATGCTTCTTTCCAATCCCAGATGTTATAAGAGTTTGACACTGATCATGATCAGGTATGCCTTTGATCTTTGAATCAGAAACACAAATACGACACACGTCATGGTTATAAATAGAGACTCAATGCCATCTGTTGGAGGTGGATACCTTTGGAAACGCATTTCTTGACCTTCCCTACAAGAGGATGACCACATCCAGTGCGTCACCAAAACGCCTCACGTCGTCGCCAGCTACAGGGTTCCATCACACAGATCTGTTTACACGCAGTCGTTCAATTTAACAACAACCTATCCTTTTCCATACGGGGTTGTACTGTACCATCGACCTAAACCAATTGATTACCTCGATGTACTGTACAGTACTTCCGAACTAATCGTCATCGAGACTTTTATAGTTATAGAGAGACTTCTCTAGATAGGTATCTCTCGCGGCCATCCTGTGCCTGAGACCAAACTAAACACTGTTTAATTAGTAGGCAGCCTTCTCCAACTGCCTTTTGCGCAGGAGTACGATGCCACTCAAGCGAACTCCTCCCGTCCGACGGTGATGATGACGTCAAGTAACTGACCAGGTGTTGCAGTCTTCTAGCCTCGTCTGCCCCGGGAAGTACTGTCGGCCGGCGTGCCTGCAGGGCAGCACCAGGCGCGCGGGGGGAGTCTCCGGCGTGGCGGGGGGCAGGCCGAGGCACACGGGCACGTAGTCCGGGCAGCAGTCGTCGTGCGTCGCCGTGTGGTTGCAGAACTCGTCGCAGTAGCACAGCGTGTCTGACGGACCACACGATGGATCATGATGACATAATTAACGACTCTCCTAAACTACTAACCTAATTATAATCTACATAACTTGGTCCAACTTACAATCTGTTCAGTTCAGTTCAAAATTTTTATTGACCATAAAATCATACATATTACATAGTCAACTCGTTTTAATATGACCTATCATCACCAGTGATCTGGGAGCCACTGTTGAGTAAAGTACACCTTATGACCTCGTATAGATGTAGCTCATTGAACTTATCTCAGTTAAAACATGGATCTAAAGTAATAGGGTGGTTGTACTAATAATCAATAATGTCCCACAACGTAACAATAAGAACAATACACTCGTACAATGACCAAGCATGCTCTAGTTTTCTCAGAAGCCAGCTCCACATCAACGTCACTAAGGTCGAGGCGATCAGCTTGCAGTATCGCATGTCGAGTGCTTATCAACCCGACATTGTGCTGGAGGCTGGAGCCCACACTCCCTGCGCTACTCACGTTACTCACGTTACTCGCGCACTGCCGCCTGCCGCTGGGCCACGCCACGTGTGTGTGTGTGCGGAATACTCTAATAACTGATATGATAACCTGCGACCTCTAGCTCGGGTGCACGCTTGAAATCAATCAACTTCTAAGAAAGCCGACGCATGCATATTGTTAATTAGATTTTATGATTTACGTAGATGAGTCGACGTCTATCTTGCATCACGGAAATCCTCATTGTTTTGTTGCTCTGTTTACCAAGTAATTCGGTGACGCTGAGAGCGCAGCAGTGCCCCCGCCATTTCGGTGACGCTGGGAGCGCAGTAGTGCCCCCGCCAAGACGAAACACGCCTTCCTATTTTACGAATACCTAAACCCGAGTGATTTGAATACTCACCCAATATCCTATGTGAGCACGAATCTTCCCTTCTGTCGCAGCACTTGTTCTGAAGCCCACAGTAGGGTCCGGGGGGCAGGTCCGGGCCCCAGTAGGCCGCCACTCCGCATAGCGCCAACCCCAGTAGGAGTGCTATGTGATTTCTGCAACCAAATACATACACCTGTACAAACTACCCACTTCTTACTGTGTAATTAATAAGGTCTAAGAATAACCGCAATGAGATAATCAGCGAAATGAGATAAGTAGGACTTTCCTTGCATGAGAGACTTATAGAGGTAGATATCGCCAGGTAATTAAACCTACTGTTTTAGTTTTACTTCGGACTCTATCGGCCGGTGTTTAGTAAATTCATAGCTTCTATTCAGCTCCTTATCAGCACTAATCTAGGCCACAGAGTAGCTGCAGTAGCTATTGACGTTAACGACTGTAGAAATTGCGGCTGCAGTCTGTTCATTATGGTACAATAGTAATCAAGGTAAGCTACACTCTCACTAACGACTGGATAGTAGTCCCTAAAATGGATAGAAACAATGGCAACCGTAGAGTTGTAGCTTATCTAGCTGCAATGAAGCTGCACCTAGTCTGTCCGACGAAGATAAAGATTACCATCGAGTAGTTCAGTGAACGTTCTTTTTCGATCAAATTAATCTAGAGAAGGCGTGCGTGCGACGTATAAACATCGCACACTGAGAATGGATAACTCCTCGGGTTTTTTCATCTTTCCCAGCCGGGATCCGAACTCGGGCCCTCTCGCTTGGCAGGCAGAGCCTGTCTGTCTGTCTGTCTGTCCGTCTGTCACAACGCCTCTCAGGAACGCGTGGAGGTATCCTGTTGAAATTAATATCAATTACTCAGGTCTATGGTCCTTTGGAGCTGTGAAAAAACTAAACTTCTAGGTCTACGCAATCAAAAGATACCGCGATATTATGTCATAATTTTGCTGATTTTGCAGAATTTGTATGAACTCGCGTGGAACTCGCAAGGGAATCAAAACCTATAGGGTACTTCAGGTTGGCCGAGGGTCATGAAATTTGGAATGAAGGAAGGTCTTATAGCACAAGTAAAGGGAAAAATCCGTTAACTGTAAATTTCTGTCTGTCTCACCGTCTGTTAAGACTATTTCTCAGAAACGCTCCATGCGTCTGTTAAGACTATTTCTCAGAAACGCATGGAGGTATAATATAAAGTTTAAATTAATATCGATAACTCAAGTCTGTGATCTCTTAAAGTTGTGAAAAAAATAAACTTAATAGGTCAACGAAATCAAAAGATACCGCATGTATCTCAATATTGCTGAAATTGCTTGATATTCGCAAGGGAATCGAAACCTAGAGGGTACTTCCCGTTGACCTAGAATCATGAAATTTGTCACGAAGCAAGGTCTTATAGCATAAGTAAAGGGAAAAATCTGAAAACTGCATATTTCTGTCTTTCTAAAAATATTCAATTTGGTTTACATGAATGACATCACACTTTAGTTTTTTTATGTGGAAACCTAATTACACGTGTTACGCTCTCCAAGTGTGATCGGAACCCTTGGTGCGCGAGTCCTACTCGCACTTGGCCGGTTATTTACAATACCTGTAGCTACCTATGGGTGGTGTGTACCAACCAGCCTGACAACTGGAATACAACATGATCAGTTCAGTTCAGTTCAGTTAAAAAAAAAATGACCATAAAATCATACATATTACTTAGTCAACGTCAATATAATACTAATATTTTTGTATACTACCTCCCGTTCGGAAGTTGTGGGCTAAGGGATGGAGCAAAGAAGGGCAAGAAACTCCCCCGTACCTCTTTTAAAATATCAGAGCCTTAAAAATACAATGTTATGTATTTCTACTTAAGTCTAAGGAAATACACCGATCCGATCACGTAACATGTAATAGACGCTAACGGCCTAACATTATGCCAATTAATTTCTGTTTGCGTCCCTGTAACCGAAAACTTGGTCATAAAACCCACTGACGATAAATAAAAATCTAAAGTGTAAATGTCTCGCTGACGTGAATTTACTGCCTCGTCGAGACTTGAACAAGGAGCGCTGACGTGTCATCTGCATAATGTATTCTATTCCACTTACAATATCATTTTTTATGTGAAGGTCTTTTGTTTCATGTTTCCTCTAAACTGACTGAGGTGGTGCTGTAGGAGGATGTCTGCAGTTCGCACAACAGATTAGATGACAATTTTATTAGAATTACTAATCTCTACAAATCGTACTAGAAACTTCCTTTTTAGGAAGTATATGTTTAAAGTCGAACTTCATTGATCAAATGAGAATCGTAAAAATCTGAGGGCATAGAATGCCTCCGCCAAGTCAACACGGGAACTGCAAAGCCCGAAATACATCATACATAACATAACATACAGGACAGTGAGTGACTGATTGGCCATTCTTTTATTAACCCTACACTGTTGAGGTTGCGCTTGCGACGACGACGCGCAGGCTTTTTTTTGCGCGGCACAAAACATATTTTGATACCTACCTAAGTTTTGTCTGAATATGGTGTGTATTCGTATAGGTATAATGAAAACCAATTTATTAATGTCAAAAGGTTTCATTAGTATATTTCAAATTAGATGCGCATCTATTTAATTGGTACCAGATGTTAAATGTCGTGTGTGTGGTCAAAAATAATCCTTTGATATTAAATTATTCGGTAATAAAGGAAGCATGTTTTTTGGCTATTTGTCGTGGTCGGCTGCGTCAGCAGTAGGCAAGATTAGGTACTAGTATTAGTATAATATTATTATATCAATCAGAGCCGCTGCGAGTTGGACTCGCATTGAGAAGGTTTCGTACAACAATAAATAGGACTAACTCTAACAAAGAATAACCCTAAAATTTAGTTTTTCATACAAACTTTGCACCCAAGATTGAGGGGGTTAGGTGGTTAAAGTTGTGGATTTCGGAGTTTTCATCGGATATACAATAGGTAGGGTGCAAACATGTGCTTGCTGGTAAATGCGTAATTTCAGATTTTAGGAATTCGGTAAGGTATGGTTTTGATGACATGCGAAAAATAATTGTATGGGAGCCCCCCCTAAATATTAATTTAATTTAAATTTAATTATTTATTTTTTAAGTAAATAATACATATTATTATACTCAATATAGGTATTGTGAACATTTTAAGCGTCTACCTGCTACCATTATCAATATCGAGCAAAAATGAGCAAATAAATCACGTTTGTTGTATGGGAGCCCCCTACAGACAGACGGACAGACAGCGAAGTCTCAGTAATAGGGTCCCGTTTGGCACCCTGCGGGTACGGAACCCTAAAAAGACATTATTTTAGGGGAAATTAAGTTCTCATCCCCTTGCAATATACATTAATTGACGTCTTGGTAGTCACTGTCAAAGTCTAACACTATTTTGTGCTTCTGCGAGCAGTAGAGTTAAAGTCCAAGTTGACCTAACTATAAAATCAATGTGCATGAATAAAAAAAAACTTCTAGTCAAGCAGTATTTCTTAAACAATCACCATTGAGCTGTCAACAAAGAAGGTGACGTTGTTCGAGCTAAACACTGTGAAGTATCGAATTTCGAGGAATATTTCAATGATTACCTCACATTCACATCCACACACACATCACATCGCAGACAACCACAGCGCCCGCGCGCCGCCGCCGCGCCGCCGCGCCGCCGCGCCGCGCTGTGATGTGTTGATTGACATGTCAATGCGCCGCGCCGGTTTTACGACGACGCGGTTTACTTTACCAAAAACTTGCCAATTTTGCAGGCTGTAGTAATAATGGACACTCGTGTTCATCTAGGAACTATACTTATTAATAATGTTTACACGCGGAAAAATATAATTTGTTTTCTCCTTTACAATTCAAACGTATCAATCATTCAAAGCCATGCTTTATGCTAAAGCCTGCAATAT
>OY735278.1:0-42013 GCA_963457715.1 Argyresthia albistria | reverse complement strand
GTATGTTGTATGGTATGTAAATGTAACGTATTTATTTTCTGCAGTAAGAAGGTACGTGAATGAAGATCTCTACTTGCCTTTTCTAAGGTAAAGTCCTACACTAATAGGTATTAAGAACCTTTATTTTATTTATGTTGCGATGTTTTTATAGGTCATTTTAGTGACAAGAACCTTAAAAAGAAGTTGGTAGGTAGTTCTTGTGTTGGTCAAAAGTAAATAAGCTAAGTTATTTATGCGGTGGCGCAGAGTCGTTAACCTGGCGACGGCCGCGGCGGCGGGCGGGGCGGCGGCGGCGAGGCGCCTACTCACTCAAGCCACAGAAGAGATAATCTCAAGCTTCACTTTTATTGCGGTGAAACAAGAAATAAATGTCTGCTAAGGTCTGCTCGAATAAATGTCATATCATCTATATCTGTTGAGAAAGGTACTAATAATAACACGGCAAAAGCCAAAAAGGGCCATCAGCGGAAGTATTTAGGGAGTTACCTACAAACATCTTTAGGACTGTAGTGTAGGGGCAGTGGCATGATTCTCGCGCCTTCGATATCTGGTTCCTAACTCTTTATTAATCTGTGTATACGGATATCGAGACCTATATTCACAGATTACCCTTCAAAATCACTCGATATAGTTGTAGATACCGTATATCGAATGCGCGAGAATCATGCCACAGGTCTCCTGAAAAGAGTCATCCCAACAAAACATGCATATGCATATACAAAAACGCCAGTCTCGCAGCCTGCGCAGTTTATTCTACCGTAAAAAGTTGTGAGATCTAATTTTAAACCAAGTCGGTTAATTTAACCAGTATCTGTGTATAGTAGAATCTTTCCAACAACTTTATTATCGTATACTGTTAAGTACCTACCTAATTAGTTAACTAATAACATTTATAGTGATCGGATCAATATAAGACATCTTTATTTCTTCAATAATAATTAGAATGACTTGGCAATCGCACGTAGAAAAGTTGTCGACTATAGGACCGTGTGTGCAACGTAATGTACCTATTGCTCTCGCTCCGAAATAATTCGTTGTTTTCTTATTAGTTAAGTTTATCTTTATTTAGAGATATGTTGTGTTGAGTAATAATATTCATTTGTGCTCTGGGTGCTATAGAGTGGTCAGTTGAGCGCGATTGCCAAGTTATTCTAATTATTATTGAAGAAATAAAGATGTCTTATATTGATCCGATCACTATAAATGTTATTAGTTAACTAATTAGGTAGGTACTTAACAGTATACGATAATAAAGTTGTTGGAAAGATTCTACTATACACAGATACTGGTTAAATTAACCGACTTGGTTTAAAATTAGATCTCACAACTTTTTACGGTAGAATAAACTGCGCAGGCTGCGAGACTGGCGTTTTTGTATATGCATATGCATGTTTTGTTGGGATCTCATTTCTTTTTGTAAGTAACTTTCCTTTTTTTCTTTTCGGGTACTATTTCTTGTGCGTTAGCTACCGACTTTCTCAAAGCCCACTCCCTATCTCTATGGGCTCTTCTCTGTGCTGGGCGGTGAATTATATAAATATAAATCATACCTCAAACCAAACCATACCGCGCCATTAACCATACCATTCAGGAAATGCACACCTAGCGACATCTAATGGGGAATAGCGATATTAGACAATATTGTAACCGCTTTATTAGGGTTCCGTACCCGAAGGGTGCCAAACGGGACCCTATTACTGAGACTTCGCTGTCCGTCTGTCCGTCCGTCCGTCCGTCTGTCACCAGGCTGTATCTCATGAACCGTGGTAGCTAGACAGTTGAAATTTTCACAGATGATGTATTTCTGTTGCCGCTATAACAACAAATACTAAAAATCAAAAGAAATTTAATATTAAGGGGGGCTCCCATACAACAAACGTGATTTTTTTGCTCATTTTTGCTCGATATTGATAATGGTAGCAGGTAGACGCTTAAAGTGTTCACAATATATTGAGTATATTATTTATTTAAAAAATAAATAATTAAATTAAAATTAAATTAATATTTAGGGGGGCTCCCATACATTTTTTTTGCGGTTTTTTATAGATAATGGCACGGAACCCTTCGTGCGCGAGTCCGACTCGCACTTGGCCGGTTATTTAAATCATAGCTGGAACCAAACCATACCGCGATTCAAGATACACATAGCGACTAGCGACATCTAATGGGGAATAGCGATGAATCGAAGTAGTCGTGTACTGAGCTTATTGATAATTAATATATTATGAAATTGGGGCTAAAATTGCGCAATGTTTGAGTTTTCCTTGGCTTTGCAGGCTAAACTCTAACCATGCTCAAAATTTTAAGCTTGTGGGTTCGATAGAAGTAACCTTTAGAGTTTTCATGATCGTGAATCAGTGAGTCAGTGAGTGTCAAAATTGAGGAACTTTGAATTGCTGTACCTTCAACTCTACTGGTTCAAATTTATTGAAATTTTGAGAATATGTCTTATGACATGGTGCCTTTTAGCCGCCGGGAATTCAGGTTTCTATCTTTATCCACAACGGAGTAACAGGTAGGTCAAATATGCTCTGAATGGCTTCCTGTAAAGGATGTTACTGCTGCGCCCGTATGTTTTGCTTTTTGCTCGACTTGGCTTGGGGGCGCTGCCGCGCCCCCAGATATAAATTCCTTTCATTTACCTATACCGCTAGGGCGGTGGGGGCGTATGAAAGGTCCCTTTTTCCAGTTTCGTAAGTCGAAACCATTGGGAATATCAACACACTTGCTTCTACATTAATTAACTACATTAAATTTTTAACGAATCGTCACGTCATTTTTCATTATGAGATCAATACTTTAGGAGAATAATTGGTCCAAAGCTACCAAGATAGATTTTCAGTATAGAATCGTAAATGTTCCATCTCTTGTATTTACCAGACCACATCTGCATAGTAACTTATGCATTGCGATACTACATCCCTCTGCACGTTCCTGAACATCGTCCAGGCCCAAAGGTATCTACAAAAATTTTATGTGCTACTTAGGACATAGATACCAACATTTCCAGGTCCCGCAAGGCAATTCCTGCTATGTCATCTGGTAGAGTAGTCCCTACTACATATTCTAGATCACCTAGGTCCTAAAGCTATTCATACTCGTACGATATCTGTGTTGAAGCAAGTGTGTTAATATTTCCAATGGTTTTCGACTTACGAGCAAATAACTGGAAAAGGGGACCTTTCGTACGCCCCTTCCGCCCTAGTGGCACAGGTAAATGGGAGGATTTTATATGACTCTTCTCTAAAGATTTTTGTAACTTCCTAATTCGTCCCGCTGCTTTTCCTAGATTTACTGGGTTATAAGTAGCATAGGGAGTCATGGGCTTTATCATACCTTCGATGATCCTCCTCGGTCACTCGCGTGAAGTTTGGGACAAAACAGTCTATCAGTACCTAGTAAGATAAAGATGAATACTGCATGCAGCAAGATTTATTCTAAGCTTTTCCACAAGTACGTTACTATAAAATTCAAGTCATTTTGATTTCTGTGCTACTCCGTGGTCAAATAGTTTTTGTCAATTTGATCATGGACAACCACTTCACACAACAAGAAGTATCATTGTCGTCTGCGGGGCGGGGGGCGGGGGATGAGGTAGGCAGGTGAAACGAGACAAGTATTTAGTAGACAACAATAAAAATAAACCTGACCATTTATGGAAAATGATAATAAGTTAAACGGATCGGTTTTGCACGCAATCTGTTTTGTACGCAATTTCAAGACACACGGGGCAGTGTGTCAAGCCGAATTTAGAAGGCAGAGTATCTACTCAAATGAAAATCTATCAATTTATCCATTACATCAGGATTTTTATTTACCGGATATTATGTTATAGGGTGCGTGCGATGAATCTCTACCCTAAAATCATACAAAGCGTAAGTAGATAATTCTAAAATTTCTTCAGTCTCACTTGGGTTATGTTATGGCATGGATAACCTTAACTGTTACTCTACTCCTTAACATCAGAACAAATATCAGTTTGTACCCTCTTTCAACATGACCCAAGGTATGCATGTAAAAAGACAAAAGGTATTGGGCAAACAAGCTCCACTGGTAGACACTATTCTGGACTTAAGTATTTGTACAATGCTAATGTAGATGCTTTATTTAGTGTCCACGTGTGTGTATGGGTAGAGTATAGATGTGCCTCATACATTAGCAATATTGCCCCCATACATTTTATGGCAATATTGCCGGTCAAATGGCAAAATTGCCGGGAACGGCACATCAGTAGGCTAGAGTGCGTACGGTGGCAAATAATTGGTAACACATGAGTACCAAGGCAACATAGCATTGACTTGTTAATTCGGCATCTGTGTACACAAACGTTTGATGTACAGAATGGCAAGTGTCAACAGTTTAGTGGCACGTTCGACGTAAATCCACCGAGACAAGTGTAAACTATACTCCGCTTAGCCAACACTTGAACTTTTAGGGCTGGATTCATTCATCTCCAAAAGATAGAAAAAATAAAAACCAACTTGACTTACAGGTTGTGGCAAACTGGCAACCTAACTGCTCTCTGACAAATGAATTGACGTTCGCGCATAAAATAAATACTATGATTTCAAAAAAGTTAGGTACGAAAAAGTAAGAGCAGCAGTTGCGTGTTGTTGTTGTACTGAAGATAAAATTGTCATTTACTAAGTAGGTATTTATTTGCGCATGCGCTGCCGTGAGGAGGACCACGCAGTCTGTTCTCAATTTTCTATCCTCAAAATACTTTCGCGTTCTCGTGAAATTGACTTTCGAGTCGCAACGATCGATGATGAATCAATTCTTATTCATGATAAAATCTTATCGATACTGAAAGCTAATAAATAATAACAAATCAGGATGTTTATTTACGCTGATAAATCTATGGATAAGTTATTGGACATCGTTGATAGATAAAGGAATATAATGAAACGATCCACTAAAAAATGAACTGAGCGACTAAATTACTTTTTTGATGCTCGTTTAAATACGACCTACAGATAAATATCTACAGCTCATGATTTCCTGTGAAATCTGATATTAAGAGACCGGCGACCGCGTGAATTTACCATACAAACGTAATACAAAAAATATTTGAATTTGAGAACTAGTTCAAAGCATTTAGACTGGTAATCGGATTAATACAGTGTTTACGCAGGTTCCTGGTCGTATACCTACCAAGGTTCTTATTCAAATTTTTAAATTGGTTTGAGAGGAACCCTGGTTCCTGGTTCCTGGTCTGTATACCAGGGTTCTTTCATTTTCGTATATATTTTTCGTATATATTTATTGCACATATCAGAAAAAAAATACAAACAATACAGAAAAGGCATGAACAAAGGCAAGCTTATCTCTCATATGAAATGAAAATATGAAAGAACCCTGGTTTATTGACCAGGAACCTGCGTAAACAGTGTATAAATCTGATTAACAGTCTGAATACGTTAAACTACTTCTCAAATTCAAATAATTTTTGTATTAAGTTGGTATGGGAAATTCACGCGGTCAGCGTGGCGGTCTCTTAATTTCCTGTCGTAAGCAAATAATTAGAAAACATTCGCAATTTTGAATTATCGGTAGTAAGTATAGCTAGACAAGACCTAAGAATTATCGGTAGTATAGCTAGACAAGACCTAAGTAATTTTTGTAGCTGACCTACGAGTTGCAATTGCAAAGTACAGAGTCCAGATGTTACAGTTTGTACCTACTTACTTAATGGTGCTTAGGTAGGTACCTACCTACCTAGTTAGGTTCTGCTAGATAAAACTGAGTTCCGTATTAAACTTAGGTTCTGCTAAATAAAACTGAGTTCCGTATTAAACTTACTTAATGCTATCACTTACCTATTCCTATTTATGAACATAATCCTATTAAATGTTGATATTTTATCAACAGGGGAAGTGTGATACCTATTAAATTTTCTATTTAGATAACAGAGTAATAAAATGAACTCACGTGACCATTTGAACCATAGGCTACTATACTACTTACTATGGGCTATGTAACTCTATGAGCATAATATCTGTATGATCTTTCAAGTTAGACTAAATTAGGTAACTTTTAGGCATAAGTTTAAATATCTCAGAAATACTTACGGTGTGTTCGCCATCGCCATCGCACCAGTCTCTTTGAGACACAAAAACACAGAAATATACCACAGGAATATATAGTTAGACCCTAAATTAATTAATTTTCTCAAAATTATTTGATCACCACTTGAGATTAGTAACGTCTTCTCCCTAATGTCATTTTTTTCATTCACTTTGAAATCACTGGCTGGTTTTAGCAAAATTAAATAAAAGTAGTTTCGAAATTCACGCGTAAGTTCGCGTCTGATGCGCGCAGTGTTGTTGTTGTCGTGAGTCGTGTGTCGTCCTCGGCCGGTGTGTCGGCGAGTGTCGGCGGCGGTCGCAGGGAGAGTCACGAGCGGACTGCGCTTAGCGCCAACCAACACCTGATTTTAATACACTCGTAGGTAGCGCGAATATGTAAATGCATGCTTCATATTAAATCAGGCTTTATAAGCGGAAATCTGGATCTACCTCATTTAAGAACTGTGATTCAGCGTGCGCTTACGCAGGCTCCGTCCACTAATCCGACTCAAACCGTTGTTTGTTTTCATCAGAAGCGATGATTTCATGACGGACTTCTGTGCAATTTATTTCGAGGTGTGATCGGATCCACATGTTTTGTTTGGGCTGGCTGTTCTCGTGGGTGTCTATTTACTCAGTTTCGGGGAGACCTTGTTGGCGCTTATCAACGTTAAACATGAGGAGCTAAACAATAACATGCGTCGAAGGCATTTCCCAAAGAAGGCAGGAACACATCCAGAAGCAGTGGCACATCAAGTGAATCGAGTCGGGTCAATTACCTGCTTAGTTAACGTCAATATAATATTAATATATGTTAGCCTCCTGAAATACAGGTGATAAACCTAGTTTATGAGACTGGGATCCATACAACTATGTGCCTAACATTTTACCTGAATAAATTATGAATTACTAGCTTCCGCCCGCGGCTTCGCCAGCGTTGTATTTGGTTTATACGTCAATCTTTGGAATGTGCCAGAAAAGGATAATTTAGCATATCCTGCATTTAGCAGTTCCTACGCATAAATTGATAATTATGCATACTTTATGTCTTTTTAGGGTACCGTACCCGAAGGGTGCCAAACGGGACCCTATTACTGAGACTTCGCTGTCCGTCTGTCCGTCCGTCCGTCCGTCCGTCCTGTCTGTCACCGGGTCCGTCTGCACGAACCGTAATAGCTAGAAAGCTGAAATTTTCACAGAATGTGTATATCTGTTGCCGCACCAACCACAAATACTGAAATACGAGAGATATTGCAAATTAAAGGGGGCCCCGATACAAGAGACGTGTTTAGATACACTTACGCATTTCAAATGGAGATCTTGACTGAAACTGTTTATTTATTGTCATAGCAACCATGTCATAGACACATATACTAAACATTTAAATATGATAGCATATTTCGCGTCAACCCACATGGTTGTGGTAGCTCAGCCGGTATGATGTAGACTCTCAATCCGGAGGTCGTCGGTTCAAATCTCGTGAAGGCATAAACTTTTTAAATTTTCTTTTTGTTTATTTTTTTATTGTTTTGAGTGCTTTTGATTTGTTGTACGATGGTACGGTACCCTTCGTGTGCGATACCGACCCGCACTTAACCGATTTTTTTATAATGTTTAAGCCAAACCTATCTGTTTAAAAAATAAATAAATAAAATATCTTTAGAGATTCTTGGCCCTTATTTTCCTAGTCGGTCCAACGTAGAGAAGGAAAAAAATAACGTGTTTGAATAAGGTTTGAATATTTGTAAATATCTATCAAACAAAATTAAGAAATTTTGAATTTTGAATGTCACAGACAGACAGTCGTTAAATCCATGGAGATGGATGAGACAGCCACCCACGTCCTACTGGAATGTTCTGGTGTGGCCACCTACCGGGCAACATACCTCGGATCACCGGGGTCACTCCAGGAAGTCGTCGGCAACATCAAGTGTCTGCTAGACTTCCTACAGGAGCTGGGTTGGCGTAGTGCCCCCAACCCACATCACATCACGCAAAATGGGCGCAATTTGCAGTCGTCGAGTTGCGGAAAATCAGCCCGCGATATTTTTAACTATCCGTGATGCATAACCTGGTGCCATTGCACCACCGTGGTGCATCCAGGTTACGCAATCGTGCACCAACCTATTGTGATCGTGCAGGACGTTTTGTATTTTCAGGACATTCGCTCGTTCAACTCCATGAATATTTTTACACCGTCCATCTGTTTCCGCCTCGTCGTCTCCCATAAAGTTTTGCAAAAATTGTGCTTGACCGTTGGGTGGAGGTAAAAGTGATCCTATTTTATGGTGCACTTGCCCCTGCACCGTAAAGGTCGGTGAAAACCCAGGCATGGCAAGAATTCTATCTGCCCCAAAGGAGGTCGGCGGTAGTATACAAAATATTAATATTATATTGACGTTGACTAAGTAATATGTATGATTTTATGGTCAATAAAAATTTTGAACTGAACTGGTCATGTGAAAACATAAAAAGTAAAGTAAATGTAGCCCATTAATGTCCCCACCGAGGAGCACAGGCCTTTACCCGGATCCAAGTAAGATTGAGCCACACTCCACGCTGGCTCAGTGCGGGTTGGTGGAGGTTTTCTTTTTGAAAACATAGATTATATTTTTTGATACGGTTTAGGAAGCAACTTAACTCATCATCAGTCTCGCCCAAAAATAATTCCCGTAAATGATCGACCGGCTCCACTACTGTAAAAATTATTTCTACCTGCCCCCAGCGCAACACATTCCCGCCATTTCCTCCTCCATTTCAGTGCCCCACAGAATCTGCAATTTGTTCATACGGTCAGTTTTGATGAGCCTATGGTTACTTTAACCGCCTCCGGCGGTGTTTCAGAGGCTCGTTGAGAAGCCACCGTACGTACTTACGTACTTACTCCTGCCACAGATTAATAAAGAGTTAGGAACAGATTGGACACTGTACATAATTGTTCAACTAAAAAGCGACCCTTGCTACAACGCAACAAAGTACAATTCATGCTGTGCAGCGCGGCGCCCGCACTTCGATTATTTGCCTAAAAGTTGCCTCTCTTTCTGTCGCGTAACCCTATCCTCGTCTGAAGCGGCTCGTGAAACTAAGGGTTGTCTTTTGTGTTGTGACAAATACAACTGGATATTTACTTAACTACTAACTACGAACCACTCACTATTATTATTCTAGATTTGTGTATAACATTTAATATAGGTAGTATAGGTACCTACCTAACCTTTAACATAATGGCCAGAAATCCTATCGACAGTCAGTAGGACCGCGGATCTACTTGTGGCTTTGCAGGTAAAGAGCGGAGTGTCTGTCACACGCCTGCTCCTGCGAAGTTTCGAATAAAGTGGTCTCCCCAGATTTAGTTTTAAATATCCTTTCTTGGTGCACCCCTAGACCTACCTCATAAGGAACCTATGTGCCAAATTCGGTCGGAGTCTCTACACCCATCTTTTTGGGTTTCTACATATAAACTTTGGAACCCCGTTTAATCCCTTTTGGGTTGAATTTTGAAAAATCCTCAAACACGTGCTTATTCATTTACCGCCAGGAGTACTCTTGCCAAGTTTCGAATAAAATGGTTTAACTAATCTTGTTGACCCACGTGGACGGGATCAGTGATTATTTTTCAGGATAAAATATAGCCTATTATTTAAGTCAGGGTATGATCGATATACATTTCAAAATTCATTCAAATCCATCCAGCCGTTTCAGCGTAGAAGACTCACAAACAAACACAAACTTTCACATTTATAATATTAGTGTGATAAAAACTAACACACACTCTCATAAAACCGCAAAGATAAACCTTTGTCATTCATAATCGTACAAACACTATGTAAAACAAAGTAATTATTTGCTGGTGAAGAATGATGGTGATAGTTGGGCCTGTTTCAGGTTTATTATGATGCTACGGACGGAACCCTTCATGGGCGAGTCCGACTTGCACTTGGCCACTTTTTTATAAGCTCTTAGGTTGGATTTTACCAACAATAAGTTATACGAGAATAACTATCCCGGGATAATTTGTATGACAATGACTGTTCAAAATGAGGTGATCTGATCTGGTGTCTATGAAAAAGTAGAAGATGCTCTCGAGTAAAAGTTACTCTTTCGTTGGTAAAATTTGCTCTAAGAAATAGGTGGGTTTAAAACACTTCGAGAATCTAAATTAAAATAACACGACACGACACTATACTAAGAGCATCCCTGCACTTAAAGTCTGTGGCTTTTTCATGGGCAAAGGGACAGGACACAATAATAATCATATTTTTATTATAATCATGGTAAAATTTTATTCTGTTTATAGGTATCGATCGTGCTAGGTTAGGTTAGGTTTTTATTAGATATCCGCACAGAAAAACGGGTTTTCTAAAATGAAGTCACGCCAAGTTTAGCATCGACGACGACGTGCTAACGAACCGCCAACGTGACGCCTACGGGTAGCCCAGCCAGGACCAGCTCAGGACAGTCTACAGCTTAATAATACAATACAAACAAATACACATACCTATTAACATACTCACAACTCAATATTTATTTCTGTCTGCGGGTATCTGATCTGCGTTGCGTGAGATTTGACATTGAAGTTTTACTGACAGCCATAACCTAGCGGTGAGTGAAGGATGCAATATCGAATTATGGGGTACTAAAGTTTTAAAATAATAAAACTGAGGACGCTATTAACTCACCTGTAACAAAAGCAATGAATTCTGCAAGGTTTCGCTTAGACACGAACGAACACAACTGTTGTGTTGGTTGGCCCACATCCACATCGCGCTTTGTCGTATCAGATCACTCATTTAGTATGAACAGGGAGTGAGTAGCTGTCAGATGGACAGGACTCGACTCGGCGGGAACACTGCCGTGCCGTGCCCCCAGTTTTCATTACGTGGTAGGTATGTCTTGTTCTTTTCATAACAACAAAAACATGCTCTTTTCGTGTCAAATACAATTGCGCCTATGTTTGCTCTACTTGGCGGGGGCGCGGCGTCCCGTGCCCTAGAATCTAGGGCACGGCAGCGCACAGCCATGGAGCGAGTGACGTCTCGGAGCTCGGAGCGTCAGACCGCCCCGCTCCAAATACTCCGAAATTGCGGCAGCTCGCGGGCGGCTATGCTCCGAGCTTCGAGATGTCACTTACCCGCTCTGTGGTACAGCGTACATCGAGACTCTACGCACCTCTCTCTAGGACCTAGATAGAGGCAGGCCTCCGTCACTGTATTGTCGGCATGTATGGCTCGGACGTCGTCATCCACACGAAGATCCTTCTTATAATAATTTTAAAATAAACACACGTAAAGTCGTTAATCGTCGGGAAATGAGGTCGAGCGATATTTCGAATTGTTTTGAAAGTGTTTCCAAATGTTCGTTGCCTGCAGCTGGGTCAGGACTGGAAAGAGATGACGTCACGCGACCTCCGCATCCTTTGTGAGTTGAAAGTGATTCAGAAGTTAAATGTGTAGTCGTTGCAAGCAGATGATCTTGCGAGTACGCACAAAAAGAATAATATACCCACTAAGTACTTACCTTTACATTTTCTTCAAAATTACTCCAGAGTCGCTCAAGAAAGACCTTACGACGAAGATCACATTACAGATTAACAACCTATTTAATTCTAGTCTAACGCATCTCGGAAACAGTTGACAGTAACTTATATCGTTGCGGTTACCATTTCAATTAGTATTTGATTAATTTATGTAATTGGGTGATTGCATGCGATACGAGTAATGTGACCACCAGTGTCGCTGTACCAGTCAGTACCTTTTTGATGGTATAGCCTACTAGTTTCAGAATTTTGCTATTTTATATAACACTTCACGACTCAGCGAACGGGTAAACCAAAAGGCCAAGGTTGTGGCCAAGGTAATCCAATAAATCTAGGAACAAGTCTTAAGTTGAAGCATTATGTACAAAATGACTTAACATTCTCAGAATTGTATATTTCCAGCAGATATATTTTATAAAGTCAATTTTGTGCAAAAAAAGACATAATTTGATGGCACTTTTAAATGACGTCATTCTGTTGTTATTTCATAGAACTCAGGAACAAAAGTTCCGTTTTGACAGTTCATAAAAAGTATCTATTTTGACTTGACAGGCCACAAGCCTATTGCAATTGCAAAACATGATTGATGACTAAGTACATAAGTACCTAACATCACAATAAAAGTAGATCGTCTCTTCAGGGGGCGGCAGCACATATCATTTCATTTCAACCTCCATTCTACTTGAATCTCCACTTAACACGGAACAAGTAATATTAGCAGTAATATACTATCTACTAACTAGCGTCAGTAGTAGTTGAATAAGTAATAATATAAATAGTAATAGTAGTAATTTAAGTAGTAATACCTATTCTACTGCTCACATGACATAGAATTATATTATATTTCACTCACCCTCTCACACACACTCACTCATACTCATACCACACAAAGAGAAGCCACCTTCACCCTCATTTTTCTCTTTATTAAATTTAAGTTTCTAATTTAATTTATATTATGTACTTTTTATAGTTTGCTTTATACTTTTGTTTTCTGTTCCTACTACAGATCTCTGTAATTTGTAATTTTTATTAGCTATAATTATTTAATAAGGGAAGAGCTCTGCAGCCTGAAATACAGGTTGTTAGGTACCTAGCTCAGGCTCAGATGTTCCAATTATTTATGCGAATACCCTAGCTAAGCACCTTGAATTTTGTATATTTTTCTCTGTGTTTTATGCCTAAATAAATAAAATTGGAAGTACCTACTTACATACAAAAACAATTAGTCCGGTTATACTTTGCTTCTATACAGTCCAACAGCCGATGAAAACTAATATAGTAAGCAGCACTCAGAAAAAGTAATTAATTATGTAACTATCATCGCAGTCCCACTTAAACTGTTCGTGAACGTTTTATTGGGCATGTGATGTGAATGTGATGCTCTACAATTATTAATACTCTACATTATTGACGAGTCACATAATATCATTTTATACAAAGTGCATTTTATATTCGTTACTTATCGATATAACAAATTCATCTGGAGGACCACTTATTATACTTATTTTTTTTTTAGTAATTGTATTGATATTAAGTTCGCTTGCTACACAAGCCCACATCACACTTAGCCATCCAATACGTCACATCACTCACACCATCTCGTCTACGAATACATTTATGATATGACTAGGTAAGTATTATGCAATGTGTGCAGGCCATGTGCGGACAGCTTTATCATAATGATTATGATATTAAGTCGCTCTAATTTAAAGGAAAATATTTTTGTGTATTGTTTAATTAATTTACGAGTCCCTCTGTCCGCGTCGTCGTCGGCGCAAAGAGCTGTAAACGAGCTATAAAACTTATTGCGCAGTGACAGTTATGTTTCGGTAATTGATAATGTTTGGTCGCCATATGATTTGTTTTTAAAACCAATATGGATGTGTTATGGAGGTTTGGAAATAAATGCTTTGCTATATGGATGCTATGCTGTGCTATGTATGCTCAGTTAAAAAAAATATAGCTCTACAATTTTAAAATATTCCTTACTCACCTTAGAAAGTTTTAGCTATACTTTAGCGAGTCATGTAGCAGTAAATAATATTTCATCGATTGACTGAAATAGGTTCTTAGAAAGTTTTAGCTATACTTTAGCGAGTCATGTAGCAGTAAATAATATTTCATCGATTGACTGAAATAGGTTCTTAGAAAGTTTTAGCTATACTTTAGCGAGTCATGTAGCAGTAAATAATATTTCATCGATTGACTGAAATAGGTTCTTTCTTCAGCTGATACAAGACAAATACCTACAGAATTAGCGATTGCTATTTGTTGTTGTGCGTTATGAACATTCCTGTGATTGATTCATGTTTATTTCGGCGCATTTCTAAAGTTAGCCTCGACTCGAGTCTCGACTGAACGAGCATTAATCGATCTATACGATCCAATGAAGGTGTTAGCTCTACATGGAGCGAGGAACGCGCCTCACTCCTGTGATGAGAGGAGTTAGACTATGCTTATAGCTTTTGATAAAAGTAAGATAGTTACATAGTTTGCAGAGCATAAATCACAAGTGTTTACTTATTTGTCAAAATATATTTCACTGCACTTGGAACTCTACAATTTCCATGTTCCACAAAATGAGGAAATTAGTGCCGACTAGACTTGGTGCCGTGCAGAGTGGCTTGATCAGACGCAAAAACGTGCAGTCGTGCATGTACCGATTTCATACCAAACCATAATCTTTTATTTTAATCTGGTATGTAATTATTTTAAGGCGATCGGTATGCTCAGCCAACCTAAATCGAGTTGCTAAAATTTGTGCTTAATCTCTCAGCTGCTTGCGCGGTCAGGCAGATCAGACACAACACAGGATGTCGGAACTGCCAGATTGGTTTACTTTAGTTATTTCTATTGTAGGTATTATGTCTTACGGAATACTGCTTTGGCGGAGAGCGGCAGATATAAACACAATATTTGTCTTACAAAAAGGGCCATTCGGGCTATCTATCAACTAGATGCTAGACAATCACTAAGGGCCAAATTCAAAAATATCAATATACCTCTACTTAGTGTTACCTGTCAATACATTTATGATAATTCACAAAGTTAAAAACTTAAAAAAAAAACCGACTTCGAGACCTATTACATACTCAATCCTCTCTGCTCGCTTTGCGAATGTCAGCAGCCTGCTATGGGGTGAGTATCGATATTGCGGCAAGTATTTATTTTATTTTTTTCAAACTTTAAACGCGTTTTTCCCAGAACCGCTTTTTGGTCATATTACTGCTTTTTACTGGCCGGTGGGGTGCAGACAGAGGCATGCGCGCCCCAGATGCGCGGCGGCGGCGGCGGCGGAGGCGGCGGCAGGGACATTCATTCATAGCTCGATGGCGCATAGCACATTAGTGCGATCGGAATGCGAAGCTGGAAGCTCGTGGAGTATCGAGTGCGATGACTACTACAGTATCGATCACGGCCGCGGATAATATCCGGAGCTGGCTGCACGTGCCCCAGGTGGTGGGCGCTGCAGGCGACTGCGGCTGCCGTCACCAGCACGCGCAAGAAATTAATGCACCCATATTTAACCGATCGATGTGACCAAATAATGCTTCTGGATATAGGTATAGTCTGCTGCGGCTAGGGTTTCGGTTAGGTAGGGTTCTGTTGTGTGACTCGTTTCGCAGATATGAATTTCCTGCCAGTTTTGCACTTTTGAACTAATATTTTATGCAACTAAATAGAGACTAAATAATGAAAGTATGTCATATATAGAAGGTACGGACGATAAATATTCTGAAAAATATAATTTTAATTCATCAAATCGATGAACCCTATTGCCAAAATTTGCCCGGGTTCGGGAATGACTTATTTCCCGGGAATTCCCATTCCAGGGACCCCGGGACCGAAACCCTAGCTACGGCATAGCAGGGTACCAGGGGGGATCATATCACAGGAATAATTTTCTAGAGGCAATGCGCGTTATAGATCACACATAAACACAACTTGTGTAGTGAGTCCTGACCTCTGCCCTCGCGCAGGTCACGCCGGGACGGCGGCGGGGCGGCGGGGCGGGGGGGACAGGGCGCGGGGCTCGCTCGACTCGAGGGCACGTCTGCTTTCTCGAGGCAACCTAACTGTAGCTACAGTCTGTACTGCAACTAGCTACACGCAGGACTTTCTATCGTACCTACATATTATCAACAGTTGCACAGATACTCTATTTAGATCTATGCTGTAACTTGGAGATAGATTTACCAACGTAGCTGGAGCAGTGGGGAAGAAGGGGGCTGCATGTCTGGCCTAATGTAGAGTCAGTAAGTTGAAATATAGGACTTTTTAAAGGTTCGGATTATGGAATAGTAATGGAAGGGATTTGTAATTAATGGTATTGATAAATAGAATACTGAAATATCACTAATTTTTTTTATAAACACGAACAATTGAAATGATATTTATTTATTTATTTATTTATTTATTTATCACAAGTAGGTATTTGTGCCATAAAAGCGAACCAAAGCGACCCAAACATTATTTTAAATCACATTACAATAAATACATTGCAGATCAGGTACACTAAATACATAGCCATTAATACAAATAATTATGAATAGATACCATAATAATTAAATTTTCATTTCAAATTACGAATAATTCTAATAAAGAGAGGACAGTTACACAATAATTATGATTCATAAACTTTGTACTGCGGAAAGTTCCAACCGATACTCCAAACACGTAAATAAAATAATTATTTTTGAAACGATCCTGCTGTTTACACCCCGATTTGTTTATTTCATCCAGTCACGTTTGATGATGGCATCCACACTCCCACATTTATAAACGAGGATATAAAACAAGACGAGACGAATGTGTTTCAGGAGCAGATTGCTTATTGTTCTCCCACTCCGCTCTTGAACGGTTTGGTTAGATGTTAATGACCACTAACAACAAGTTTAAAGCCAAGTGCATTCTACGAAATAGAATTTACGATACCTGATGGTTCAAAAATAAACTTGCGGTGCTATTATTCTCGTGGAAACATACATACATATATACACCAAGGTATGTGTTGTGCACTTCACCTGCTCCGCCGCCGTGAGATTCTAGGAGCAGAGGAGCTTTCTGCTTAACCCCTTAACAGCCCAGGGGTATGAATCTCACGCATTCGATATACGTATATCGACACCTATATCGAGTGTTTTTGTATGGGAATGACTCGATATAGGTGTCGATATCCGTATATCGTATGCGCGAGAATCATACCCCAGGAGCTCTATTTTTCATTCGCTCGTGTGATAATATGACTTGCGCAACGAGTGGTTCTGACCAATCGTTGCAGAGCGAATTGAATATAACGAACGAAAATCCGAAGAAAAGAGCGCGCGTTTGCAAAAGAGCGATTGAGAAATGGAGCTGCAGAGCGTTCCGGAGCACTCCAAGAATATAACACCAGGGGCATGATTCTCGCGGATTCGATATATGGATGTAGAGAAGAGACAGACGTATACGGATGTAGAGACAGACGTATAGTGACAGATTCCCCTACAAAATCATCGATACAGGTGTAGATACCGTATATCGAATGCGCGAGAATCATGCCACAGGGCCCGTACTCCCTACACCATACACAAACCTCAGTGGTTTAAGTGGTGATTAAGAATATGAAACTCTGTTCGTAATTATATGCCAGTAAATAAATAAATAAGATAAGATAATAATAAGATCCGAAAAATAATAAGTATGACCGTTTTAAAATAATTCTCTTATTACAGGTTAATAAAGGTTTCTATGGAGTATTCGATTGAAAATGGTTGGCATGGTGTCGCGACGAACGCGAAACGAAATGCAACATAATTACTACTGGCAACATTATCAGCGCCATGTTTGCCTGATTCGATAATATTGACGGCACGCCAATCGATTTAGTTTAGTGACATGCGGATGTGTTGAGTGTCAAGTGTCAAGTGAGGAAAGACCTGATTGATCCCTGCGAGAACAGGAACCTGTGATTTGTGTTCGTGATATATTTATTAAATAACCCGTGGAGTGGAAAGCCACGGCAGCTGTCTTTCCTAAAGCTAAGTGTCTTGATTGTCTAGTTTTTATAATCCTAAACTGTTTGTACAGTCAATGACAAAATATAAGGCCCGTTTTGACAGTTCATGCCCATGAAGTTTTAACCCCTAACGCGTAGGTGATAGAATAATGGTTCCTAGGTGCAACTTGTACGCTTTGCTTGTGTATGCACCAGTTGGTTTTTAGGGTTCCGTACCCGAAGGGTGCCAAACGGGACCCTATTACTGAGACTTCGCTGTCCGTCTGTCCGTCCGTCCGTCCGTCTGTCACCAGGCTGTATCTCATGAACCGTGGTAGCTAAACAGTTGAAATTTTCACAGATGATGTATTTCTGTTGCCGCTATAACAACAAATACTAAAAATCAAAAGAAATTTAATATTAAGGGGGGCCAACAAACGTGATTTTTTTGCTCATTTTTGCTCGATATTGATAATGGTAGCAGGTAGACGCTTAAAATGTTCACAATATATTGAGTGTATTATTTACTTAAAAAATAAATAATTAAATTAAAATTAAATTAATATTTAGGGGGGGCTACCATACATATTTTTTTTTGCGGTTTTTTATAGATAATGGCACGGAACCCTTCGTGCGCGAGTCCGACTCGCACTTGGCCGGTTATTATTACCTACGCTTTAGGGGTTAAAACTTCATGGGCGTGAACTGTCAAAACGGGCCTTTTATTTTGTGAAGACTTTAGTAAAGCCGCTTCCATTGCTAAGTATAATTATCTTCGTGAATCTGGATCATGATTCTCGCGCATTCGATGTACAATATCTATATCTATATCGAGTGATTTTGTAGGGGAATCTGTCAATATAGATCTCGATATCCGTTTATCGAAGGCGCGAAGTTGATTCTCAATGTTTCTTTGTTCCCCCTGGAGAAGTGATTGATACCAGATAGGCTGACTTGACTTTCCGTGGACTCATAGCAAAATCTTTCATAGTAAAGTAAAAAAAAAAAAAAAAAAGTAAAAATCATTTATTTGCCTTAGAATTACACACAAGTTAATACAGAAGAAAATAAATATTTATAGAATTTTAGTGTCTAGAGAAAAACAGCGGATCCCAAACTAGGCAGAGCCTGTCCTATGGGACCCTTGTGGTTACAGGAGTTGACAATTTAACAACCAAACGAACAAGTTAGCTTTAGAAGGCAGTTTTAAATTTCAAGGGTTAAAGTAGGTATATTTAAAGTTTAAATTAAATTAAAAGTACTTAAGTATAATAAATATCTCGTATAGAAATCCGGTAATACATTGGGATTCACATGTGGCTATTTCAATAAGGACTCAGTATAGTTTAACATAACACCCTGTGGCTACGGCCAGCCAGCCTTTCGGGACACTTGGTGACAATAACAGTGGTGTCATGGAACAATCTTAACAACCGCAGGTGGTGCAAGGATTTAGCTGAATGCTCCTACGATTGAGTTACAATTCCCCAAAAGGGACCCGTAGCGACACATGATATGCAATAGCACACCCACTAGCTGTGGGTCCATCTGATGTCACCTCCGCGCCGGCGCCCCGCCGGTGCAGAATCCTCGAACTCACCTTGACGAGCAATCAGGTGCAAGGCTCACTGCATTGTCAGCTAGCTGACTAATACGCATTACAATACCACAGACATACGTATTCATTGTATAACAGAAAACCAAAGGACATGGCTAAGTCATGGGCACGATACCCCGCAGAATACAGGCATCGCAAATTCGCAATTAACAACTATTAATTAATTAACTATTTCGCTTCGACCCGACCCTTCGCTACCCTATGGGTATATATGATCGAAGCTATGTCGTAGTAGTTCATTTATTACTATTAAATGCTGTTGGTTATTAAGAAGTCTTTATAAGAGCTGAGAACGATTTTTAGCCATGTCCTTTATACAAAATTTCTGCACCACTTCGTATAGAAATACTCGGGACTACTTACATTAATAGGGACAAATTTATCATCAGCCATTTAAAATATTGTTCATCAACATCAACTTTCGTTTTGTTCTAAATTAATGACCATGACTTTTCATTATAGACAATTGAACGGTTTGTGCACTAATTACTTGATTCAGCTCATTGCAATAAATGCATGCATAGTTCGCGTCGGGTCGGTCTCGGTCTGCCTCGGGCTGCCTCGGGCTGCCTCGGGCTGCCTCGGGCTGCCTCGGGCTGCCTCGGGCTGCCTCGGGCTGCCTCGGGCTGCCTCGGGCTGTGTAGCTGTGTCGGCATTGTAGCCCGTAATGAGTAATGAATGAATGAGGCACGGTGGCGGCACGGAGCGACCACGGACACGGGGCGCGGTGGCTATTATAGTGCGCTATTATAGCTTAGCGTGTCAATGAGTTTATAAACTGTGGTATTAACACAACCAACCTTACCAACCAACATACATTAAGATATAGCCATGATATAGCATTCTCTGGCAGTGTAGTCATCACTCCATGTCTTTATTAATACAGCGGCGCCACGAGGATTGTTGTGTGTGATTAATAATTTGTTTTACATCATACATGCTCAGTAAGAAGGATTTACGGCTGTGAAAAGAGGCCTTGTAAGTTGGCATTTGCAAAAAACTGCCATGTTTATAGAAATACAAAATACAAAATACAAAAAGGTTTATTTTGTTCTCTCACATAGTTTTACAGGTGAAACTTAACTTAGGTGCTATGTGTTTTGAATAGAATAGAAATACGTTGCATTCTCAAATCACTTGACTGCAAACTATGCTTGGTAGTGACGTCATGGTTTTATTACGTACCTACTATGTTTTATACTGGGTGCGTAGCGGTTCATCAGTCACTATGCGTGTCAAAGAAAAATGTGTTCCCTGGATAACCAGTAACGTTCTGCTGATGATGAGGCTTCGAGACAAAGCTCTCAATAAGGCTCACAAATCCAAATCAGACTCGCACTGGAACTATTACAAGAGCCTCAGAAATCTGGTCACATCCACAGTGCAGCGGGAGAAGACTGCATACCTTAACTACTATGTTAACAACCACGCAAAGGATCCAAACAAAATGTGGAAGCATATAAAGAAGATCTCTCCGTTTTCAAATAAAGCTACTCAAGAAATACCAGAAGGTCTCAATGATCCGAATACAATAAATGACTTCTTTCTTAAGACACCGGGTGACACCGCCACCAATATCGACATTTTGGAGCAGTTTAGATGTGAGAGGTTCGGGACTTCGAGGTTTGAACTTTCTGCGTGCACCGAAGCACAAATTCTTAAAACCATTAAAGGTGTAAAGACACATGCATGTGGACACGATAAAGTGTCAATGGATATGATCCGGCTGACACTACCAACAACTCTACCAATTATCACCTTTATCATCAATACTTCGATCTTGACAAACACTTTCCCAAGTAGCTGGAAACTGGCAAAAGTGGTCCCATTGCCTAAAAACGACGATGTAAAAGGGCACAAGGATCTGAGACCTATTAGTATTTTGCCAGTTATGTCAAAGATCATAGAAAAGGTCGTCAGCAGGCAGCTCACCAGGTACGTAGAGTTGAACGGCATACTACCTACAAAACAATCCGGATTCAGGAGCAGCCACGGTACAGAAACAGCCCTGTTAAGCGTCACTGATGACATAATCTCAGCCTCAGATGAGAAAATGGCCACTGCTTTGGTGTTACTGGATTTCTCGAGGGCTTTTGATTGTCTTAGTATAGATTTACTGATCGCCAAACTATCATACTATGGTACCTCAAACGACACCTGTAACTGGTTCCGTTCGTTTCTCACTGACAGGCAACAATTTGTAGTGTCGACAGATCATCGTGGGGTCGAGAAAGTGTCCGAAGTAAAGACGATACCCAGAGGTGCACCGCAGGGATGTATAATCAGCCCTATTCTATTTATTATATTTACAGCGGACATTGGGACGTGTATCAAGAGCTGCCGTTTCCACCTATACGCGGATGACACTCAATTGTATCACAGTTTTTTCCCTGAGTCGACCCTAGATGCAGTAAAAGAAATCAACCGCGACCTAGATAATGTCAATAGGTGGTCTGAGAGCAACAATCTGGTTCTGAACCCAACCAAATCGAAATATTTGATTCTCGGGACAAAATGTCAACGAAATCGTGTTTTATTGAGTGATCCCCAAATCCAAATAAATAATGAGAAGATTGTATGCGTAGAAAAGGCAAGAAATCTGGGCCTGGTGATGGACGATGAGCTTAGATTTGAGGACCACATAGGCTCCAAAGTTAGAACGGCTTTTTATAGACTAAAGATTTTGTACGGGTTACGCCAGAATCTTAGTGTTAAGACTAGGGAAACTCTGACAGAGACCCTGGTTCTGTCACTGTTCAATTTTTGTGATACTGTCTATGGGCCTCGCCTCTTTAAAAGGACTGAAAAAGCAATACAAAGAGTGCAAAACGCATGTGCCAGGTTCTGCTACTATATTAAGAGGAGGGACCACGTTACCCCTTATTTGAACACAAATGGAGTCCTAAAGATGTCAGCCCGACGAAAGTCTCATAGTGCATGCCTATTACACAAAGTAATACACTCAAAAAGGCCGGACACTTATTCGAAAAGCTAAGTTTCACGAAAAACATCCACAACAGAGGGACACGTTCGAAGGAGGAAAACAAACTGTTTATCCCTAGGCACAGGACCAGCGGATTCAGAGGGGGCTTCCGGTTTGCATCAGCGAAAATCTGGAATGATCTGCCACCACCTTTGCGGTCGCCTATGTGTATAGCTACATTTAAAAGAACATTCAAAAAATATCTCCTGGATGAGCAGAGGGCAAAGCTTTAGTGCCACTTGTATTATTCTGTGTATCTACATAATTATATTTTAAAAAAAAACCCTACCCTTACAATAAATAACTCTAGTAAATATAACACTATGTTTGAATGTGTGTGTGCTAGGCTAAGCCTAAATTATTATTATTATTTTTTTTCCTAGAATTTACTTTTTAGATTTTTAAACTTAGTTTAAAGTTGGAACCTAACTATTAGTATTGGTATAATATAGTATCTGTGCTATTTGGCAGGAATAATTTGTTCTTGCTGGTTTTTTAACTATTTGTTTTTTTAATTTTATTTTTCCTTTTGTCAAAATTATGTGTGTATGTGGTAGCCCCGTGTTCTAAAGGTCCGGCTGAAAACCAGCGCTGAGCTGAGACCATCTCAGCTCGGCATTGCTGAGCCGGGTCCTATTAGCACTATGAGACGTTTTATTCTATTGTCTGTTCTATATACTTAATGTATGTACCTACCTAATGTGTGCTAATAAAGTCTTTTTCAATTTCAATTTCAATTCTGAACTACTTTTACTATGAAACCGATTTGATCAGAGCAACTTTGTTTCACTTCTCCTTACAAATCAGCTGATCGCCCGGCACGAGAATAAAGTTGCTGCGATCATATCAATATCATAGTAAAAATTGTTCAGAATGATGTCCCTAACAATCCCCTAAAATATGACTGCACCTTTCAGTTACAACCTCACTACATAGTACATAGTAAACAAAGTCGCTTCCCGCTGTCTGTCCCTATGTAGGTATGCTTAGATCTTTAAAATTAAAATTAAATTAAATAAACGTTTATTTCAGGTCATTATGTATACCCATATAATTAGAATTAGAATTACAAATACAATGACTAAAATTAAAATCAAAATTAAATGAATATAATAAAATTAAATGAAATTAAAAATAAAATAATTGAAACAAAAAGTAAACTTTAGAAAAAACCGACTTCCACAAACCCTATTTGATTAGATTGAGTTTAATACAAACTGTAACCCCTTATCCCCCCACCCTTGGGGAATTAATTTTGTCAAATCCCATCTCAGTGCTACCCCACGCTACTAAGGAACCTCTGTACAAAGTTTCATGGCTCTAGGTCCACCGGTTTAGGCTATGCGTTGCCTGCCCGTCAGCCACGCATTGTATTTGTACCTAGTATTGAGCAGATCTGGTGGCCAGTGGTCTTCATCAGCAGTTCCGCATCACAATATTATGCTTACCATGTGCATTTGCACGAGTTATTATGAAAAACACAAAAATCACTATAGGTCTGCCTATAATATTTGAAGAGTTCCCTCAATTTCTCCAGGATCCCATCATCAGATCCTGACTTGGTGTCAATGGGACTACCCTTGAGGTATTACCTATACGCCGAAAAAAGATTTGTTCAAATCGGTTCATAATTGGCGGAGTTATCGCGTAACAAACATAGAAAAAAAAAAAAAAACATACTGGTCGAATTGAGAACCTCCTCCTTTTTTGAAGTCGGTTGAAAATACAAAAATGGTGCAATCTGCACATTTGATTAATTTCTATTCCCAGTGTGGTGCACATATTTCGAGCTGCAACATCACGGTCACAGACAGCCATAATGATAGCCGACCTCCGATAGGAGATGGCGCTCGAAGAAGAAGAAGAAGTGTGGTGCACGGCATTCCAATGCTGGAAGAATGGACCGCTCGTGCTCTCCGTAACAGTATTTATTATTTCGTTTTTTGATGTACGCAGCCGGCCCCAGAATGATGCGATCCTCGACCTGATTATTGCGTAGAAATCAGGGACCCTGGCATCCGCAAACATCGATGATTTACTGCAATATCTTGGGAGACGCATAAGTATTCAACCGCCGGATTCAACCCCCACGTGGTCTTTGCAGCGCAGGCGAGCTGTTTATATATGTTAGTCGCCTTTTTGCATATGGCTACCACGTGAGAGTTGAAAGTAAGTTTACGGTCGATGATGACCCCCAAAAGCTTTATCTCCTCCACCAGTGCAATCGGCACGCCGCCCATCTGGATGTGGGGGTCGTCATACTTTAACTTTCTTGTGACGACCATTGCACTGGTTTTGTGGGGGGCGAAATTAAGCTTATTTCTAACCCCCCAGGAGAAGACTGCCGCCAGGACTCTGTTGGCTTCAGCCTCTAGGGCCACCACCGACTTTCCGGAGAATATCAGGACCACGTCATCTGCAAAGGCCTGGCTATAGACTTGGAGGGTGTCCATCTCATTTAGGAGGGGATTGAGTACCACATTCCACAGGGTTGGTCCAGCTATTGAACCCTGGACACAGCCTTTTGTGGTGCCCTTTTCCGCCTCCCCTCCAGCATACTTAATTTTCACCCTCCTATCCCTAAAATAGTCTACTATTATCTTGTATAAGTTTTCCAGGCACCCCAATTCTAATAGTCGCAATTTAATAGTCGGCCACCAGGCATTGTCGAAGGCCCCCTCGATGTCGAGTGACACAACGATAACGATATTTTTCCGTTTAACTTCTGCTCGTATGTGTGTCACCGCATCGTAGAGGGCATCTTCAGTGGATCTTTGTGGCATAGAGCCATACTGCCTAGGATTTAATTTGGGCAGTATATGGTACTGGAGTCGCTTCACTACCATTTTCTCCAGCACCTTGCCCAAGACAGAGAGGAGGCCAATCGGTCGGTAAGATTTGGGCTGCGAGTAATCATCCTTCCCGGGCTTTCTCAACACGCAGATGGCCGCCTCTTTCCAAGACCTCGGGAAGCATCCCAGGCTCATGCATCTGTTTGCCAGAGCCAGGAACACATCCCGGTGCCTATCGATGGCAGCCAGACAAATGTCTGCTGAGAAACCATCTGGACCCGGGGCCTTTTTAGGGCAAAATGATCGTACAGCCTTCATCATTTCTGCCTCCTCAAATGGTGGGTCTTGGGCTTCCCCATGCTCGCCAAGTGACCGGTCTTTAGTTGCCTGTCTTACGAGAAAGTGGTCCTGGTTGTCTGAGGCGTCGTCATCATCCGGGAAGAAAGTGGCCGCTAGCGCTGCAGCCGATCCTTCGGGGTCTAGGCAGGTCCCGCCCCTGTCCTTGAGCAACACGTCATCGGGCCTTCTTGTTGTTTTGCGAAGGACCCGATATATACCGTCTCAGAGGCTCTCACGGTCTTGGGCGGCACAGAAGGATTTCCAGCTTGATATCATTGCTTCTTTGACCGCCCTGCCGTATCTTTCGCGAGCCTCTAGATACTGGTCTACGACGTGTGCTCTTCGGTGAGGAGCTGCGTTTCTAATGTGACCCCTTTTTCGACTCACTTCTTTCTTGAGTGAGTCTAGCTCGGCTGTCCACCATGGAAACTTCCCTCCCTTTGCTTGAGAAATTTTCGGTAACGACGCCTCACACGCCTCGGTGATACTCTGTTCAAGTTTTTCAACCAGGGTTCCAACCTCCTCTGCAGTTTGGCATTCTGCGATGGAGGATGCAGAGATAAGATGTTCCGACAGTGCCCTTGCAAGGACCTCACCAAAGTGCCCCCAATTCCCTTTTTTGTGTTATATAGGCGGGTGCCCAAAGACCTTGGAGGATCCGGCGCATGGTCGGAAGAGGTCCAACCACGGTCCACCTCTCAATCAACTATTCTGTCGATTAGGGATGGACTGCATACGGTGACGTCCACTCTGCTCCTGCACCACCGACCGTCGCGAAGGACTTCGAATCTTGGTATGTCGCCAGTGTTGAGCACGTGAAGGTTCATGTCATCGAAGAAGGAGCTACAAGCCTCACCTCGGGCATTTTCTGACACACTGCCCCACCAGGGGCTCCAAGCATTAAAGTCCCCTCCGACGATGACATCCCTCGCGCCCAAACGCACACATGTTGCCCGAACCACGCGTAGGTCTTCTTCTATGTCCTCGCTATCACCCTCCAAATAAACGGACACCACGCTCTCTCTGTGTTACCTATCTTGAACCTTGCCGCAGCCACCGTTTCGGTCATGATATCCTGGTTCTCAACAACTTGTATCCTACTGTAAGAACCAGGATGGCTGCCTTGACTGGTTTTGTTCTGGCGCTGGTCTTTTGTATCACCCGCGAGCCCCTTGGGTACGTGAGTTCGCCCTTGCTTCCCACGTAGGGTTCCTGCAATAGGGCGAATGCTACCTTTCGTTTTTGGGACTCCACGAGTAACTCCGCCGTGGCTAGCTCCGCTCTCTGGAGATTAGCTTGCACCACGGTGAGTTTAACCGACGCCATATTTCTCATCTGGCTGCCCTTAGCAGTACATCACCCTGGACCGCGCGATGCTGTCCCACTTCTGGCGGACGGGACATTCGCTGCTGAAGGCGTTATGGCAAGGCTCGTTTTTAGTGCACGCACAGTTTATACAGTTGGGGGCTTCTTCACGCTTTTTGCAGTCTTTAATATGGTGAGGCCCAGCACAGTGTGAGCAGCTGTCGGTGTGTTCATCACAGTGTCTTCGCGTGTGGCCCCCAGGCATCGCAGACACTGCACCAGCGGTGAGTGATCGTGTACTCTCAGCCTCTGGATGACTATATGTATGTGCCCCGTGTCAGTCAAACGCCGCCACAGTGGTCCTGATACTTCCAGGACTACGTGACGCTGCAGCGGGTTCCTCGCCGGTTTACGGATCCGCACGGTCATTTTCAGTTGTTCCTCACTGAGGCCATCTACAACGTGACGGTTTTGCGCTTTGAGGTACTCGATTATATCGTCATCCTTGTAGCTCGCCATCACGTCGCGGATGGCCACCAGTGGGTTTCGAGGCCGTGCCTCCTCAACTCGGACGTTCCCGCCGCTAGTAAGTCGTTTCTTCACTTCTGTCACGTCGTCCATGGATGGACAAGTCAGGACCACCTTCTGATCTTTCGTTTTTCTTGCCCGGTCGACGCGGACTCCACCCCGCCGGGCGTCCACCGCTCCACTGACTCTTCTCATCACTTCCTCGCTGGTATCTTGCCTATTTGTTGAGGAGATGATAAGAGAGTAGGCGGGTCTATACCCCGTCGGGGCCTCTCGATGCTTTATTGACCTCGCTGCCATTTCGGCATATGTGGGTGTGACTATAGCCGTGACCGCCGCACAAACCTCCTTTATCAAGTGCTGATTATCAGGCTGTGACCTTGCGGTGGCCTTTATCTCGTCCACGGCCGTGGCCAGGCGAGCAAGATCGGGCGCGTTCGCCGAGTCGGCCGGGCGGGCACATACGACATCCAGTTTATCCTCCATCTTTTGGAGGCGCGACGAGAGAGCGCCCAGAGCTGCCAAGTCCGTGGACGCCTGCAGTTGGGCACTAACGGTCACTAGACGCGAAGACAGTTCCGCGAGTGCCGAGGCATCGCATGCGGTGGGCACGCGCGATTTCCCCTCCGCATCCTCCCGTGTGTGCTTTAGCTCCTCCAGCACGTCGTGCACCACTAGGAGCCTCGTCGCCTTCACCTCCTTAAGAACCTCACCCTGCACGTCCGCGAGCGCGGCAAGTTCACGCTCCTGTGATGTGACTCCCGCAACCTCTGCAGGCTCGCGGCCTGAAATAAAATACTTGGTGATGTGGTGTGCACGAGAATCCGCCAATGACAATATCATTTCATATAACGATTGTAATCCCGCGCACACCGTCTCTTTTATTTCCCTTTTGAGATTACCAGACTTCTCAATCTCGGCCCGCGTCCTCAGGAGAATCTCATTTGCCGCTTTCGGAATGTCATTCAGGCAAATTCCTGGGGAGGCCCCCGACCCGCAGTACGCGGAGTCCTCACCAGTGTCACCCGGCGCTGCCTCCCCGACCGCCGACACGTCCGCGCACACGCCCGCCTCCTCGGCCGCGCGAATCTGCGCTCGCACGCGGAGGAGCGCGGCCGATGCCGGCGTGACGCGCGGCGCCGTGGCGGGGGTCGAAGTTGCAGGAGCGGGGGTGGCCGACGCCTCCGCACTAGCGCTCGGCTCGGGTGGGGTGCACACGGCGGGCCGCGGCGAGGCGTCGGGGGAGCGGTCGCTCTGGGTGGTCCCCAGAGTAGCGTGAGGCGGAACAGCAGCGGCGATTGCAATTAGAGCCGTGGGAGACTTGGGGGGAGCAGCAGATCCCTCACCGGCGGGAGAGGCAGATGGCATGGATCCACTGGAGCCAGGGTTCGTTGTTGGCTGCGTAACGGGGGCGGCACGGGCGTGTGCGGCACCCTTGGACGTGTTACGCGTTGCAGGGGGGGGCAAGGTTGGTTTCTGGCTTTTTGGGCCTGGTGGTTTTCCTACTATTTTTTTTGGGGTTATCTTTTTCATTTTGAGTCTATTATTTCTACTGGCTAAAATTAAAATTTAAGAAAAATTAAATGTCAGTATGATAAGATTTTGATGCAAATTTCACAATAAATATTTAATCAGAATGGAATAATGGAATAATTAATGGAATAAAATTATAACGTAATAGTTAATAGGATTAAACTTAAATAGAAAATTTACAAAAAAAAAATATATACGCGTGTAGCACCGTACACGTGTTAGAAGTAAAACTTCTGTAGCTAGATCATTAAGTGGTACCTATACTATACACCTATACCTACCTATACTAAAAGAGATTTAAATTTCCAATTTTGAGATCCAATCTCTGCTTCAAGTTACTTTTAAGTTTCAGACGTCCGATTATTTGAAATTATTTTATACTTGTACTTACTTTTAATACGTCATGTCATTTATTTCCCACCATTCCTTATCTACAATTTGTCGCGCTCGTGGTGATATACTTAACTCATTCAATAGTGTCACTACTATTTGCATCTCGCTCAGATTATATACCATCTGACGTCACGTCTTTAAGCCGTCTCGCTCAAATGTATGCATTGCTTTGCTTGTTTTAGAAATCCATATCGACCCGTGTGACATTGATGAAACTCTTTTCTTACAAACTGTATGGATCGCATCGCACAGCTGTCAAACATAAGTTCCGGTTCCAACAAAGAGGTTGAACGAAGTAGTTTTTGGTCACGTCACTGGTTTTGTTTTTCCCAGCCAGCGGCGGCGGCGGCGGCGGCGCCATCTTGGCCATACCGGAAATCAAGAACACGTGGAAGAATGCTTAAAATAATTTTTATTTGTTAACGTTTCATCAGGTTTTTCTCTCACTAATTAACATTCTTTATTGTATGAATGTATTATTATCTTATCTGATTAGTTAAAAACCGTATTGAAAATAGTTGCGGTTTTAAAAGTCTTCAGCCGACCCTGACGTCACCGATTCCAATTTCCGTTACATTTCTTAGCCACTCGTGATAGCACCCGGCTAGTAGCAATTGAAAAGCAAATATATGAATAACCCACAGTTGAGAGGTTAAATAAATTTTACCCCCGTGCCCCAAGAAGTTTTACTTCAAAAAATAAAAAATATATAAAATAATAATAATAAACTAAAGCTAATTTTCTTATATCTAACACAAAATTCCGCGTCCAACTTGGAGCTTCCGTTTTTTAGATACAAATTTTACAAAATATTTGGGTGTGGGGGGTTGCAGTTTTTTGGAGGGGTAATATAGAACAATGAATTTACAGACCCAAACTGGTGTTAAAAATGCGAAATTCTTTGCCGTTTAGGAGAAACAAGGCTTTTTCTACAATTGCAGTTGACCTACAATCGATAAATTCGATAACTCAAAATTTTTAGGCACTAACCCCATCTAATTTTTTTATTATATAAACAACTAATAGGGATCTATAATTTAAGCTACTAAAAACTATATGTTACCGCTGTAAATTTTGAAATAATTTTTTTTAAATTAAAAGTCCAACTGCATAAAAACTATGTCGTGGTAACAGGGCTTCCACTTAACTTTCTTCCAATCTGAAAACGGCTCCGAGGTCCTCTCGGTGCTCCGCTGACAATGGTGGTGTCAAATCGTCCCGCGCCTCTCGTGATCGATGACCACGTGGCCACGTGGTAGTTGTTTTTTTTCTCTTTATTCCGCGCCCATGCGCGGAACAAAAAACCAAAAAATGCCAACGTGTAGAGCTCCACAAGGGTGTGATATATGCTAATATGTGGGTAGATTTGTCTCTTTCTCTCGAATAAATAACGCTGGACGATACGAACGTGTTTCCTTGTGCTCCTCTCTAATTACGGGAATATAGCCAGATATTCCTCACTGGCGACGAAAACGGACTTATTCACGCGTGTATTTAGTGAAAATTAAAAGTGCCACCTAAAAATGTCTGTGGGAAAGATTGCGCCGTTTGACCTAGTCAAGGACAATTGGGACTTGTATGTAGATCGACTGGAACAATATTTCATTGTAAATAGTGTGAAAAGTGAATTGAAAACTGCTACGTTAATTACAGTGATCGGTAGTGAAGCGTACGAACTTATGGTTAATTTGTGTACGCCGGAAAAACCATCAACAAAAACTTACACAGAGCTCGTAAAGGTTATGAAAGGTCATTTGCTACCTAAACCTAGTCTGTTGGCTGAGCGATACAAATTTCGTCAACGTAAACAGAGGACTGACGAAAGCATAGCGGAATTTGTCACGGAATTGAGGAGTTTATCCAAAGACTGCAAGTTTACAGAGGTCAATTTAAAAGAAAACCTACGAGATCAATTTGTTTGCGGCATAGTAAGTGAAAACATACGGCAGCGATTGTTTGCGGAGGACGACGTGGCGTTTGATAAGGCATATAAGCTGGCTATTACATTGGAGGCAGCGGAGATTGATTCTGCGTTGGTAGAAGGCCGGGCCCGAGGGAGTGACGGCATGCCAAGGTCAAGATCATCAGCTTCAGTGCATCAGATATCTGGTTCGAATCGAGAGCGACCAGATAATATGACTCGAAGGGGCGCGAGCGGCAGTACAGGCGTGCATAGGACAGGCATGCGGTCGTCGCGTGATTCGCAGTCGTATGGTACAAGTTTATCGAGCGGAGCGAGTAGCGTTAAGAGGCAGAATCCCAAAGTACAACCGCGGTTGGATCGTTCAGGAGAGATTTGCGGATCTTGTGGAGGTCAACATGCTAACGGTACTTGCAAGTTCAAGATGTATGTTTGCCGAGTTTGCAATCGCCAAGGACATTTGAAGAAGATGTGTCCAAATTTGCGAGGCACGGTACCGGTAAACAATAACACGATGGAAGAGAAGGTTATGTATACGGACAGTGATGGCAGTCTAAGTGACGAGGTAAATAACTTTTCTATTGACACAAAAAAGTTGAAACAGTTCATACCTTACACCACCAGTGTGTGTGTCAATGGCGTAGACTTATTGATGGAAATTGACACGGGAAGTGTAATTTCGTGTATTAGCCATGATTTGTACAAAAATCATTTTTTGAACTGTAAATTAAAAAAAAGTGACCTTATGTTACGATACTATACTGGTGAAAGAGTGGAACCGGTAGGCAAAATAACACCATCCGTGACCTACGGCAACAAAACTATGTATTTAGACTTGTATGTTTTAGAAAGCGGAATGAGTAATCTATTAGGCCGTCAATGGTTGAGTGAGTTAGGGATTGATTGCCCAGTGGTGAAATGTCACAGTGTTAACGAATCTGACAGTCGGTTTAACTTAGCTAAATTCAGTTCCAGATACTCTGACGTGTTTGCGGACGGACTGGGAAGATTTACTGGTGGAACGGTGTCCATCCACATGCGGCCCGAGGCGCGGCCGGTGTTCATGCGCGCGCGGCCGCTCGCCTACGCGCTGCGCGAGCCCGTGGAGCACGCGCTTGACTCGCTGGTGCGCGAGGGCGTCATCGAGCCGGTAACCACATCTGACTGGGCTACGCCAATCGTGCCAGTCATGAAAAAGGATGGCGCGATTCGCGTTTGCGGGGATTTTAAGATAACCTTAAACAAATGCCTGGAGGTGGATCGTTTTCCCTTGCCGAGAGTCGAGGATTTGCTAGCGAAATTGCATGGTGGGGAAAGGTTTACCAAATTAGATTTGTCACAAGCATATGCGCAATTTGAGCTAGAAGAGGAGTCTAAAAAGTACACTGTCATCAATACTCATAAGGGCTTGTTTAGGTACAATCGATTGATCTATGGTCTAGCTTCAAGTCCGGGAATATTTCAAAGAAAATTAGAGCAGTTGTTTTCAGACATGCCTCGAGTAGGTGTTTTCCTTGATGATTTAATAATCACAGGGGTGGATGACAAGTCTCATTTGGATACGCTTCATGAGGTGTTTAGTAGGTTACTTAAATTTGGTCTGAAAATTAGAAAGGACAAGTGTACCTTCTTTGCCGAATCAGTGACTTATTTGGGATTCGTTATCAATAAAGAAGGTGTACATACCTGCCCAGACAAAATTGAGGCAATAAAAAAGGTTCGTCCACCAAGCAATGTATCGGAATTACGATCGTTTTTGGGTCTCGTTATGTACTACGCTAAGTTTGTGCCAAACATTAGTACAGTGCTATCGCCCTTGTATAATCTGCTAAGGAAAGAGGTTAAATACCAGTGGGATGAGACTTGTGAGCAAGCTTTTAGGGAGGTTAAAGGTTTGTTAATTTCTAGTCAGATTTTAGCTCATTACTCACCGGATTTACCTTTATTGCTGACAACGGACGCGAGCAGCGTGGGCGTCGGCGCGGTCATATCGCACCTGACGCCGGACGGGGAGCGGCCCATAGCGTTTGCGTCAAGGGTTTTGAATGCAGCTGAGAAGTCATACTGTCAAATTGAACGAGAAGCACTGGCCATAATATATGGCGTTAGAAAATTCCACCAGTATCTTTTTGGTCGGAAGTTTACGCTAAAAACGGATCACAAACCATTAGTTACCATTTTCGGGGACAAAGTCGGCGTACCTGTGATGGCTGCGAGCAGAATGCAGCGTTGGGCGATTTTGTTAGGCGGATACAATTATGACATTCAGTATGTTCGGAGCGAGAAGAATGCGGCGGATGCATTGTCACGTTTGCCGGTAGGAAACGCAAAAACAGAACGCGAAGAAATTACTTACATTAATTTCATACAGGATTTTTTGCCGATTACTAGGAAGACAGTTGAAACTAATACCAGCAAAGATGAAGTCCTCAAAAAGGTGGTAATGTTTTTACAAACAGGTTGGCCAAGTAGATGCGAGGAGGAGGATTTGAAACCATACTTTTTGCGACGTAATGAGCTATACTTGGATAGGGGGTGTGTAGTATGGGGTTACAGAATAGTAATACCACGTTCACTTACCTCAACTATGTTGAAGGAACTCCATATAGGTCATATGAGTGTGGTTAAAATGAAGTCCATTGCTCGAAGCATTATGTGGTGGGCAGGGATAGACGCGGACATCGAGAGAGCGGTGAAGCTGTGCGCGACGTGCGCGGCAGAGGGCGCAGCGCCGCCCCGTGCGCAACCGCAACCGTGGCCCTATGTGTCAGAACCTTGGACGAGAATTCATGTCGACTTTTTAGGCCCATTTCACGGTAAAACGTTCTTAATTATGATAGACTCGACGTCGAAGTGGTTAGAAGCCTTCGAGATGCAGAGAACTACTGCTTATTCAGTTATTAAAGTAATGAGAGAAGTATTTGCCAGATTTGGTTTACCTAAAGAAGTGGTTTCTGACAACGGCCCTCCATTTACGAGTAAAGAGTATGAAGAATTCTTGTCTAAAAATGGAGTGAAAATAACATTTACTGCACCATACCATCCGTCTTCCAATGGAGCGGCAGAGGGCGCGATCAAACTCTGCAAGAGGGCCGTGAGGAAATCACTGCGTGATGGTAATGATTTGGATGCAGCGTTGCAATCATACTTAATGGTTTACAGAAATGTTGAGCACAGCACTACGGGAGCCTCACCGGCCAGCATTTTGCAGCGTAGGAACTTACGTTCTCGTTTGGACTTATTAAAAGGTGACAGACAGATTGAAGATCGGGTACGGACGGCACAGCTTAAGCAAACAAATTATGCAGGTGGTAGGACTAGGAATTTAGAGGAAGGGGACACGGTGTGGGCAAAGGATTATACAGGGAGGAAATCATGGGTTCAAGGGCAAGTTAGGGCAAAAGTAGGGTCTAGGAACTATGTTATAGGCAGGGAAGATGGTGCACCCATGAACAGGCATATCGATCAATTAAAAGGTAGATGGCTTGAGTCTTACGACCTAGATTCAGAAGTGGACGCGGGCACGAGCGCGGGCAGGCCGATGCCCGGACAAACCCTTCAGGGTAATCATAATGTTCCACCAGTAAATTCTCCTAGGATGGTTCTAAGACCTAGAGATATGATAAAACCTGCTGTTAGATATGGTATGGAGATAGATTAATTATTATGTCGTTGGAATTACTTAAGTAACCTATTACCTCAACTAAGTTGTTTTAATGTGAGATAAATGGATAAATGCGTAACACATAACGGGCATTGTTGAGTTCATTTACTTATTGTGTTTCTGATTGTAAGATTACCTATATTAGATAAGTAAGTTAAATATACCTTGTCTTATTGTTAATTGTAAGAATTGTACCTATACATACTAGTTAGAAAAGATCCTAAGGCTAAGGCTAACTACATGTAAAATGGAGGAAAATGTAAAATTTTACTAGTTCTTATAGGTTATATATTAGGGTACATACTATTAATTAAGGGTGAGGGTGTGATATATGCTAATATGTGGGTAGATTTGTCTCTTTCTCTCGAATAAATAACGCTGGACGATACGAACGTGTTTCCTTGTGCTCCTCTCTAATTACGGGAATATAGCCAGATATTCCTCAAAGGGCTTTCCAGTGGTATAATAAAAAACACAGGTACCCGCTCAAAATTCGGAGAAATTTTAAGGTCACGTGGTTTTTCACGGATATTTCCGTGAAAAAAGCACTGATCACCACGCGGTTTTCACTATTGTGTGCGCCGTAACGTAACGCGTCTTTTGATGTATTTTTGTGCACTTTGACCAATATTTTCGATTTTTTTAGGTTAGGTTAGGTTAGGTTAGGTTTTTTTTTTTTATTAGGGTGCATAGAGGGGAAAATCCTTCATGGACACCTGGGAAAGAGACCCAGGTAGTGTCGGACTCCTACCGACTAAAAACCCATATGCATACCCTTTACAATGTATACCCTTATCATAGACAAGGCCTTTTTTTATCAGTGGTAAATTTATACAAAATAATAGTTGCTTATATAAGACTTTACCTAAAAACTTAAAATTAACACAATAAAAACAAAAAACAAAGTGCTACATCAAGCAAGGAGTTGGTTTTTTTTTGTTTTTTCATATATATTTTTTTTCTTTTTCCTTCTTTTCATTTTCCTTTTTCTTTTTTTTTTTTCCTTCTATTACAAATATATTTATCAGCAGTTGTTTCACATAAAATATTAGGTACACATTTAATTTCTATGTCTTCATGATATTTATTCATATGCTCAAAATATGATAATATCATGGTTTACTTAATCTACTTATTTCTTTTGTTTACGCTAATTATTATCTTTGTACAAAACTCTATAAATTTATTCCTATGAATGCCACTTATTAGGATCGCAAAATTCTTCGTCTCTATATTTTCATTTATCTCCTGCTCTAACTCAAACCTCGCTCTGGCAAATATGGGACAATCGGCTATTAGATGGGGGACTGATTCGCTCACATCTGGGTCACAGGCGCATGATGGGTTATCCTTACATTTAAAACGGTTTAGGTACTCGGAAAAACCCCCGTGCCCAGTGAAAAGTTGTGTTGTTATGAACGTCTGCTCGATATTCCGTGTCGCCTTGTATGCCGCGGTTGCATCCGGGAAGAAAAGTTTGGTAATTGCCGCCGTATGCCCGCCCTTGTATCTCCTGTTCCATTCGGCAATAGTTTCCAGTCGGATCATACGCTTGGCGAATGAAACAGGACACAGGTCGTATTGCGGCCGGGTTTTTGACCTGAGGGCAGCTTCTTTTGCAAGCTGATCGGCTCTCTCATTTCCTTCCAGTCCTGCATGGGCTTTTATCCAGAATAAGGAGACACGCTTATTCTGGCGTTGGCAAAGTGAAATTGTGTCTCTTATTTCGACTGCAAGGGGATGAGTAGAGTCAACGTTTGTGGTTGTCTGGATAGCCGCCATCGAGTCGCTATAGATGCCAAAAGTGGTGCACGAAGGGTGCTTGTACACTTCCCTGACCGCCTGGCAGAGAGCCAGGAGTTCTGCCTGGTAGACGGTACAGTGGGGCGACAGTTTAAGTTTGAGGGCTCGGGTCTCAGTTTGGCCTTTCCACATGGACAGCGCAGCACCTATTTTACCCTCAATTTTACTGCCGTCTGTGAAGATTCGAATTTCGAAGTTGGAATTAGCGCGGTATTGTTCCTCGTCAGCCAGGCTTCCGAACTCAAGGCTCGTCTGATCAGCGGGATGCGGGAAATCCATTTTGCGAGCCATCCGCTCTACCTCCCTATCGCCCAGCATGGGCTGAGGGATCCCCTTTTTGACCTCATATAATGAGGCTGCCTCACGGATTCGGAGGTCCAGAGGGAGTATTCCTGACAGCACCAGAGCCGAGTCCAGGGAGACAGTGCGGTACGCTCTACACATTTTTTGAGCAAATCCTCTCTGCACCACATTAAGCTGCTTACGAACACCCAACTTGTTGGCGGTTGGTGCCCACGCACTTGCAGCATACAGCAGCACGGGCTCAACTGCTGCCTTATATATCTGCTTCACTACTTCTGTGTGTAGGCCCCAACTCACGCGAGCTGCTCTCGCCAGCTGCTTGTAGATAGCTATTGCTCTTTTGCAGGCCAGGGTCACATGTTTGTTGAAGGTGAGCTTGTCGTCAATGGTGAGACCGAGCAGTTTGATTTCTCGAGACAGGCCGACCTCGATCCCGCCCATGCTCAGGCGTGGTGTGTCGTACTTCAATGTTCTTGTTACCACCATCGCACATGTTTTGTGGGGTGCAAACTTCATACGGTTTCCAACTAATTCCAACCCCCCACGCCCGAACATGTTCTAGAGTGGGGTTTGCCTGCCTTTCAATCTCAAGCGCTGTGTTCCCGTTGAACACCAAGACGATGTCATCGGCGAATGCTTGGCAGTAAGTGCCTCTATCTTCCAACTCACGAAGGAGTGGATCTAGCAGTAGATTCCAGAGGATTGGTCACCTATGGAACCCTGAACGCATCCCTTATTTGTACCCATACAATGTTCCTGCCCAGCATATCTGACTCTCACCGATCTATCTTCGAGATAGCTCGCGATTACTCGCCTCAGGTTTACCGGGCAGTTTACCTCCGCCAGACGCACTTTTATGGCTGGCCACCACGCGCTATCAAAAGCTCCCTCTATATCCAATGATACGACTGTAAGTATTTTCTTTTGATCTAATTTTGCACGGATGTACTTCATAAGGGTGTAGAGGGAGTCCTCAGTGCTTTTTTGGGGCATAAATCCATATTGGTGCGGACTAATTGTTGGTAGTGCGTGATACTTCAAGCGTGCAACCAGCATTTTCTCATAAATCTTTCCTAGCACGGGCAGGAGTCCAATCGGTCGGTACGATTTGGGCACAGAGTAGGTTTCTTTATTCGGTTTATACGACGGCATGCCCGACTTCACGGGATACTGTGTTACCAGTGCTATAACTGGTCTCACGCTACCCCGCGACCTACGGACTAAACCCCTCCCCCTTTTCTGTGGTTCCTCTGATGTGGCAGTCAGAGACCTTACTACTACTGTTACTTAGAATAGTAAATTTATCTTTTCTTTTTTTCTTTTTTTTTTTTAATGTATGTTTTCTAGGTATAGTATAATGAGACTTAAGCTTGTAGTTTTACAGTCAAATGGTCCAGAGCCATCTACCAATGAACTATAATATAATTTTAATAACAATAGCATATAAAATTTTATACAAACCAAAATCCCTTTTTGTTTTCCCTTTTTTTTCCTTTTTTTTTTCTTTTTTTACATATCTATACATATGTATTGTATTCCTTTTTTTTTTTTAGGTTAGGTTAGGTTAGGTTAGGTTAGGTTAGGTTAGGTTAGGTTAGGTAAGGTTAGGTTAGGTTTTTTTTTTTTTTTTTTTTCTTTTGGGCTTAAAGTGAAAAATCCATCATGGACGCCAGGGAAGGGAGGCCCTGGCAGTGTCGGACTCCTACCGACTAAAAAACACAATAAACCCATAATCTTTTTCCTCTAACAAGAGTCAGAGACTTTTTGCAGCTCTTTTGTTTTTATCATTTGTTTTATTTCTTTTTTAGTAAAAGTTGCTCTTTTCTTTTATTCATTCTTTTTTATTTATTACAATATTACTTATTCTTATACTTTTATATTAGAAACACAAATTATATATACTGACATATTTGCATACTATTCTATATACAACGGTGTTCCTACTTATTTCTTAGTGCTACTCTTTTAGCAATTTTTGTGCAGAAATTTGGTTAGGTTAGGTTAGGTTAGGTTAGGTTAGGTTAGGTTAGGTTAGGTTAGGTTAGGTTAGGTTAGGTTAGGTTAGGTTAGGTTAGGTTAGGTTAGGTTAGGTTAGGTTAGGTTAGGTTAGGTTAGGTTAGGTTAGGTTAGGTTAGGTTAGGTTAGGTTAGGTTAGGTTAGGTTAGGTTAGGTTAGGTTAGGTTAGGTTAGGTTAGGATAGGTTAGGTTAGGTTAGGTTAGGTTAGGTTAGGTTAGGTTAGGTTAGGTTAGGTTAGGTTAGGTTAGGTTAGGTTAGGTTAGGTTAGGTTAGGTTAGGTTAGGTTAGGTTTTTTTTTTTTTTTTTTTGTTTCCTTAACAGATACACCGCTGACATTGGTCAGCGCCTTTCTCTATCGAGGTTTTTTGCTCTGTAGCGTTGACATACATATTATTTATATGCATGTTTATTCAGAAGGGTTAAATTGTGTTAATTTCATGGGTGGTTATTTGAGCAATAAATATTACACATTTATCTATTTTAATACAGCATTTTTTTTTTTTTTTCCTTTATAACCATTTTTCTTTTTGGTTATTTCTTTTATTTTATGTTTCATTCTCTTCTCTTTTTTTTTTTTTTTCTCCCATTTATTTAACGCTACAGATTTACAGTTTTTAATTATTACATTGTGCTTTCTTGAAGCTTTATTATATTTAAAATTTATATTACACAATATATTATTATATATACCATTAACTAATTATAATTTTAACAAGCTTATTAAAATATAATTATACAATTGAATTTACTTTTTTAAAATTTCATTCTAACAGTAGTATCTAGTACTAGTACTTAGTTTTCAAGTACCTAATATGAATTTAATTAATTTTTATTTTCGGCTATACACTTTTTAGCTAGGCTGATTGCATAGTCTAGAAATGTATGTCTAGAGTTTCCTGACATTATATTTTTTAGGTTATCGCGCGTAAGTATATTTTCGGTTTTTACCTCGAAGGCCATTCGCTGATAGTCGTACCTTGGGCAGTCCAGCAAAATATGTAATATGTCCTGTTCTACTCCAGTACCGCATGGACATAGTGGATTGTCTTTGCACTTGTATTTATGCAGGTACTGTGCAAATCCTCCATGACCTGTCAGGATTTGCGTTGTGTGGTAATTAGGTTTTATTTCCCTGCAGATTTTAAGGGCTTCTTTAGCCTTTGGCAGGAAGAGTTTAGTGGTATCCGCTGTATTACCTGACTCATACCTCTCCTGCCATAGTGCCACTGTATCAGAACGGATCGTTTTCTTGGCATAGGAAGTTGGGAATTTGTCGTAATCCGCCCTAGTCTTTTTATGCAGGGCAGCTTGTTTCGCCAGTTCATCCGCCCTCTCGTTACCTGTTGTACCCACATGTGCACGCAACCAGCAGAAATGAACATCTCTGTTTTCTATTCTGATCGCATGCACATCGGATCGAATTTGGTGTACCAAGGGGTGTGTCGCTGTTGGGCAGCTCAGAAGTTCCAGGGATGATTTGGAGTCACTGAGGATACTCACAAATGGTTCCTTGCTTTCCAAAATTTGGACTACTGCTCTATGTAGAGCATACATCTCTGCCTGGAATACAGTGCAGAAGGACTCCAGTCGGAATTTGGAGAATTTTTTCTCCTCTCCATTTTGCCACCAGGAAAGGGCTGCTCCTACTTTTCCTTGAATTTTGCTCCCGTCTGTATATATCTGGGGGCCTTTTGCACATAGACTTTGTAATCCATCGGACCCGAGGTTCTCAATGCTTGTGTACTCTATGGAGGTAGTTTTGGCTGGATGTAGATGTTTTGAGTAGGGTATTCTTCTCTCCATCTCGCGGTCAGCGGCCTCATCCAGAGGTTTCCCTCTTTTTATTTCGTACAATTTTGCATTTTCTCGAACCCTCAAGTCCAGTGGGAGAAGTCCAGTCAACACCAGCGCTGCATTGAGAGATACCGTCCTATATGCTCTGATAATTTTTTGGGCAAAGCCTCGCTGAATAGTGTTAAATTGTTTTATAACTGATATCTTTTCAGCTGCGGGAGCCCATACACTAGCCGCATATAGAACGATAGGCTCTATCACCGATGTATAAATCATTCTGGTGATTTCTGGGTTGAGTCCCCAGGATGCTTTGGCTGCGCATGCCATTTGTTTGTAGATGTCCGTGGCTCTTTTGCAGACCGCTGCCACGTGGGAGTTGAAGGTCAATTTTTTATCTATAATGACTCCTAGGAGTCGTATCTCTTCAACTAGGCCTATGCCTACTCCATCCATTTCTATAACTGGGGTGTCATATTTAAGTTTTTTTGTGATTATCATTGCATGAGTTTTGTGTGGTGCAAAGTTCAACTTGTTCATGACACCCCACTCGTGAACTTTCCGCAGAGCTTGATTTGCCTCCGCTTGTATAGGGCCCATCGAGTGTCCTGTAAACATTAGTATGACGTCATCAGCAAAAGCCTGACAGTAAACCCCAATGTCATCCAGACTATCGATTAGAGGGTCTAAAACAATGTTCCATAACGTGGGTCCGGCAATAGATCCTTGTACGCATCCCTTGGAGGTAGATTTGCCACTCTTTGCACCGGCGTATTCTATTCTAATTTTGCGGTTCTCAAAGTAGCTCTCTACCATCTTGTAGAGGTTTGCTGGGCATCGTTTCAATCGCAGTTGGTTTTTGATGGCTGGCCACCAGGCATTATCGAAAGCTCCTTCGATGTCCAGTGAGACGAGGAGCACAATCTTTTTGCGTCTGACTTCTTCCTTTATGTGGGTCATTGCATCATACAGTGCATCCTCGGTACTACATTGGGGCATGAATCCGTACTGTCGCGGGTTTATTAATGGCAAGATGTGCCATTTTAAGCGATGCACTAGCATTTTTTCTAAAGTTTTTCCCAACATTGATAACAGCCCTATGGGGCGGTACGATTTAGGCTTAGCATAATCTTCTTTGCCTGGCTTCCTCAGGACACAGATGTGAGCTAACTTCCACCGGTCTGGGAAGTACCCCTTACTTAGACATATGTTTGCAATACTGAGGAAAATACCATTATCATTTTCTACGGAAGCCAAGCAAATATCGGCAGTGAAATTATCCGGTCCGGGAGCTTTCTTTGGGTTGAAAGATTTCAGCGCTTTTAACAGTTCTGCCTGAGTAAAAGAGGGGTCGTCCGGCAGTGCTGTATATTCCAATGGGTATGTTTGGGGTGCGTTCACCTTTTCTCGCATCATTGCATGATCTGGATTATCTACATTCG
>OY735277.1:9100399-9268827 GCA_963457715.1 Argyresthia albistria | reverse complement strand
CTAAAGGTCATGTTTAGGAAACCAAGGATGTACCCTACCGATCTTATTCACAGTGAAACTAAACTACTCAGCGTCCGTCGGCTTTATATACTGAAATCTGTCATTCTGATGCACAAAACCATAACTAAATCACCACTTTATAACAAACTTTTAACGAAACGCGTGTACCAGATCCCCTTCCATGCTGTCAAAACCACATTTGCCCAAAGATTCCTCGATTCTAGCCATCCACATATATACAACAGGGCTAACAGTGTGTGTGACTTTAGAAACTGCAGCACCTTCGAAGTTAGACGAAAATGCCAGAAATGGCTTTTGTCCCTCTCATATAATGATGCTGAAGTACTTTCGCGCTTACGGACGAGTCATTTGAACGCGGAAGAACGCACTAACTTAGAATCACTTTGTTCTCAGTATGCCGATATATTTTATATCGAAGGTGAATAGCTAACATTCACAAATAAAATAAAGCATTGCATTAGAACTACAGATGAGGTCCCAGTTTACACATAATTGAAACAAAAAGTAAACTTTAGAAAAAACCGACTTCCACAAACCCTATTTGATTAGATTGAGTTTAACACAAACTGTAACCCCTCATTCCCCCCCCCCCATGGGGAATTAATTTTGTCAAATCCCATATCAGTGCTACCCCCACGCTACTAAGGAACCCCTGTACAAAGTTTCATGGCTCTAGGTCCACCGGTTTAGGCTATGCGTTGCCTGCCCGTCAGCCACGCATTGTATTTGTACCTAGTATTGAGCAGATCTAGCGGCCATATGTGGTCTTCATCAGCAGTTCCGCATCACAATATTATGCTTACCATGTGCATTTGCACGAGTTATTATGAAAAACACAAAAATCACTTTAGGTCTGCCTATAATATTTGAAGAGTTCCCTCGATTTCTCCAGGATCCCATCATCAGATCCTGACCTGGTGTCAATAGGACCAATGGGAAGGTAAACCCTTTCAAACAAAAAAAAAATTTTCCAAATCGGTCCATCCGTTTAGGCGCTATCGAGGCACATACATAAAAAATAAAAATAAAAAACAAACATCCGGACGAATTGTAAACCTCCTCCTTTGGGAGTCGGTTAAAAAAGCTATCGATATCCGTTTGTTCATAAGGAAGAAGTTAGTAACCAGATTGGGAAAATGTTAGAACAAGGAATAATTCGTCCTTCAGTCTCCGCATGGACCTCGCCAATTTGGATCGTTCCCAAAAAGGCAGATGCCTCTGGCAAAACGAAATGGCGCATTGTTGTAGACTTCAGGAAGGTGAACGAGAAGACCATAGATGATAAATACCCGATATCTAACATAACGGATATCCTTGATAAATTAGGCAATTGTCAATACTTCACCACCCTAGATCTCGCCAGCTGATTTTATCAGGTGGAAATGCAGGACGAGGATATCCCAAAAACAGCTTTCAATGTGGAGCATGGGCATTTTGAATTTTTGAGGATGCCCATGGGTCTCAAAAATAGTCCCTCTACCTTCCAACGAGTGATGGATAATGTACTTAGAGGCCTCCAAAACGTCATCTGCCTGGTATATCTTGATGATATCATTGTTTTCAGCACATCCCTTCAGGAGCATTATTGTTAACTTAGAAAAAGTTTTTCAGAGATTGCGTGAACAAATTTTAAGGTACAAATGGATAAATCCGAGTTCTTAAAACTTGAAACAGCCTATTTAGGTCATGTAATAACTCGAAATGGCATCAAGCCTAATCCTGAAAAACTAGCAGCTATTGAGAAGTACCCTTTTCCTAAAACTCCTACTGAAATTAAGCGATTCCTCGGACTTCTCGGTTATTACAGAAAGTTTATTCCAGACTTTGCAAAGATAATTAAATATATCGATATAATAATAATTACAATACCAAATTTTAGTTAATGTCGAATTTGCATGTTGTGTTTACCTATAAATAGATGAACATCTAGCACTAATGTAATAATTCATATAAATGAGTGTGTATCATCCTGTTGGTGAACCTTAAACAATAAATAAATAAATAAATACAAAAAAAAACCTCTCACGCAATTTCTGAAGAAAGGTTCAAAAATTAGACTAGATGAAAATTATGTATCCTGTTTTGAAAAGTGTAAAACCCTTCTGATCAATGATCCGATTCTCCGATATCCGGACTTCTCGAAAGATTTCATCTTAACAACTGATGCTTCAAATCTAGCCATTGGTGCTATTCTCTCCCAAGGTTCCCTAGGATCAGATATGTAACGGACCATAAACCTCTTCAGTGGGTGATGTCGCTAAAAGAGCCAAATTCCCGTTTAACCCGATGGAAAATGAACCACTATAGAGTGCAGCAACTCAATACCGTTATCTTGCTTACGGATGACCTGATCGTATGACTTAGATGGTTGTATGAAAATTCGCTCGAAGAAAGTGCTAAATGCAGAACAGATTTCGGCTTCTGATTTTAATTCATCATTGTTATATTTCATTATTTTAGGGTAGTTAGAGCTGTTTTTCAGTTTTGATTTAACGTAAGACCACAGCAGTAAGGGATTAGTTTTAATATATTCTTGTGAGCGTTGTATGTAAGAAGCATATATGACATTAATCCTGTATAGAGATATATTCCCTGATCTCACAGCGAGCGGATATAGGTACAGTGCAAGGAGAACGACTCACATCCGTTGTCCTAAGCATCGTCTAGTAAAAACAGGTAGTACTATCCATGTAATGGGATCTAAAGTTTTTAACCAAGTGCCGCAATCCATAAAAGACACCAACTCTGATCAACTATTCACACATAAACTAAAAAACTTTCTCATTAAGAATGCTTACTATTCTGTAAAGGAATTTCTAGTTGAGGCAAATGTGTCCTAGTAGCCATATTTCCACTGGTCAGGTGCGTGTCGTGTTGTGCAAATGCTTCATTTAGACAAATTAATGTAATTAATGTGATCTGTTATGTATTAATTTAATTTACCCACATGGTATCATCTGCATATTATTCAAATTGACATAATTTTTTAATTTAATTTTTTTGACATGTAACATACTGTTATGAATAAATGATTATGATTATGATTATTATGATTATAATTTTCTGACGTTTTTTGAGTAGACTGAAGGAATCATAATCCAAGGGGTTCTTATACTTTTTCCAGAGTACATTGTCGCCAACACCAAGGACGCCTTGCGTGGCATGGGGAATATCCAAGGTTATTTATATAAACACACGAACACAAAAAATACATATCAATGACCATCAATCTAATAATACTGGATATCTGCTCGTAGGTAAGAAATAAAACACTAAATTCTGATCAGGAGGTAAACACCTCCTCGTAGCTTCCAACCACCCCTATAGCTACACCCCCTCGTAGCCTCCAACCACCCCTATAGTAAACACCTCCTCGTAGCCTCCAACCACCCCTATAGTAAACACCTCCTCGTAGCCTGCAACCACCCCTATAGCTACGGCATTCTGATCAGGAGGTAAACACCTCCTCGTAGCCTCCAACCACCCCTATAGCTACGGCATTCTGATCAGGAGGTAAACACCTCCTCGTAGCCTCCAACCACCCCTATAGCTACACCTCCTCGTTTGGTGGTGTCGGATGTTGACTGATGTATGTCGGATTTAGACGGTGAAACTTTTGTTTCATATTCGTAAGAATAGTCTACTTATGTTTTCTTATTCGTAATGAACTAAAAACACTCATGTAACTTTACTTGTTACAAAATATTTGTTAACTCTAGTGTTACACTTACTTAATGACCAAGTTACATAAATCGCACTGGTCGCTTTATGCTTCTGCCACTGCGTGTGGTCCTAGTTACTAACTTATCACTAACTAGGTGCTGGGCTATCCGAGGTGATTGGAATTTGTACTGGCAAGCTAGCATTCTGTTTAGGTTGAGCTTGAGTCGAAGAAAGTGCTAAATGCAGAACAGATTTCGGCTGCTGATTTTAATTCATCATTGTTATATTAGCCTGTGGGGTACTTGTATCATCTTCTGCTAGTAAATACGCGGGTTTTAAACTATCTATAGAAATATGTGTCTGCCTGCTCTGTAAATTGACCTTGAAAACCTTGATCATAAGTCGGTGTAAAGAGGTTTTTTAACTGCATCATTTCTGAAACACGTGTGAGCAAGTGGAGAACACACATCGCTGCAGAATTATCTACACTATTTTTAAGACCTTAATGTTATTATGGCGTGCAATAAATAAATATGAATAAATATGAATACGAATAACGACTGTTACGTCAGCACAGTATTGTGCTCCCACAAAACAAAACCCACAGATGCAAAAACCTTTCCCCTGTTCCCCGCCGTCGGCACAGCCCCCCCTCCGCCAAGACTGTTAGTATATTCATCTGGAGACCTCAACTAATAACTATACTAATTTTCAAAACTTTGCAATTTATTCTGTCTTATCGTCGATTTTTGAGCTAGTTTTCCTATAGGTACTAAGGTCTAATTTAGCCAGTAAATAATTTTTGCTATTTGCTTCACAGTTGCACCTGTTTCCCGACAAGCTACTGGAGTCGATGCTGAACCTCAAGCTCTTCAACGCGGATAATATGTTCGGCATGCTTCGCGAGCCAGTGCTCAGGACCGACTGGGAGAAACGCAGGCCCGCTGATGTCAACGGGTATTACGACTTTAAGGAGAACAGTATTGGTAAGTATGACGTGGACGAGGTGGCAGAGGCATCACTGTGCCCACTTTCAGCCAGTGGTTCAACACTCAGACAGACAGACGGTCAGACAAGTGCTAACATGAAGTATTGAATATCTGGCTGAAAGTGGGCATAGTGATGCCTCTGCCACCTCGTATGGGATAAGGCGTGACGTGACGCTATGTTATGTTATGCTTAATGCTAACACTGAGTTGCACGAAACGATTTGGAAAAAGGTTATTATGACATTTACTTACATACTAATTTGAGGGCATGGCGCCCACTGAATTTCCCATACAAACGTGATACCATGACAATTTCAAATTCGAGAATACGAATATTCAACGTGTCTTAGTTATTATTCGGAATGAGGCAGTAATTACCTAAGTTCCTGTTCGAACATTTGTTTCTTCAAAATAATTACCTACTTTCGCAATAATGTTTATTTCATGTGTTTTTAGAAGAAATATCCACACGATTTACTCCTTTATTAACCGACTTTCCAAAGGAGGAGGTTTACAATTCGTCCGGATATTTGTTTTTTTTTTTTTTTTATGTATGTTCCCCGATAGCGCCTAGACGGATGGACCGATTTGGAAAATTATTTTTTTGTTTGAAAGGGTTTACCTTCCCATTGGTCCCATTGACACCAGGTCAGGATCTGATGATGGAATCCTGGAGAAATCGAGGGAACTCTTCAAATATTATAGGCAGACCTATAGTGATTTTTGTGTTTTTCATAATAACTCGTGCAAATGCACATGGTAAGCATAATATTGTGATGCGGAACTGCTCATGAAGACCACATATGGCCACCAGAACTGCTCAATACTAGGTACAAATTCAATGCGTGGCTGGTGGGCAGGCAACGCATAGCCTAAGCCGGTGGACCTAGAGCCATGAAACTTTGTACAGAGGTTCCTTAGTAGCGTGGGGTAGCACTGTGATGGGATTTGACAAAATTAATTCCCCAAGGGGGGGGGAGGGGTAAGGGGTTACAGTTTGTATTAAACTCAATCTAATCAAATAGGGTTTGTGGAAGTCGGTTTTTTCTAAAGTTTACTTTTTGTTTCAATTATTGATGATCCAACATGCTCGGCCCATAGGCAACTACATTAATATTAAAATTATGTTTTTTAGTATTTGTTGTTATAGCGGCAACAGAAATATATCATCTGTAAAAATTTCAACTGTCTAGCTACCACGGTTCATGAGATACAGCCTGGTGACAGGCAGGCTCGACGTGAACATGACCTGCAAGGACATTGAGCGTCACATGCTGGAAAGGCTGAAGAGGAATCCGCCGCACGGTCACAAGCAGACAGAGGTTTCGACAGTGCAGATAGAACTTTTGGGGTCAGAACGACCCAAGGACTTTCTGTCCTTCAAACTTCGGGTGCCAGCGGACCTCAAGACAATGTTCCTGGCCAAAGATTACTGGCCGGAGGGCATCGTCTACCGACGCTATAGGAAAGCGAGACCGAAGAATAAAATCCCCAGCTAGGCTAGTTAATATTTTTATATTTTATATTTATGTCTAGTTTTAAGGTATATATGGATATGGGATTTTTATGTCCTGAAATAAAGATTTATTGTATTGTATTGTATTAAAATTATACATTTTTGTTACACGTGTTAGAAGTAAAACTTCTGTAGCTAGATCATTAAGTGGTACCTATACTATACACCTATACCTACCTATACTAAAAGAGATTTAAATTTCCAATTTTGAGATCCAATCTCTGCTTCAAGTTACTTTTAAGTTTCAGACGTCCGATTATTTGAAATTATTTTATACTTGTACTTACTTTTAATACGTCATGTCATTTATTTCCCACCATTCCTTATCTACAATTTGTCGCGCTCGTGGTGATATACTTAACTCATTCAATAGTGTCACTACTATTTGCATCTCGCTCAGATTATATACCATCTGACGTCACGTCTTTACAATTCAGCGCGCATACCCGACCGCGCAGCGTCTATTTTTCTAACGGTTTACTAACGCGTTTAGAAAATGGATAAAACCGCGATAACTGCGAAATGTGATACGTGTAATATCATAATTAATGAGCTTCTTGCCTTTATACAAGATAAAATGGGTGTAATGGATGATGTGAGCCTACAACAGGTCTGCAAAAAAGGATTCTCCGACAACGACATTGAACTGTCAAAACAGCTGTTATACGACAACATCGATTCAACAATGCTAAAAGGACGCAACAAGTCACGTCGAAGCGACGGTAAGGGAAAACGGGACTTAGAAGATATAATCAAGCTTCTCAAAGACGCGGACCCTGAGAGTTTACCGATATTTGTAGCCAAAAATCTTTCAAAGCTGCCCCCCGTCCATTTTGATCACGTAGACGTCACGAGACTGCTAAAAGATATTGTCACGCTCAAAAGTGACCTTAACCACATACAATGTAATTACGCAACAGTTCAGGAGGTTGAGAAATTAAGATCAGAGCTTAGCAACATTCAAAACCACAACATCGTGCCTGCCTTCTTCACGGGAGATAGCCGTCATAATATCCCACTAAATCACTGCCTGGACAGTGGGCCAGTAGGCTTGAACATTTTCACACAAGACCAAGATCATCCGGTTGACAACCATCAGGAAATTTCCCATCAAGATATTATACCGACTGATACAACACACTCCAAGTCTAAACCAACAACTACATATATAACTGAGAACCTTTCTAGCAAAAACCCCGAAAGCTCTAGTCCATTGTATGACCGCGATAATATCAATCTAACCCCTATAAGGGAGACAAAACCGTCATCTCCAAGACTTAAAACTAGCTATGCACGGGCGGCAAAGATGGCCCCTACCAACTCCCACCCAAAAATGCAGGTGAAAGAAAAGTCTTCGGACAACAAAGACAATGATGGATTTATACTGGTCACACATAAGAAAAAGCGCCGAAACAACAACATCCGCGGCACTGGCACTAACAACTCGAAGAACACAAAATCTAACCTAAAAGCAGCCCCTCGAGTAGCCTACGTATATGTCTCCAATTTAGACTGCACTACAACATGCGATAATATTATCGAATATGCCAAAGAAAATGGCGAAACTGTGCTAACTGCAGAAGAAATACCTACTTGCTATGCAAATAAATCCTTCAGATTGAAGGTAAACCGTGAGCGATTGGATTACATTTTGAAGTCAGATTTTTGGCCGACCGACATCATAGCCGGTAGGTTTCACAACACTAAACCGCTTCAGGCGAAATCCAAGGCTTAAAATTCTTTAATGCAAATTTAAATGTTGTCTCAATAAACTGCAAGTCAGTGATAAGTAATGCGAAATTTGTTACCGACCTGTGTGCAAGCCACGACATAGTGTTACTCCAAGAAACATGGTTGCTTCCATAATATTCAATTCCTTAGCACTATTCACCACACACATAACAGTTTCGGCACATCAGCTGTTGACACATCCGTAGGTATATTAAAAGGCAGGCCATATGGAGGAGTCGCGCTGCTATACAAAAACACTTTGTGTGTACGGACGATTAATTGTAGCACCCCGCGACTAGCAGCAATAGATGTATCGCTAACACAAAACAAACACTTGCTTGTCATAACAGTATATATGCCCACTGAAAAAACAGAAAACTTACCCGAATTCACTACTATATTGGGCGAAATACATGCCTTAGTTGACGACCAACCTACGGCGGATTATATGATTATCGGAGACTTCAACGCGGACCCGCGAAAACCATTCGGCCGGGAGTTAGAAGCATTTTGTACCGAATATAATTACAAATACGCGGATAAATTAATATTACCCGATGACTCATACACGTTCGTGAGCGACGCGCACGGCACGACATCGTGGCTGGACCACTGCCTCGTCACTGACAGAACCTTCAAGGCGATACAAAACATGAGCATTGATTACTCGGTCGCATGGACTGATCATAGACCGATACACATACATATAGCTACGGGTGGATTAGCTACTTGTGATTATAACTCATCTCAGCACAACTTACATGGATGGCGACCGCGAACAAGCTCACAAATTCATCACTACTCGGAATTAGTTGAAGGTGCAATGTCACAACACCTACAAAACATACAAAATATAGGCATAGACAAAGCCTCAATAGATCATCTTTGCCACTTTATCATACGGACGCTACAAAATGCAACAATAAATGCCTTTAAGGCGAACCGCGTTAAGAATAATAAGAGGCGCACTATACCTGGGTGGAATGACTCAGTAGCAGCACAATATGCCGCTTCTAAACAAGCATTACATCTATGGCATATAGCCGGCCGTCCAGTAACAGGGGAGCTGGCGGAACAACGCAAAACAAAGCGTGCTAAATTCAAGAAGGCGCTAAAATTATGCCAGTCTAACCAGGATCAAATTATAATGGACAAACTGGGAAAAAGTATGAATGACAAAAACTTTTCGGACTTCTGGAAGCGAACAAACAATATTTTAAAACAAAGATGCAGTACTTCTTCCCATATAGATGGCATAACTGATAACTCGAAGATAGCAGAGAAATTCAGTTCCATATTTACCCAAACTGTTCCTACTAGATCTGCATCAACGAGTGACATCCCGTTCAAAACTCCGCCGAACATCGATCACAGCAGGCAACAGTCGTGCGCCGGCGTTACGGAGGTAACAGTTGATGCCCTATGCCACATAGTGAAACACATGGCACGAGGAAAATCTCCAGGTTTGGACGGTCTTTCCGTGGAGCACATTATACACAGCGGACCGGAGACAATCAGGGCACTCGCCTTGCTGTACACCAATATCCTTACGACGTCCTACCTACCTTCAGCTCTCACAAACACGGTCGTAACACCTATCTTAAAGAACACCAAGAAGGACCTTTCTGCTTCCAGCAACTATCGTCCCATAGCACTTGCCTCAATAATTGCTCGCTTACTTGAAAAAGTAATACACGCAAAAGCTGAGCCTCACTTACATACAGAAGCAAACCAGATGGGATTCAAGAGCGGCCACTCCACTGTTACTGCTGTATATGCTTTTAAACAGACTGCGCAGTACTACAAGAGCCGTAAAACGTCGGTGTATGCCTGCTTTCTGGACCTCAGCAAGGCATTTGACCGTGTTAATCACCAGCTGTTGTGGAGCAAATTGCGCGACCGTGGGGTACCAGAACCACTAGTTAAGATCCTAGACACTTGGTACAGTACACAGACTAACGTCGTCAGATGGAACGGGGAACTCTCCAGACCGGAAAGCCTAAGATGTGGCGTGAGACAAAGGGGATCTATGTCACCAGTACTCTTCAATATTTACATGGACGAATTAACCCAAGAACTTAATGATAGCAAGGTCGGTTGCTCCATAAACGGAACCTTCGTGAACAACATATCGTACGCGGATGATATGGTTCTTCTGGCCCCTTCGGTAGCTGCCATGAGAACACTGCTAGCCACCTGTGAAAAATATGCCGAGAATCACAACATGGTTTACAACGCTGATAAATCCGAATATATGGTGATAAAATCAGCGCATACGCCCACCACAACAATACCTCTTCAGCTCAACGGGCGAATACTGAACCGAGTCGAGGAGGTCAAATACCTCGGACACATTATCACGGCTGATCTGTCCGACAAAGCTGACATCGAGCGCCAGCGCCGCGCCATAACCGTGCGCGCCAACATGCTCGCCAGGCGCTTCCAGCGCTGCAGCGACAGGGTGAAGAGGCAGCTGTTCCTATCCTACTGCACGAGCGTCTATACAGTGGAGTTGTGGTGCTCGCACACGGTGGAGGCGATGCGGCGCATGCGCGTCGCGTACAACAACGCGTGGCGCGCGCTGCATCGCCTGCCGCCCTGGTGCAGCGCCAGCGAGATGTTCGCGGCGACCCGCGCGCCAGGCTGGGCGGCGCTGCTGCGCCTGCGCTCGGCTGGGGCGCGTGCTCGCATCGACGGTTCGAGTAACTCCATCCTGAGCGCCGCTCGTCAGTGGATGGGCAGCCCACTTCACCAGACATGGCGGGACTATCACGCACCACCGGCACCGGGTTGACCATCAGACAAGGTGCAGTGCAGTGGGGTGTGAAACTGTGTGCTACGTGTGTGCCGTGTGATTAGAACTAATTATAATTATTATAAACAATTTATTTATTTCAATCTTAAAATTTAATTGATTTGAATCTTATTATTTATTTGTTTTAATTCTTATTATTTGAATATTGTAACAATTTTTAACTTTTGACATTTTTATTTTTATATTGGACTCTTGTCTGGAAAATAAACAATTTAATTTAATTTAATTTAAGCCGTCTCGCTCAAATGTATGCATTGCTTTGCTTGTCTCTGTGCCCAGTCCCTTTATTTAATTGATCGAGTACGTATTTTCAACTATTCCAAGTTAATGTGTACCTGCGGGGCTACCATAAGGCTTGCCACTCACCTCAGTCGCGCAGATAAATGACAAAGAAGATGGCTAAATCAATATATGGACGACTGCCCCAGACATGTACAAAGACTTCTCAACAGCCAATAGCATTTAAATATCCATTCATAAATTTAATTTACTGCGTCTGTATTTAGTTTGTAGAACTTGAAGAAAAAAATAATTAAATATAGGTAAATAAGAGTTGTTACTCAATACTCCGTGATTCCAATATGATTCCGTGACCTTTGCCGTCGCTAGAAATAAGCACCATTTTGCAATAACATGCAACATAACGCCATCTAGCCACTCCTCTGGAAACCTCCTGTTTTCAACAGTTTTGCTAGTTGGCAATTATGTTGCATGTTATTTTTACAACAAACACTACAAAAGTCACTAATCAATGGCGGAATCATAGAGTATGAAGTGACAACTCTTAATTATTTAATCATTTCCTTCAAGTTCTACAAACTAACTAAAGATGCAGTAATTTATGAGAGAATATTTAAATGCTATTAATTGGCTGTTGAGAAGTCTTTGTACATGTCTGGGGCAGTCATTTTGCCAAATTGCCAACTCCTTTTGCGTCTCAATGATGTTTCTCCATAAAATAGCGCGCATTCATTATGATATGACATTACTCAGTTATTACGGATATACCTTTTACTGTCAAATCATTACGATTTTTTGTATATGGGGTAGTTATGACCTGAATAATAAATAAAAAATATTAAAAAAAGTGTTGTAGTAGGGAAAACTCGGAAAATGGTGTTTGATAAAAGGAACGCTAGTAAAATGTACTACTTTGAAGCAGGCACTAATGAGGGACACTATAAATGATAAAAAAGAAGTTATACTTTATTTATAATATTTATTTATGCTTATGACCGACAACAAAGACGTTATTCAGCATTCGTAACGTGATAAGCTTCGAAACACGTTTTTGGGTAGTAAAGGGTAACACAAAATTTCTTGCAAAAAAACCCGTAGATAGGCCGTTATAAACGAATGGCATCCCACTATCAGTGCTATTTTCCCAGTACATGTACCTTCTTGGTACCACTACATAGCCACTAAACAACAATATTCCGATAAAGCTCCTCATCTCATGAGCAGTAACATTTCCAAATTTGTTTCTTTGAGAAGCATATGTATTGGTATATTGCACCAGCATGTATATAATACACTCATCGAACATGCATTCAAAGAAGTATATTGGGCTTTCCTTGTGTGGAGCTGATATATGTGGATTCCAAGTGCTGAATGCGGGCTGGTTATCACGGGATTGCCAATTGTACAGTTTTGACGTAGGTACCGTTTCTCTAACCACTGGTCCTTGAGAAGTCGATGGTTCTGGTGAAGAAGGAACACTTTGAGGTTCTGAACTTGTACTGGGAGCAGTAAGTCGTCTTCGTTTGGCTAATTCAGCAAGTGAAACTACATAATCCTTACTTGCATCAGAGTCTGATGATGATTCCGGGTACATTATTTCAGCTGGAGCTACCAGTTGCGAACCAGGTAAGTTTTGAAGAGACACTACGTTTTCATCTCCAGAGTCTTCATCGGTAATTTCTGCATTTTAATTTTCAGGGGGGAAGATAGTGATGGAATCAGGAACAGCTTCATCTTCATTACGTTCCAGCTCCTCAATCTCGTTCAAAGACAATCCTTGAGTCTGACGCATTCTAAGGTCTGACGCCTAAAACAAAATGGATATTACTACTGTTTGATAAAAGGAACGGCACTTTATGTTCAAAAATAACTTGACAAAACTAAGTATATTACTATATTTTGTTTTACCTGTCGGTAAAGCAAGCCAAATACTACGATATATTTATAAACAAATATGATAACAAACATATTTCAACTACTTTACATACCTTGACAAATCCATTTTGTAAAATCACAAATTGTCAACCCGCTTTGAAAAAATACGTTGCACAGTAATCAACTCAAACCACTTCTGACAGTTTCGTACTGAGATTAATAAACTGTAGAACTTCGAATAAAATTTTAAAAGTACCCTCATTTTGCTTTAGAATTTTATTTGTCAGGTGTTCCTTTTATCAAACGGTAGTAACAAGTGGGTTAAATTGTGACAAAATGCGTGGCTGGGGTGACTGGCGTGCCTTATGCTACCCCCGCTAACCTATACATACCTACTTTGCTAGGATTTTTTAGGGTTACTTCATCGCGAAGCGATGACGTAACTCTTATTTAATTTTATTCTTGACATTTCCTAAATCCGCCATACGACATACCTCGATTTTGATATTTTACTTCAACATTATTGACTGGCATGAAGCATTAACTTTAAAATTACAAAAGCTTATTAAAATCAAAATCGTATAATTTCAACAGTTATAACAACAATTCAACTTTAAAATATGTATTACAAAAATTACATACAAACAAATAAGCGAAACAATAAGCCATTAAACTTATGGCTCTGTAAGCTGTAGACCTCGCTTTGGCCGTTTACTACAGATAAACATTAAATAGGTAGGTATAACACGTACTAGTTCAAGTTCAAGTTCAAAAGTTCAAATTTTTTTATTGACCATAAAATCATACATATTACTTAGTCAACGTCAATATAATATTAATATTTTTGTATACTACCGCCCGTTCGGAAGTTGTGGGCTTAGGGATGGAGCAAAGAAGGGCAAGAAACCTCCCCCGTACCTCTTTTAAAATATCAGAGCCTTAAAAATACAATGTTATGTATTTCTACTTAAGTCTAAGGAAATACACCGAGGAGAGACGTACTGACTCAGTCCATCGCCCCTCTTTGGATTTCTGTGCGCTGAGATGGTAAAGACCATGCAGTTTTGTCATCTAAATATTCTTTAACACTGTAATAAGACTTCTTCAATAGGCCGTTTTTGACATAGTTTTTGAACCTCCTTTCTGGTAGGTCCGTTGCTTCATTAGGTATTTTATTATAAAAACTAACACATACTCCCATAAAAGAGTGAGCAACCTTACTGAGTCTGAACGCGGGCATAGCAATCTTATTTACATTTCTAGTGCTAATACTATGATTATGACCTAAAGTCTTAAATAACCTATGTTTTTTCTGGTAAACATGATATTTTCATAAATGTATTGACAGGTAACAGTAAGTATATTGATATTTTTGAATTTGTCCCTTAGTGATTGCCTAGCATCTAGTTGATAGATAGCCCGAATGGCCCTTTTTTGTAAGACAAATATTGTGTTTATATCTGCCGCTCTCCCCCAAAGCAGTATTCCGTAAGACATAATACTATGGAAATTACTAAATTAAACCAATCTGGCAGTTCCTACATCTGTGATGTGTCTGATTTGCCTGACCGCATAAGCAGCTGAGCTAAGTCTTCGTGAGAGATTAGTTACATGAGGACCCCATTGAAGTTTCGAGTCTATAGTGATTCCAAGGAAAATTGTTTCTTCAACGAGGTCTAGTCTTTCCGTTCCTATGCTTACACTCGTGTCCACCTGCCGCACATTCGGTAAACAGAATTTGATACATTTTGTCTTCTTCGAGTTTAATAAAAGGTTGTTTACATTAAACCAACTTAACACCTGAGAAAGCGTACTATTTGCATCGTCTACTTAGTAGCTAAACTGCTAATTTGTGACTTGAACTGCACTATATAATAAAAAGTGGCTTTAGAACAGTTCTAGGTACCTACTTATTGTTTTCAAGAAGTCTTAATGCAGCCATCCATCACATCGGAATTTGCTTGAAAACTAAATATCACATTTGGATGATTCTAAGTGACTTTATGCGATTACTAGCTGCCCGTTGCGCGACTACGCAGCGCGTTTTAGGTACCTATTCCATAGTTACCGGCCACAAAACGATTCGTTCATCATTTTAGAAATCCATATCGACCCGTGTGACATTGATGAAACTCTTTTCTTACAAACTGTATGGATCGCATCGCACAGCTGTCAAACATAAGTTCCGGTTCCAACAAAGAGGTTGAACGAAGTAGTTTGAGACATGCTAGATATTAGGCTACTAACGCCATCTAGCGAAAGAGAGTGAACTTCCTATACAAAAGTTATTTCGATTTTTTGGCTTTTTCTCTCATTTTCATTTTACTTAAACCACCTCCGGACTGACACAAATAAAACCCAATACGCATTATACACATCGGTTGGGACAATTCACGGGAAAAGGAATACCAACGCACAACATTACTATACTTACTGTATACGTATGTAGGTAAGTAAGTATAACTAGTACTGTACTACTACCCTGGCAACTGGTTACTGGATAAAGGCGAACACGGGGCGACGTGCGGGCACAGAGGAAATTATTTCCTCTGTGGTGCGGGGTAGCGCTTTCCACTTTTCCAGCGAGGTTCGCAGATATTTCCGACGGCTTGTAGGTATAGGTAGGTTGGTTGGTACTTACCTCTCAATTCGACATGTTAAAATTCCTATTCCATCACGCCATAAACATCTTTGCATAGTGGTACCGTTGATTGTTGATTTTCATCCAATAACTAGCTAACACAAACACAACACGAACATCGAACAGTCGAAATCAGCAACGACGACAAAAATGCAAAGAAGACCACAGATCAAAACATGATGACGAGATATTAAGTCAGTGAAAAAATTTCCGTTTCATTTGTTGTTGTTTGGTTTTGTTTGTCCCAGCCAGCGGCGGCGGCGGCGGCGGCGCCATCTTGGCCATACCGGAAATCAAGAACTCGTGGAAGAATGCTTAAAATAATTTTTATTTGTTAACGTTTCATCAGGTTTTTCTCTCACTAATTAACATTCTTTATTGTACGAATGTATTATTATCTTATCTGATTAGTTAAAAACCGTATTGAAAATAGTTGCGGTTTTAAAAGTCTTCAGCCGACCCTGACGTCACCGTTTCGAATTTCCGTTACCATTTCTTAGCCACTCGTGATAGCACCCGGCTAGTAGCAATTGAAAAGCAAATATATGAATAACCCACAGTTGAGAGGTTAAATAAATTTTACCCCCGTGCCCCAAGAAGTTTTACTTCAAAAATGAGATAATTCTCGTTTCTGTCGGGCCTGGGTCACAAATGCCCATTCTTCTTTCACACGGCGCTTGTGTTTTGTTTCCAGAAATCACGGCCGGTTATCTGCAAGGAGCCTTCTTCTCTGCCACGCGTCCAGCTTACATGAACTACGGAGCTTTAGGATACACCTTCGGTCACGAAATCATACACGGATTTGATAACAAGGCCAGTTACGAATATAATACATTCGTAATACATTACCCATACAGGCTGAGATTGAATTAGCTTACCATATTTTGAGAAATTATACTCAAAATTATGGCAAGCTTATAAAATATTACGTTTCCCATACCACACACCTAAAGTTGAGCGCTGGGTGTAGGAAAAGAGTAAATTAAAAGTAAGCTGATACATAACTTATTTTTGTGTGCAGGGCTGTCAATACGACAAGGTCGGCAACCTGGTGGACTGGTGGCAGGAGGACACGAAGGAGAAATACCTGGAGAAGACGAAGTGCATCATCGATCAGTACTCGGAATACTCGGTCAAGGAAGTGGACTTGAAGGTAACACTATCGACTATTTGGATATGCAGACCTTGGTGTGACGAAAAAATGTTCTTTGGAGACCATTTGAAACTGTGCGTCACGAGTCACGCGACACGATAATAGTCATATTGATATTTAGTATTTAGTATTACACCACCGTATCACCAGCCAGACTAAACAACGCTAAACGCTGACTCGGTGCAGATGGCAGTGTTTCGGTTTAGTAGCCAAATCAACTAGGTATCAGAAGTTTTTGAGCTGCCCCGTTAAGTTAATTTATCTTAGCCCTGTGACTGTGTGGAACTGTTTTTGTTTAATTATTTTATTGTAGTTTATAAGATGTCTATGATTGCTATGCCCAAAGGGCAAAATGACATTGTAAGATTACCTACATGTACATTGTAAGACTACCTACATGTACATTGTAAGATTACCTACATGTACATTGTAAAACTACCTACATGTACATTGTAAGACTACCTACATGTACATTGTAAGATTACCTACATGTACATTGTAAGATTACCTACATGTACATTGTAAGATTACCTACATGTACATTGTAAGATTACCTACATGTACATTGTAAGATTACCTACATGCACATTGTAAGATTACCTACATGTACATTGTAAGATTACCTACATGCACATTGTAAGATTACCTACATGCACATTGTAAGATTACCTACATGCACATTGTAAGATTACCTACATGTACATTTATGGCAATAAATATACTATACTACTACTAATAGAACAGGTTTCCAACGATCTCTTGGCTAGCGGTGACAGATGGAACTAACGCTTTTTCACAGATTCGTTGCATTAAGTTGCGTAGAAGTGGCGCTCCCCTGTAAACGTCACTTACGAGCCAATTGATCGTTGGAAGACTGTTTGAAGAATGTTTGTCTAATATTTTATTATTCTGTCACGAAAAATGGAGTATTTAATTACAAAACATGGGCACGACTGTTCCACCCGTTCCAGCCCGTATGGTAAAACAAACCGACCAAGTGCGAGTCGAACTCGCGCAAGAAGGGTTCGCCATCCATAGAGTTTGCATCCTCCTTTCTGCCTTATTATCTGTGGTAGGTACAGATTATTTTTTTCCCTTGGCGCCTTCAACACATAGACACTATTTGACACATTGCGCTTGTATTCCAGTGAAAATGGAACCAAAAAAGGGCAATTAAAAAGGTCCAGGGTTGTATAGGGGCAAGTCCCCTAAAAAGAGTCAAATCAATTTCTCTCATTTACCTGTGCCGCTAAGGTGGTTAAGGGTTCGTTTTTAACCGACTTCCCAAAGGAGGAGGTTTACAATTCGTCCGGATGTTTGTTTTTTTTTTTTATTTTTTTTTTATGTATGTGCCCCGATAGCGCCTAAACGGGTAGACTGATTTGGAAAATTATTTTTTTGTTTGAAAGGGTTTACCTTCCCATTGGTCCCATTGACACCAGGTCAGGATCTGATGATGGGATCCTGGAGAAATCGAGGGAACTCTTCAAATATTATAGGCAGACCTATAGTGATTTTTGTGTTTTTCATAATAACTCGTGCAAATGCACATGGTAAGCATAATATTGTGATGCGGAACTGCTGATGAAGACCACATATGACCACCAGATCTGCTCAATACTAGGTACAAATACAATGCGTGGCTGACGGGCAAGCAACGCATAGCCTAAACCGGTGGACCTAGAGCCATGAAACTTTGTACAGGGGTTCCTTAGTAGCGTGGGGTAGCACTGATGTAGGATTTGACAAAATTAATTCCCCAAGGGGGGGGGGGGTAAGGGGTTACAGTTTGTATTAAACTCAATCTAATCAAATAGGGTTTGTGGAAGTCGGTTTTTTCTAAAGTTTACTTTTTGTTTCAATTATTCCAGTTTTAATCGATAATCAATAAATAAATTAAAAACAAAGTTTTAAAACAATTAAAATACAATGTCAAAAAAGGTAGGTAGCCTATATAGTTAGATAAATCATATACAACGTGTAAATTAATAAACGCATAATAAGTAACTAGTTCGTTCAAAATCATGAGCAGAGTCGACTTCAGTGATTTATAAAAATAGGTCATATTTATGAAGAAAAACATTTATTTTTGTTTCTCAATCTATTTATTGCTATCAACAAAGGCGCGAGCGACCATCCGGTAATGCTGACCCCCGCCTCTACTCTACTCTAAGCTGAAAATCCATCTCGGTGGCTTTGGAGGCATTGTTTTTATATGCATTTATTTTTATACATACTGTATAGCGAAAATTGCGTCAGTGTCAGTACTTTGCGCCAGGCAGGTTACAGTAACATACCTGTAACACATTGTTTTCATGACATGTAAGAATCGTATATTCATTTGTATTTTTTTTTCTTTATTATCCATGTTACAAAATATATATTTTTTTAAACTAAGTTTACGGAGCAATCACGGAAACCTATTTGGTTTATGCGTGATCTCTGTCGCTCATTCCAGGGTAATGAACCATCTGACACATGTTTCATTGACCTGTCTCAATGAAGCACAGCAGATACATACTTAATTTATGCAGGATTTTTGGTATCATTAGTGTAAGTATATTGTTATTTGTGTGTTCCTGACTGTTCCTACTTGCTCCATCGAGGCAGATCCTTACATATTAACTAATTTTCTTATATTTATGGGACTCGTTCCGGGAAATTGAAGAAGAGACTTTACTCCCAAAAGTGAAACTTAAAACAGCTGAAGAGATTGAAGCTGCTACCAAGGACCTAACGACCTTAATTCAGTCTGCCTGCTGGAGGAGCACACCGGAATCGCCTACCCAATCGCCGAGAAACAACGAGGTTCCATTCGAAATCTAACAACATCTAAGGGAGAAAAGACGACTCCGTAGAGTTAGGCACACCAGTCGACATCCAGAAGACAAAGCCGCATTTAACAGATCTATCTGGAAACTAAAAAGTCTAATTTCGGAAACTAACAACGCGACTGCTGAAGCACACCTGGAATCGCTTACTGCAACCAAAAAAAACTGACTACTCACTCTGGCGGGCTTGTAAAAAGTTCAACCAGCCGCAGAAATCTAAACCTCCCATAAGACTGCAGGGTAATGCTTGGGCCAGGACAGAACAAGAGAAGGCGGATGCTTTTGCCAACCGTCTAGCAAAGATCTTCACGCCCAACGAGAAACATGCTGGAACAAATGAAGACGATATTGATGACATCTTGGCACAAGATTTTCAGCTGGATGTACTCTTAAGATTGGTAACATATCAAGAAATCAACATAACCATTAGATGGATGGATGACCAAAAAGCACCGGGTTTTGACTTTATAGACAAAAGAGTGTTACAAGAACTACCACATGTAGCAATTAAATTTCTTAGCACGCTGTTTAACTGCATGCTTAGAGTATCTGGGGGCGCGGTAGCGCCCCCAAGCCAAGTCGAGCAAAACATACGGGCACAGCAGTAACATCCTTTACAGGAAGCCATTCAGAGCATATTTGACCTACCTGTTACTTCGTTGTGGATAAAGATAGAAACCTGAATTCCCGGCGGCTAAAAGGCACCATGTCATAAGACATATTCTCAAAATTTCAATAAATTTGAACCAGTAGAGTTGAAGGTACAGCAATTCAAAGTTCCTCAATTTTGACACTCACTGACTCACTGATTCACGATCATGAAAACTCTAAAGGTGACTTCTAGCGAACCCACAAGCTTAAAATTTTGAGCATGGTTAAAGTTTAGCCTGCAAAGCCAAGGAAAACTCAAACATTGCGCAATTTTAGCCCCAATTTCATAATATATTAATTATCAATAAGCTCAGTACACGGCTACTTCGATTCATCGCTATTCCCCATTAGATGTCGCTAGGTGTGCATTTCCTGAATCGCGGTATGGTTTGGTTTGAGGTATGATTTATATTTATATAATTCACCGCCCAGACTTGTCACAAATCGTAACATCAAAGCCACAGAGAAGAGCCCATAGAGATAGGGAGTGGGCTTTGAGAAAGTCGGTAGCTAACGCACAAGAAATAGTACCCGAAAAGAAAAAAAGGAAAGTTACTTACAAAAAGAAATGAGATCCCAACAAAACATGCATACGCATATACAAAAACGCCAGTCTCGCAGCCTGCGCAGTTTATTCTAGCGTAAAAAGTTGTGAGATCTAATTTTAAACCAAGTCGGATAATTTAACCAGTATCTGTGTATGGTAGAATCTTTCCAACAACTTTATTATCGTATACTGTTAAGTAACTACCTAATTAGTTAACTAATAACATTTATAGTGATCGGATCAATATAAGACATCTTTATTTCTTCAATAATAATTAGAATAACTTGGCAATCGCGCTCAACTGACCACTCTATAGCACCCAGAGCACAAATGAATATTATTACTCAACACAACACATCTCTAAATAAAGATAAACTTTACTAATAAGAAAACAACGAATTATTTCGGAGCGAGAGCAATAGGTACATTACGTTGCACACACGGTCCTATAGTCGACAACTTTTCTACGTGCGATTGCCAAGTCATTCTAATTATTATTGAAGAAATAAAGATGTCTTATATTGATCCGATCACTATAAATGTTATTAGTTAACTAATTAGGTAGTTACTTAACAGTATACGATAATAAAGTTGTTGGAAAGATTCTACCATACACAGATACTGGTTAAATTATCCGACTTGGTTTAAAATTAGATCTCACAACTTTTTACGGTAGAATAAACTGCGCAGGCTGCAAGACTGGCGTTTTTGTATATGCGTATGCATGTTTTGTTGGGATCATACTTTCCTGCATTGTGGAAGGTCTCACAAATAATTATGATACACAAAGCGGAAAAACCACCGCATGACGTCACTTCGTGTAGACCCATAAGCCTGCTACCGACCCTCTCAATTACCATTATCAATATCGAGCAAGAATGAGCACGTTTGTTGTATGGGAGCCCCCCTTAATATTAAATTTCTTTTGATTTTTAGTATTTGATGTTATAGCGGCAACAGATCATCTGTGAAAATTTCAACTGTCTAGCTACCACGGTTCATGAGATTCAGCCTGGTGACAGACAGACGGACGGACGGACGGACAGACAGCGAATTCTCAGTAATAGGGTCCCGTTTGGCACCCTTCGGGTACGGAACCCTAAAAACGGAAAAAATAGGAACCGGAACTAATGTCTGACAGCTGTGCGTTGCGTTGCGTGCGACCCATACAGTTTGTAAGCAAAAAGTTTCGTAAATCTGAGCGTTGCGTTGCGTGCGACCCATAGTTTGTAAACAAAGAGTTTCGTAAATCTGAGCGTAATTGACTCAGTAATTGATGCGTATTATGCCCAGGACGGGTTGATATAGATTTTCAAAATGATGAACGAATCGTTTTGTGGCCGGAAACTATGAGAATACCTACCTGGTGACAGACAGACGGATGGACGGACACGCTGCGAAGTCACGCAACGGGCAGCTAGTTATCTATAAAAACGGCAAAAATCTTATTTGTTGTATGGGAACCCCCTTATATAATTATTATATTCTGTATTGAATTATTTTTATTTTTACCCTCTTATTCATAAAACTTATCAAGCCTTTGATAACTACAATGTGTTTTGTCCCTTTCTCACAAACACAATCATAGCGGCAACAGAAAATCATTATCTGTGAAAATTTAACTATCACGGTTCATGAGATACAGCCTGGTGACAGACGGACGGACGGACAGCGAAGTCTCAGTAAAAGGGGCCCGTTTTTTAACCGACTTCCCAAAGGAGGAGGTTTACAATTCGTCCGGATATTTGTTTTTTTTTTTTATTAAACTCAATCTAATCAAAAAGGGTTTGTGGAAGTCGGTTTTTTCTAAAGTTTACTTTTTGTTTCAATTATTACCCTTTGGGTACGGAACCCTAAAAACGTGACAGTTGTATGTCTCCACAGTACTAAAGCACTGTCATGGTAACATTTCAGGTGAACGGCACACTCACACTGGGCGAGAACATTGCCGACTCCGACGGTCTCAGGGTGGCGTACTATGCGTACAAGGCGTGGAGCAACCGGCACGGCGCAGAGCCGCGCCTGCCCGGCCTTGAGAAGTACAGTCCGAGACAGGTAAGCGATGCTGATGAAAGAGAAGATTAGCACTCGTATCGATACTCCCTCTCACAGATCAATTCCAAAAATACATATTTCCAAAGCAAAAGATCGTCGCCACCCACACAACAGATTTCAATTGTATCTCAGTCAGGGAGCACTTATCCAGTGGAGAGCGCATAGATACATTTTGCTTTGAAACACAACTCAAAAATTTACGGGCGGCGGCGGGGGACGAGGTAAGAGAGCTGTGGTCAGCTGCTGTGAAACTGTCTGGCGGCCCGTCACCGTACATTAGGTTGAAAATGAAAATCAAATGAAAAATCGTTTATTGCCATAAGGAAATACAATTCACAGGTATGCTGACCCTCACACTAGGCATAGCCTGTCTCGTGAGGGAGGAAATAAACATACTTTAAATACACAACTAATGTTTGGCAAGCCGCCTTCCCCCGCAGGCGCAGTCAATTGGATATAATTATAGTCTCTGATCTCAGTCAATAGAGATATTGAACGAGATTAGATTTCGCCAAACCACAGAATAATTCGCGGCGGTGCGTGACTGGAAGATTCTTCACTATATTGAGGGCTGAGCTCTTTACACAGGATAGCAAGCAATGATACTTGTCGATATCATCAAAGTTCCGGTTATGTACTACCTAGGACTTGAACGTATCATAGAACGTGGGCCAGTTCTCAATTTGTCCATCGAACTAAAACAACGTAAGTTTTGGTAACGCTGGCCTGATTGTTTCGTTTTTGCTCGTCTGAGAGCACACGGGCTCCTGGGCTACCTTATCAAAGCTCCTCGCGACTATTTCGCACTGATAGTATTTTTCGTCAAACGTGTCAACTATGTCCATTGACACTTGACGGGTTGAGTTCCATGTCGAGTCCTATCATCGCCATCACGGTGGTTTCAAAATCGTCGCGAACCCTACTGAGCTCTGAAAACTGTGCCAGAAATTGTTGAGTATTGAGCTTAGAACTCTAGTCAGAACAGTTTTGGTCGAAATTGCCATGTAAAGATCGAATAGGTACCTTTTGCAAGTCATCCCGTTTACATTTTGACGTGCTCAACTCGATATTTTTCAATTTTAGGTTTTCAGTAGACGCAGACATTTTTGAAGTAAAACTTCTTAGGGCACGGGGGTAAAATTTATTTAACCTCTCAACTGTGGGTTATTCATATATTTGCTTTTCAATTGCTACTAGCCGGGTGCTATCACGAGTGGCTAAGAAATGTAACGGAAATTCGAAACGGTGACGTCAGGGTCGGCTGAAGACTTTTAAAACCGCAACTATTTTCAATACGGTTTTTAACTAATCAGATAAGATAATAATACATTCGTACAATAAAGAATGTTAATTAGTGAGAGAAAAACCCGATGAAACGTTAACAAATAAAAATTATTTTAAGCATTCTTCCACGAGTTCTTGATTTCCGGTATGGCCAAGATGGCGACGCCGCCGCCGCCGCCGCTGGCTGGGACAAACAAAACCAACTAGCATGACTCAAACTACTTCGTTCAACCTCTTTGTTGGAATCGGAACTTATGTTTGACAGCTGTGCGATGCGATCCATACAGTTTGTAAGAAAAGAGTTTCATCAATGTCACACGGGTCGATATGGATTTCTAAAACAAGCAAAGCAATGCATACATTTGAGCGAGACGGCTTAAAGACGTGACGTCAGATGGTATATAATCTGAGCGAGATGCAAATAGTAGTAACACTATTGAATGAGTTAAGTATATCACCACGAGCGCGACAAATTGTAGATAAGGAATGGTGGGAAATAAATGACATGACGTATTAAAAGTAAGTACAAGTATAAAATAATTTCAAATAATCGGACGTCTGAAACTTAAAAGTAACTTGAAGCAGAGATTGGATCTCAAAATTGGAAATTTAAATCTCTTTTAGTATAGGTAGGTATAGGTGTATAGTATAGGTACCACTTAATGATCTAGCTACAGAAGTTTTACTTCTAACACGTGTACGGTGCTACACGCGTATTTTTTATTTGTTTTTGAGATTCGCCCTTAATTTTGGGAAGGTCTTTTTGGTGACTTCGACCCGAACGGTTGTGTCCGAGCATCTCGGCCGAACAATAGACTTTTGGGTGACTTCGACCCGAACGGTCGTGTCCGAGCATCTCGGCCGAATAATAGACTTTTTGCCAAACGTCCCATCTGTGAATTTGTTAAACTGAAGTGAAGTGTTTGAAACTACAAATACAGGTTTTATTTATAACGAAAGTATGTGTTTGTGCTTTTGTGAGAGTTATATGTGTAAAAGTTAAAAGTTCAATATTGGGAGTACATGCCTAGAAGTCTGGCAAGGCCTGGAAGCCCTGGACCTGGAGATGAAGTGGATAAGCGGACGGTAGAGATATGAATCCATGGAGTAAATTCGGGTGAGATCGTTTCAGTACCTATGTAGAGAACTAACACCTAGACAACTAAACCACAACGAACACAAACTCAAGTGACAAGCAAATTACAGCGAGTCAAGAGTTAGACGCCAGGACAGATCCAAGTTTAATGTATAGGTATTATTTTAAGTTAATGAACCTATGCCATAAAGTTATGTGTGTTAAGTGTGATGAATTAAGAAGTGTTGCATACATGTAAGTTACATATTGAGTTAGAGATTGCATAGTTTCATGATTTCGTGCAATACCGAGTCGTGTTAGTGTTAGGTGTTAGTGTCTAGGTGTGTGATTTACGTAAAGTTTCGGAAAAGCGTAGTGAACCCGGTGTGTGAGTGAGTGAGCTCTTGAATCAAAACGTAGCCTAAAGAGCTAGTACTGACTATTTTCACAGATACTATAAAATTATATATTTTGTACAAATACCCGCGTGGTGTTAGTTAACAAACAAAGAACAATAGTAGATAGTAATTAGTCGCCGACGACGGTTATCCCAATTCCCAACTCAAGGCCGAAACGCTGCCCACATGTTCGGACGGAGGGGTCAGGTAAAGAATCTTACCATTGCAAGTTGCGACTGACAGACGTTGAATAGACTCTTATTATTGTTAAGAAAAAGTGCGAAGGCAAACTTCATTAGATAAAAGAAAACCGAAGATTTTAAACAGCTATTGGCAGGATTCTATTCTATTCTATTTTAGTTAATGGCACTTTGTTGCCTATCGATCAATTCTGCTGAGCCTCCTTATACCTAAAGTCATGAAAAAAACTTAGTGAAACTGACAGTTCCCAGGAAATCTAACCGAATAGGAAATGAAAATTATCATACCTACCAAAAACTAGAAGGGGATCGGATGGACACATCGTAAAACTTTTCCAAACTTACCTATTTGCCGAATAAAATCTAAGAGACAGTTCTTCCAGATATTGGAAAGACTCGGAGTTCTACGGAGACAACGACAAATCTTTCAAGCAGGCACCATAACACTCACTTTACGGCGCATTTAAATAATATAAAGCAATAAATAAGAAAGTCGGACGATCCATAGACTCTCTCAAACATGAGAAATAAAACTGATAGCTCATCGGATACCAAACTGAACAGTACTGAACAAACGCAAGCAACGACGCCTGAACCTGGTGAACACCAAGAACACGAAGAGAATATATGCTGCTCTCCAATCCCATTTCCTCCCCATTCCTTTTTTCCTATATTGGCTTAAGGCTGCACAGTCGGTCGATTGAAATCACCCTCATTTCCATCCTTACGAGCGGGTATCTCCCCCTCCTATCAAAAATTTGTGTCTTCTGGTATGCCGGCCGTAAGACCGGAACAGGATTAAAACCCTGGCTGGAGAGGCACCATCGTCATCATCATCGCATCATCATCAGAATCGCCCTTAATTTTGGATTTGCGCCGTGCAAAGCGTGCACGGCAAAAAGACGCCTGCCAAAATGACTCGACCTAGACCAAACGTTTTCCAATGAGATTTTTAGAATTTTTCTTTTTTTTAGACTGATGTAATTATGTGAGAATACTATTATAAATACGATTTACAACAGATAATAACAATAGTAATAATTTATTTATTCATAAAATCTTACAGCACAAACAAGAGCTTATATTTGTGCCGTTTGGCGTAGAGACCCTCGGGCCGTGGGGGACCGAAGCTCGGAGAAGAGACTCGTCGAAGCGTCGCCGTCGGGTGATTCTAGAGCTGGCACCTACTTACCTCGCTCAGCGAATTAGCCTAGCGGTACGAGGTAATGGTGCCAGAATGTTGGGCACCCTGCCACTCGACGGCGGCGGTGACCTCAAGGATACTTTAATTTAATTTAATTGTTTTTAATAGTAAGTTAAGTGAAGATGTATATTTTAGCTTGATATTCACTAGTGGCTCTGTGAGCTGTAGACCTCGTGAGTATGTCGGTGGGAAAGCTGAACTGCCAACACACATTAAAAAAAAAATACCCAAATAATTTTCTTTCAATAACACATACCAACTTATGAATGTACCTGGTTACGTATATGCAGTATGAAAGTAGCCGCACCAATAACGTTGTAAACTACATTTTGCGATCTAAAATACAATCTATTGACTTTTTACTAAAATTATATGGTCTGTTTCACTCTCATGGTCTTTAAAAATCCAACGACACCTCATTTGTTAATATCCATCGAGCCGTTTGGGTTGCAGCGATTTTTTACATTTTAAAACCCCATATCTCCGCCATTTTGAAAAAATCCAAAAACTGGCGCGACAAAAAAAAACGATTTAATTGTTCAACCTACTTGCAAAATTTCACGCGAATCTGTTGAGAAATGCGCCCCGTAGAGGAGAAACAAACAAACAAACAAACAGACGGACGGACGGACGGACGGACGGACGGACGGACGGACGGACGGACGGACAGACAGACAGACAGACAGACAGACAGACAGACAGACAAACAACGAAAGCATTTTTGGCCAATCTTGAAACGGAGACGCTTCGCTCGCTCGGTCAATAATATTCTATTTCTGATCACCTATTATATTTTTCTGCTATAGGTAAATCGAGACCCTTACTCAACAACGGCAAAAGCCGATATCGGTACCTGACAAGGCTCCCACGTCACTACGCACTGGACTCCTCATGCATCGCGCTCGCAACCGGTTCTCATTCGCAGCGTCCGGCCGCGGCCGCCCCGGTCTCGGCACACAGCGATGCGCGCTCGCGCGCAGCCCTATAGTTATTGTTAAACTAGACGATTAACTGGATTATTTCATCCTATGCTTTTAGTGAAGTTTTCCTAGTATGACTTAGTGCCGATCTAAAAACAAAATTATCAAATCGCGGTGAATGTTATAAGTAGGGTCTTATCTTAGCACACAATGGAGTGATAAGGATAACCAATAGGTATCTCAGTAATAGGCTTAGGTGGGTTGTGTACCTACCCAGTTAATATAAATTGTATGTTATGTTCTTAGACTAAGTAATTGTGTACTATGGAAATGTGTTTTCCCACATATGTGACTCGATGCCCACCTTCTAGTAGGTAGATGTTAAAATTTGCACACTATTACAAAGCGAGCAAAAGAAACCTAATATGTCTATGTAACCCATGAGATCTCCCTATTAACCTGTATATGTTCAAATAGTCCTGCTAAGAGTTTTAAGAGGCCAAGGCCTGATAAATATTGTATGTATTATGCTGTTTATTTATTTACCTAGGAAAAATGTACACTAACAGTCTTATTCATTGACGGCTTATTCATAAAAATCCCTTATAATAGGTTTAAAACGTTCAATAGTTAAAATGCTCTAAAGCTCCAATAAACGTATCATAAAATTCATTATTCATAAACGCTCAATAAACCTCTAATAGCTAACATGACTTTATAAGATACTTTGGCGTTATTATGTTGTCGTTCTGACGAAACCATAGTCAATAACGCTCTAAAAATAAAATATCTGACAATTGCTGTCAAAACAAACAACAAGTTTGGTCTCAGATCAATTAAATTCTTTACTTTTTTACTCCTTGAGTGTGGTCATAAACGTCCAGTTCATCCAACCTAACCATGGAGTAAGAAAGTAAAGAGTTACATTGATCTGAGAACTTGACATGACAATCAGCTGTTCATAAAGTCGGCCATTTTACTCTCTATTAGAGGTTTATAGTAGGGTCCGGCCTTCTATAACTTATGAAGTTTTTATTGAAGGTTTATAGAACGTTTTAGTGCTATTGAGCGTTTATGAATAATGTTTTTCATAATCAACCCTATAACAAGCCAATAAACCTCTCATAAGTTTTTATGAATAAGACTGTAAGTATCTAAGTCTGTATTTAAATGTTTTAATAAAGATCTTTAATAACCGGCCAAGTGCGAGTCGGACTCGCGCACGAAGGGTTCCGTGCCATTATCTATAAAAACCGCAAAAAAAATGTATGGGAGCCCTAAATATTAATTAAATTTTAATTTAATTATTTATTTTTTAAGTAAATAATATACTCAATATATTGTGAACATTTTAAGCGTCTACCTGCTACCATTATCAATATCGAGCAAAAATGAGCAAAAAAATCACGTTTGTTGTATGGGAGCCCCCCTTAATATTAAATTTATTTTGATTTTTAGTATTTGTTGTTATAGCGGCAACAGAAATACATCATCTGTGAAAATTTCAACTGTCTAGCTACCACGGTTCATGAGATACAGCCTGGTGACAGACGGACGGACGGACGGACGGACAGACGGACAGCGAAGTCTCAGTAATAGGGTCCCGTTTGGCACCCTTCGGGTACGGAACCCTAGAAATCAAATCAATCAATTCACCGTGTGTTTTATTTTATTAGGCTACTTTTAGATAAATACAAAATTGTTCAAACATAAAGTTTTTGTCAGTTCGTGTCTGATTAATTACAAACCCTTTGCCCGCAGCTGTTCTGGATGAGCAACGCCAACGCAGGGTGCGCGGTTAATCGCAATAACGCGCGCATCATCATCAGCCTCGACGTCCACGCGCCGGATCGCTTCCGCGTCATCGGGCCCATGTCCAACTTGATCGAGTTCGCCAGGGACTTCAACTGCCCCGCCGGCAGCCCCATGAACCCGACCAAAAAGTGTAAAGTTTGGTAGATGAGGCGCCTGTTAGTTAATTTAAAAAAAAATCCTTGAATGCAGTTATGTTTATTTTTATATAAAAGAATGTTTCCATGCAAAATTAGCTATCTTAAGGATTTAAGGCAGTTTTCTATCAGGGCCCACAGATTTCTTCCACCTCGTCTAGTTCCGAAAGTATACATTGATGCTAGAGAGGCAAAAATGACTAAGCGACATGGACCAAAATGTTGGTAATAGCTGTTTAAAGTTGTTTTTGTTTTTATCTTTAACTATGGAAAGTATGGCAGTCGAATATGGAAAGGTTATTGAAGCATCTATAAAATTGAGTTAATTTTGTTACGATTTTTTTAGTAATTTGAGAGTTTGTGTCGTTTAGTAAAAATAATACAAAAAAATTGGCGGGTAAAAGTCTCCAAGCGACAAATCACCATTTGTTAGGTGTAGAATGGGAGTGGGGTTCAAATCTCCCGCCTGTGCCAATCTACCCTCCACTTTCCATTCCTTTTATACACTTATGCGTGGGTAGAAGAGAGAAGAGGATGACAGCTGTCATAGAAAGCAAATTTCCTAGAAGACTTTCGAATGCGCCACGGATCGGTTCGGGGTCGACATTATCTTTGTGAACGGGTTTCGACACCCGTGGTTTGACAGTCGAACCATCCGGATTTTTTTTTCCGGGTGCTTTGACACTGTTGTCGAACTACCACCTGTCAGGAAAAATGGGACCGGTTGTTCAACGGTTATTGTTCTGAGGAGGAATAAACATATTTTCATCACATCTATTCAAAAAGATCTACTTTAGTCCCGGCAAACAGGGACTAAAGTAGGTCATTTAGTCCCTAGGGACTAAAAGTAGCTTTTTAATTTTGTTGCCAGTACAAAGGAAAAATAATGCTGTCACTAATCAGTTTCACTACCACTCAGGCTGACAGACCCAATTAAAAGAGAGATCGATTCAAAACGCAGCCAATAAAAAAAAAGTTTGTACTAAAATGCGTACTCGACACAGATTAGATAATCCGATCGACCGAATCGATTGACACCGATTGGTGACAACAGAGAAACAACCTTACAGAATTGATATCGAAACACGGACTAAATAATTAAAAAGTTGTGGAAAATTTGTAAACAAAGCGCGCCAAATCTGAACGCTGGTAATTATTTTAATTTCGTATGCGGATATGAGTAAAGAATATGAGTGAAAGTGAGTGTCTAACTCCAGATGATAACAACAAACGCGAATGACAAATACAAGATCTGTTACCAATAAAATCACGAGAAATATAGGTATGTAAAAACTGTAATCCTGTAGAAAAATTCAAGAGGAACAAAGTGTTTATCTGAAAATGCCTTTTGAACCAATTTTCAAGATTTAGCCAATACTAAACAAGCTTTAACTATGTGGAGGATATATTCGTAATTGGTAATTTCTTTATTGTACTAACACAAGAATGACATACAGAAAACTTATAATAGATAACAAGAGATTTCTTCCAACAAACCATTACACACAACATATCACGACAATTGTGTAAATAAATATAGGGTGTAACAGAAAGGGGTGTACAAGCCGAAAGAAGGTTGTTAGGGACATCATTTTGAACAACTTTCACTATGGGACCGACTTGATCAGAGCAACATTATTTTTCACTCCACCATACTGATCAACGCTAGGCCCGAAATATACTGAGTTAATAAAAATAAAGTTGCTCTGATCAAGTCGGTCCCATAGTGAAAGTTGTTTAGAATGTTGTCCCTCTTTCCGCTTGTACACCCCTTTCTGTTACACCCTGTACATGTATGTTATTTTATTGATTACTTACTACTTTTCTCATAGAGAGTGATGAAAAGTAGAGTGTCCACCTCAAGAGTAAAAACTATTTTTGGCTCGAGTGATGTACTTTGAATCCCTCGCTCCCTCAGGATTCTACTTTTGAGTCCCGAGCTCGGTCGCTCAGGATTCAAAAAACACTCTCGCCCTAAAAATAGTTCTTTACTCCCTTGGTAAACAATCTACTATTTTTTTATAACATCTGACAGCAGGGTTGGCCACTACCCTTTAACCCTGACCTCTCACACGAGCTGACCCTCTATCAATCAGCCACTACTGAGCCAGCGTGGTGGAGTATGGCTCAATCTTACTCGTGTCCGAGTATAAATGGGCTAATAAATCGTAAAATAACAGATGCGATCACAACTTCATGACCAAATATGATATTTTTTGTGTCCACTTTTTATAAAAACACAATATTTATTTAAGTAGGTATTTCGTTTATTCGTGGATATAATAACAGCGACATTGTATTATTAGTTATTACATTGGTGCAACTTTCTTTATCAGTAACTTTCCTGAAACAAATAGGTATTATGAATATTAGGTAAATAAATAGGCATTTCCTGGCAGTTTCGTTCTGTACAATGATATTGTGTCTGCGACTCGTTTCATATTTATTTGTTTCGGACTTGGCCTACATTGTGAGGTAAGGTTCATTACGCTATAATTATATATATATATCATTTCCGGCTCGAAGGATCATGTTGGCGACACGAAAATGTAAATTTTCATCATTGGTGTGAGATTGGTGTTCCCGCTTTTCTCAGAACAAAAGTGTACTAGCCCAGTAGCCATGGATTTCGTAAAAGCTAGTAAGTACTGGCGCCTGGCATCAAATGAGGAAGTTTTGTTTTTTAAAAGCTTTTATTAAACTTGCACTGTATGTATGTTTGTTTGTTTGTTTGTTTGTGGGTATCACGGTTCGCGTCAAAAATGTCGGCTTGAATTTGACCCACTTCCCGTTATCCGATTGAGCTGAAATTTCGCATACGTGTATAAGTCGGATGACAATGCAATATATTTCTGACTTAAAGCTGATCTGATGATGGAGACGGAAGACGGTCATGGGAACTCTGTCATAAAACATCACAAGCCCGTCGAATTTGGGCTCGTTCGATTCGTCTTGACGAATACTTTGGTCCTAGAATATTTTTTTATGACATGGAGCTGATCTGATGCTGGAGACGGAAGACGGTCATGGGAACTCTGTCATAAAACATCGCAAGCCCGTCGAATTTGGGCTCGTTCGATTCGTCTTGACGAATACTTTGGTTCTAGAATATTTTTTTATGACATGGAGCTGATCTGATGCTGGAGACGGAAGACGGTCATGGGAACTCTGTCATAAAACATCGCAAGCCCGTCGAATTTGGGCTCATTCGATTCGTCTTGACGAATACTTTGGTCCTAGAATATTTTTTTATGACATGGAGCTGATCTGATGCTGGAGACGGAAGACGGTCATGGGAACTCTGTCATAAAACATCGCAAGCCCGTCGAATTTGGGCTCGTTCGATTCGTCTTGACGAATACTTTAGTCCTAGATAATTTTTTATGACATGGAGCTGAGCTGATGCTGAGACTAAAAAGTTAAAAATAAATTAAAAGTAAAAAAACATTTTTAAACAAAGCTTTTATTTAATGCCCTAAAAAGAAGAAAATAAAATTTCAATTCAATCAAATGCGTCATTTTATTACATTACACAATTTATACGATATAAAAGCTTGTTGCGAGATTTACTTGTGTAGACTTAATTAGGTGGGTAGGCACCTATTTGCACAGACTTGGAGATAAATCCCGCAACAAGCTTTTATATCGTATAAATTGTGTAATGTAATAAAATGACGCATTTGATTGAATTGAAATTTTATTTTCTTCTTTTTAGGGCATTAAATAAAAGCTTTGTTTAAAAATGTTTTTTTACATTTAATTTATTTATGAGTTGTTAGTGGACTCTATTGCTCGCAGAAGCACAAAATAGTGTTTGACTTTGACAGTGACTACTGAAGTTGAATTTAGTAAACTTTTATAAGATTTGCCAGGAGTGGCCTTGCCGGACCTGGATATAGTTGTATTGTATCTGTACTCCTTGCTGGACCTGGATATAGTTGTATCTGTAGTCCTTGCCGGACCTGGATATAGTTGTATCTGTAGTCCTTGCCGGACCTGGATATAGTTGTATCTGTAATCCTTGTCGGACCTGGATATAGTTGTATCTGTAGTCCTTGTCGGACCTGGATATAGTTGTATCTGTAGTCCTTGCCGGACCTGGATATAGTTGTATCTGTAGTCCTTGCCGGACCTGGATATAGTTGTATCTGTAGTCCTTGCCGGACCTGGATATAGTTGTATCTGTAGTCCTTGCCGGACCTGGATATAGTTGTATCTGTAGTCCTTGTCGGACCTGGATATAGTTGTATCTGTAGTCCTTGCCGGACCTGGATATAGTTGTATCTGTAGTCCTTGCCGGACCTGGATATAGTTGTATCTGTAGTCCTAAGTAGCAAATATTAAGGTTTTTAGGTTGGTTGGTAAGTTTTCGAAGGCTTGAATAGATATCGACCGATAAACTTTGGGTCCCGGACTGTTATTTTGAATATGCAGTAGACACTCCTCTACCAGGTGACATGCCAGAAGTGGCCTTGCGAACCTGAATGTAGCTCTTATCCATAGTCCTAAGTAGCAAATAAAGTTGGTATTCAAAGCCCTGAACGGGTATGGCCCAAAAACTTTTGGACCTGGGAGATGATCTGGAACATGCAGTTAGGATGTAGTATTGTGTCGCGCAAGTTACTATGCGGATGTCGCCTGGTCAATTACAAGATATGGATCTCATACTGATTCTATACTGAAAATCCATCTTGATTATTTTGGGAGTATTTTGGACCCCCATAAAAGTCAAACTAACTACTGGACCTTCTACTTCTTCTTTGTTGTACTTGTTAGCAAATATAATTTAACTGAAGGTATGGAGGACTATTCTATGATTTGTATGGTATATAAATGTTTAACTAGCTATAGGTAATAATCTAATTCATGATGAGATTGTTATCCAATGATAATGGTGTTTCATTCTGATCGTTAAGTTATCGGAAGTTTTCTCCTCCTAATTTCATCAGTCCTGGGGCCCGATGCTGCTCTGAGAAACGCACTTATAATGGATCGCTATCGCATCTAAAACACCCAAAATGGCGTCATTTGGTATGCTCCTAAAGAATCGCAAGAATCGTATACGCTTTGCTTGCAATCTATTTACGATCTATTTGCGATTCTTTAGGAGCATACCAAATGACGCCAATTTGGGTGTTTTAGATGCGATAGCGATCCAATATAAGTGCGTATCTCAGAGCAGCATCGGGCCCCTGATCGATCTAAATAAGTAAGTAGTTCTGGTCAAGCTATACAGACAAATTGTATGTACGATGGAACTCCATATTTGATCATAAAAAACTCAGTAAGGAATTTCAAATCAAAGGTATTTATTTTCTGTAGATATTTAAAAATACTTATACCCAGAGCTAGAACACTTCACCCCCCTTGCCTCTTCACTACGTTGGACCACCCCGTGAAAGAAGAGCAAAGAAACTCTTACAGATTAATTTGTTGATCTCTTTTAAACAGATTCAAACAGTATGGTTTATTCTAAACCGAACTAATTTCATAGATTGTATACACTACATCACACTAAAAAAGATACGCGTGTAGCACCGTACACGTGTTAGAAGTAAAACTTCTGTAGCTAGATCATTAAGTGGTACCTATACTATACACCTATACCTACCTATACTAAAAGAGATTTAAATTTCCAATTTTGAGATCCAATCTCTGCTTCAAGTTACTTTTAAGTTTCAGACGTCCGATTATTTGAAATTATTTTATACTTGTACTTACTTTTAATACGTCATGTCATTTATTTCCCACCATTCCTTATCTACAATTTGTCGCGCTCGTGGTGATATACTTAACTCATTCAATAGTGTCACTACTATTTGCATCTCGCTCAGATTATATACCATCTGACGTCACGTCTTTAAGCCGTCACGCTCAAATGTATGCATTGCTTTGCTTGTTTTAGAAATCCATATCGACCCGTGTGACATTGATGAAACTCTTTTCTTACAAACTGTATGGATCGCATCGCACAGCTGTCAAACATAAGTTCCGGTTCCAACAAAGAGGTTGAACGAAGTAGTTTTTGGTCACGTCACTGGTTTTGTTTATCCCTGAGGTTTATCCCAGCCAGCGGCGGCGGCGGCGGCGGCGCCATCTTGGCCATACCGGAAATCAAGAACTCGTGGAAGAATGCTTAAAATAATTTTTATTTGTTAACGTTTCATCAGGTTTTTCTCTCACTAATTAACATTCTTTATTGTACGAATGTATTATTATCTTATCTGATTAGTTAAAAACCGTATTGAAAATAGTTGCGGTTTTAAAAGTCTTCAGCCGACCCTGACGTCACCGATTCCAATTTCCGTTACATTTCTTAGCCACTCGTGATAGCACCCGGCTAGTATCAATTGAAAAGCAAATATATGAATAACCCACAGTTGAGAGGTTAAATAAATTTTACCCCCGTGCCCCAAGAAGTTTTACTTCAAAAAGTTTATGCAGTTTGCACCGGAACATACAACAATATAATATAGTTATTGATAGTTTGATACATAAATATAATACACTTATCTTATTCGTGTCCAGTCCACCACGAATCACACTTGCCACCCGACTGTCCCTTCAATGCTTCAAACAGCCCAAGGAGGAACCGTCTTGGCGCGTAAAGTTCGCGCCGAAACATTTTGCCTGATCAAACACCAATAATATAATTGAAACAAAAAGTAAACTTTAGAAAAAACCGACTTCCACAAACCCTATTTGATTAGATTGAGTTTAATACTAACTGTAACCCCTTATCCCCCCCTCCCTTGGGGAATTAATTTTGTCAAATGCTATATCAGTGCTAACCCACGCGACTAAGGAACCCCTGTACAAAGTTTCATGGCTCTAGGTCCACCGGTTTAGGCTATGCGTTGCCTGCCCGTCAGCCACGCATTGTATTTGTACCTAGTATTGAGCAGATCTGGTGGCCATATGTGGTCTTCATCAGCAGTTCCGCATCACAATATTATGCTTACCATGTGCATTTGCACGAGTTATTATGAAAAACACAAAAATCACTATAGGTCTGCCTATAATATTTGAAGAGTTCTCTCGATTTCTCCAGGATCCCATCATCAGATCCTGACCTGGTGTCAATGGGACCACCCTTGAGGTATTACCTATACGCCGAAAAAAGATTTGTTCAAATCGGTTCATAATTGGCGGAGCAATCGCGTAACAAACATAGAAAAAAAAAATAAAAAAAAAAAACATACGGGTCGAATTGAGAACCTCCTCCTTTTTTTGAAGTCGGTTGAAAATAGTTAAAGCCCATAAGTATGACGCCTAGTATTTTAAACCATAATTTCTCATTAAAACTTTATTTTTAACCGACTTCCCAAAGGAGGAGGTTTACAATTCGTCCGGATGTTTGTTTTTTTTTTATTTATTTTTTTATGTATGTGCCCCGATAGCGCCTAAACGGATGGACCGATTTGGAAAATTATTTTTTCGTTTAAAAGGGTTTACCTTCCCATTGGTCCCATTTACACCAGGTCAGGATCTGATGATGGGATCCTGGAGAAATCGAGGGAACTCTTCAAATATTATAGGCAGACCTATAGTGATTTTTGTGTTTTCCATAATAACTCGTGCAAATGCACATGGTAAGCATAATATTGTGATGCGGAACTGCTGATGAAGACCACATATGGCCACCAGATCTGCTCAATACTAGGTACAAATACAATGCGTGGCTGACGGGCAGGCGACGCATAGCCTAAACCGGTGGACCTAGAGCCATGAAACTTTGTACAGAGGTTCCTTAGTAGCGTGGGGTAGCACTGATATGAGATTAGACAAAATTAATTCCCCAAGGGGGGGGGGGGGATAAGGGGTTACAGTTTGTATTAAACTCAATCTAATCAAATAGGGTTTGTGGAAGTCGGTTTTTTCTAAAGTTTACTTTTTGTTTCAATTATTGAGAACATCCTTATAATTTTGAGACTGCTCATTTATTTCAACGTCTAAATCATACGTCACTTCCCGGCGCGATACCGCTGCTTCTCATGACAAATTACACAAGCTGAAGTAAAAAAGCTGAAGGCCATAAATACAATCTATGATTTCCCTATGATTTCTCATTGATGTTTTATTTGTTAGAACGTCTCTGTAATTTATAAAGGCTGTATCAAAAATACCACTGCTCAAGTATACCTACGTCATTTTCCAAAACAATGAGAATTAGGTGCTTGATCGAAACAAATCAAATCTCGATGACAGAAATTACTGAGGAAATTCATAATTAATTATAACATGGTTAATTAATTAAATAGAAATAATACATATTTATTACCAAAATGTTTATATGCTAACATACTCATACACATTTTTTAACAAAAAGAAACAGAACTACATCATTTGATGAAAGGGAAAACTACCAATTCCATGGGCTAGAATGCCAGAAAGGCCAGAAAAACATATACAGCCTTCCATAGATCTTTTGGCGTGTAAGTGATGTTTTCAGGGGGGCGCCAGTTCTACGCAACCTAATGCAATGAAACTTTCAAAAAGAGTTAGTTTCTGCCTGTCACCGCAAACCAAAAGTCTTGGCCAAAAGTTTGTTGGACAGCTGTAGGTAGGTATATATTGCCAGAATGAAAAGAAGGAAAATAGAGGACACAAAGGAGGTATAAAATAAATCCATAAACTATCTTATGAACATAGAGTGCGCGTCCACACTGAACAGGAGGGGTGATTTTATTGGTGCTGTGTGGTGAGGCAGACAAGCACGCACGCACGACTCACGACTCCTTCATGCTAGACTTGAATCAAATTAAATCCAAATTGAATTATTTGAAGACACTTTGTCATAAAACCAAGTGAACTGCGTCACCTATCTTCGAGTTTTAGGCGCTACCTGTGGGCGCTACGGTCCATAGTCACCACTCGTTCAGTATGGACCCGGGTCAGCCCCCTTATTCGCTAACTCAGTGACGATCACTCAATGATGATCCGTAAAAATTAAGAAGTTATTGGTTTCGTTCAATTATCGTGTAACCAAAGGATATCGAAATAAGTCGGATAATATTAGTAAGTACATAAGTATCACTGAGTTAGCGAATAAGGGGGCAGTGTCAAGCAAACCTTTCTATAGAAACTCTACAAAGACCGGGCCATTTGGTTGAAATGCTTCAAGCGGCTGAAGCCTTGCCTGTTAATTAAGAAAATGTATATTTTATAGCACCTGCTCGAATGCAATTGGTACCTACCTATACAGAAAGACGGACGGACGAGTTAATCATCGAAGGCACTTAATGTTGAGAACCCTAAAATTACCTGAAATATTTTTAATCGAACGAATGGCTGATACTTACTGCTCTTAATCTTTGAACCCGTGAATGAAATTTCGCCTGAAAATAATAATAGTAATTCGCGATTTGTATATTTGTATATAATTATTGCACTTATCAGAAAAAAAAACACAAACAATACAGAAAAGGCATGAACAAAGGCAAGCTTATATCTAAAAAGAGATTTCTACCAGCAAGCCCAGGATGGACAGGATACATTTTAAATCTCAAAAAGGGTAGGCATATGTGCTAAAGTAAAAAATAAAATATAAATAAATGATATTACTAAACTACTGAATATACTAAGTACTTACCTACGTGAATACATATTAATCATAATATATCTAATATAAATAAACCTAATACATATTTAATACCTAGGTACTAACTTTATGAAAGAGAAAGATAATGCTCCTTTACACGATTTCTGAAAATGAAGAGAGATGGACTGTCCCTGTCCCTGATTGGCGCAGGGAGCGCGCTCCAAAGACTCATTGCCCTCATACGGAACCCATGTTTGTATGCGACGGAATTGACGGACAAAGAACTCAAATATTTAGTAAATCCACCAAATCTGAACAAAAAAAATAATAAGACCATAAGTAAGTAAGTCTAGTGGGATTTACTCTAGCGCATTAGACTTGATGAGATGTGAGTATCTATCGATGAGTTAGTTATATGCTGATAAAGATTAGGTATCTACCTACTGTAAGAATCAATTAATGATGCGCGGACTTTCATACCTACTTAGAACTTTGTGACCACCAAGTCGTCAGATCTGGGTGCACGGCAGTGCACCACCAAGTCGAGCAAGCACAGCCGTACCATCCTTTTCTCGAAGCAATTCAGGCCATATTCGACCCCCCTAAAACTTCGTTGTGGATAAAACAAGAAGCCTGATTTTTCTGTTACTAATTAGGCCTCATATCAACACGATATATTAAATTTTTTATTCAATTTGAACCAGTAGTTTAAGAATTGTAACATGTCAAAGTTTCCTCATTTTGTCACTGACTGACTGACCGATCATCAAAACTCCCAGGCACTTCTAGCAGACATAGAACCTTCAAATTTGGGATATAAATAGTAATTAGTATTCTTATCAAGGGAAAACTTAAACATTTCAAGCTTATGTTATAGTTTTCCAGAAAACCCATCTGCATCAATAACTTTGTAATCTTATATAAAATGTATAGGATTACAAAGTTACATTTGCAGTTTATGAATCATTGAATGCCCCTAGGAAAATATGCCTTTACAAACAAGATTCTATAAACATATTATGTAATACATACATAATATCACGCCTGTTTCCTAGAAGAGGGATACGTACATCCACCAGGGACCACCACTTACCACGGTCCAGGCATACATCCCTCGTTTCCTTTGGTTACCATTATGCTTAAATTATATATTACTAGCTGACCCGGCAAACGCTGTTTTGCCATATAAATAATTATAACACTTAGGGGTATGAAAAATAGATGTTAGCCGATTCTCAGACTACGAAGACAAACACTGTGACACGAGAATTTTATATACAGGGTGTAACAAAAAGGGTTTAACTCCCGAATGTATGTGGTTACTATGGGACCAACTTGATCAGAGCAACTTGATTTTTCACTTCTCCATTATAAATCAGCCGAGCGCCCAGACCGAAATGTATGGGGAAGTGAAAAATCAAGTTGCTCTAATCAAGTTGGTCCCATAGTAAAAGTTGCTCAGAATGATGTCCCAAACCACATACATCCGGGAGTTAAACCCTTTTTGTTACACCCTGTATATATGTATGATGTACATTCCCGACAAAATGCTTCAAATATAATAAAACTATTCAATCAATAGAACAAATTGCGTTCTAATGCGACGGGAGTGGTAGCAGATTAATCCAATTGCTCGATAGATGGCGCTGCCTGTATTTTAACTCACGCTATGGTTTGAAACCGTCGTCGCTAGCTTAAGTAGCGGAGTTGCTCGCCAGCGATTTCAACTAGTTGTTGATAATTTTTGTATCTGCATTAATTATTATATTTACTAACTATTTGGATTTGTTCATCTAGCACATTTGCCAGAACTAGTAGTCGCAATGGATTCGGAAATAGTGTATGTGAATGACCAACCATGCCCACACCGGATTGTACGGATACCTGGCGATGGGTCGTGTTTGTTTCATTCTTTGTCATTCTCTATGTATGAGAATATTGAGTCGTCGTATGAGATTAGACTTGCTATAGTCGAGTATGTGGTAGCACATTGGGAAGAGTTCCAAGTTTATACTTGTGACGAGCACGGAGACCCCTACATTAACGCTATGTTTTTTATTGTTATTGTAAAAGTACCAAAGGTACCAAATTTTAAAAAGTAGAACTTTACAAAAAGAAGTGAGATCCCATCAAAAACATCCTGTAAAAAATACCAAGTCTCGCAGCTCTGTGATTCTACCGTAAAAAGTTGTGAGATCCATGTTATACCAAGTCGGTTAACTGATTTAGTCCCTACTTAAGGGGCCTTCTGTCTTAAGTATAAACCGAAGTGGTTTAACTCTCAGAAATAAGGAATTTGAATACAAATGCCGAATACAGTTTGGTAGACCTTGATTTATTGATTGAGACTCACAGTAGAACCTAGGTATACAGTGTAACTAACTAACAGCAGCTTAGTCACTAGTGGTTGTCACCAATGCCAGAAAGCGAATGGCTGGGCACAGCGGGCTTTAGCCCGCTGGTTAATTTCATTCCCTCCATTACGCTCTCGCTTGTGATTGGTCGTTGACAACTCAGTGTCTCGACCAATCACAAAAAGTCAAATAGAAATACTTTTAATCATGCGACTGTAGATAGAAATTACAATAATTTAGCGAGTCAACAAATATTTAAAAAAAACATTAATAGCTATAAATTAAACATTCGTAACAGCTTAGTAGTTAATTTCCTTCCCTCCATTATGCTCTCACTTGTGATTGGTCGTTGACAACTCAGTGTCTCGACCAATCACAAAAAGTCAAATAGAAATACTTTAAATCATGCGACTGTAGAATAGAAATTACAATAATTTAGCGAGTCAACAAATATTTAAAGAAACATTAATAGCTACAAATTAAATATTCGTAACAGCTCGGCCATCCGTTTTCCAACGAGTCCCTCGTTGTTATATGTTTGTTAAACAGTAAGTAGGATAATACATTAATTTATATAATTTGAAATTTGCATTGTGTTATCTATATTAAACAAATATTTTGTATGTATATACTTTCTGTATTTAACTATAAGTCATCACAGTGATATGAGTGATACATTCTACCATCTAAACAAATACAATTACTTAATAATAGAGTCTTCTAATTTATTCATTAATCCATGACCTTGATTAACAGAATGATACTATCCTTTAAGGGTGTCGGTTGCCTGACACTTCTAACTTAATATAATCTATTGCATCGATAGTATATATGGTCCATGACATTGACCAGCAGATATACCTACAGATGCACCACTTGCCGAAATGCGAGGCATCCGTTACCTGATGCCCCGCAACATTTAATCCTATGTGAATGATTATTTACTGGTCCATGACATTGACCAGTAAATACTTCAGCTGTGGGTAATTTTTGATGATTCATGACATTAATCATCGATACTTAAAATAACGTACACTTACATGACTTTTCTTAAGTGTATATATTACAGTTTCTTTGTTTGACTAATTAATGGTAAACAATTTACATAGCTTTTAAATGCTCGCTTAAGTTAATTTAAATTAGCAATTCCCAACTCAACCATCATTTTCATCAATGAGACTAAATTAATATTTATAGACTTCTCTTTTATTCAGATTCGCTATCATCATGCTCAGGTTCACAATCGGTTGATACGGGTTCGTTGAAACAGATCCATGGAAATATTTTATCAATAGCTACTACAGCTTCGTACTTCTTACTAGACTTTGTGAGAGGTGTATCCTCGACCACGAATCTATCGTTGGGGAGCACCTTTTTAATTTTATAGGGGCCTCTACATTTAGGTTCTAGTTTCTTCGACTGTCCCTCTATTCCTGTCGCGGCTCTTACTACTCGAACCAAGTCACCTTCTTTGAAACGCATTCCTATCTTCCTGTGCCTATCATACCGTTCCTTGTCCTTTTCTTGTTGTGTCCTAATAAGTTCGCCGGCCCTAGCTCTAACATCTTCCAAACTTTCTCCGACCTCAGACGAGACTTCATTTATAACGTCACTCAACAAACCTTCACATGGGTTAGTTAAATTTCGTCCGAAAAGAAGCTCCGCTGGGGACTTTTTAGTGGTGGCATGTACTGTCGTATTAATACCAAGTTGTATGTCTGGCAAATGTTCGTCCCATAACGCATTTGGTCTGTCATGATTCATTGCCCCGAGTGCAGCCAGAATGGTGCGATTGTACCGCTCCACTTGGCCATTTGCTCGGGGTGTGGCAACAGCGTTGAACACATGCTTAATGCCACATGTTTGAGTAAATGTTTTAAACTGCCTGCTAGTAAAACTTGTCCCTTGGTCTGTAATTAAACGGGTCGGCATGCCAAAGTAGCTAAAATGCTCTCTAAATACCCTAATGCTTGTGGCTGATTTAGTGTTTCGCACAGCCGTGATGTCAACGAATTTAGTAAAGGCATCTACTATAACCAGGAGGAAAGTATTACCACGCCTAGTGCGAATAAAAGGCCCGAGATGATCCGCATGTATGGTATGGAATGGCATGATAGCTTTAGGGATGGGGTGCAACTCACCGGGCCTGGCACCACCCGGCAGCTTGTGATGTGCACACTGTAGGCAAGCCGAGACGTATTTCTTAACAAATCGTCTCATCTTTGGAAACCAATAGGTGGCCTGTAGGCGTGCCAAAGTTTTGTCAAACCCGAAGTGCCCCACGTCATCATGGTTTGCTTTCAGTAGTTGCCATCTGGTGCCACTGGGCACAACCCAGCGGATAGTATTTTCGTCAATTTTGCGATACACTCGTCCATTTACGAGTTTATAATTTTTGTGTATGTCAATAGCATCTTTACATTTAGGATCGCCTAAAACCTCCGCGATATTTTTAATGTCTTCGTCGGTCTGTTGCACCGTTGCAAGCCAATCGTCGGTACCCACTGAGAGTACCTCCAAGACGTGATCCATGTCTGGACTACCGTCTATTGCACCTCTGCTAAGGGCATCTACGTGTGCCATTCTATCGCCAGGGCGGTACTCTATCGAGCAGTCGTATTCTAAGAACTGCAGCCACCAGCGTGCAATTCGTGGGACCAAGTCACGTTTACTCAACGTGGTACGCAAAGCGTTGCAGTCTGTCACAATCGTGAACCTAATACCAAGTAAGTAATGTCTAAACCTATTCAGTGAGGCAATTATAGCGAGGGTCTCTAACTCGAAAGAGTGCAGCTTTTGCTCATCTAGACTGGTTTGCCTACTATAGTAAGCAATAGGTTTGAACATCTCAGACTTGTCCTGTTGCATTAAAATGCCTGCTACCCCGTACTTGCTCGCGTCGGTGTGGAGTTGGGTTAGTGCATTGGGATCATAAAGACCTATTACGGGTCTCTGTATTAATATCTGTTTTAGTTTCTCGAAAGAGTCCATTTCTTCACTACCCCATCTCCAAGAAGTGTCCTTCTTTAACAAGCTAGTTAAAGGACGTGCTATTAAGGCGAATCCCGCAACAAACCTCCTGAAGAAACTAGCAAGACCTAAAAACCTCCTAACTTCGTGAACATTGTTTGGCGTAGGGAATTTGGATATGGCGTCTGTTTTAAGAGAACCTGGCCTAACGCCCTCTGAGCTGACTTCATAGCCCAGATAATCTATCTTGTCATAAAAGAAATTACATTTTGTCATTTTGAGTGTTAGACCACTTTTTGCCAGCAAACGCAACACCTCGTCCAAGCGCACCATCCCCTCGTCGAATGACCTTGCGGGAATCAAAATGTCATCCATATACACAAGTGCATAAGACGAAGCAGGTGAGTTGTGGATAATTTTATTCATCGTACGCTGGAATACTGATGGTGCGTTCACTAGGCCAAAGGGCATTCGGTTGTACTCATACTGACCCTGAGGGGTCACAAAGGCAGTTTTGTCTCGAGAGCCTTCGGCTATTGGGATCTGATAGTACCCAGACGCTAAGTCAAGGGTAATGAAGAGAGAGCTACCTGATAACAGGTCTAATTGGTCCTCAATACGAGGGAGAGGGTAGTGCTCTTTTCTGGTCTTACTATTGAGAGCCCGGTAGTCTACACATAATCTCTTCTCCCCCGACTTCTTGTTAACTAACACTATAGGGCTCGCGTATGGACTATTTGACTCTCTTATAATGCCGCTTTCAAGCATTTCATCAATCATACTTTGAACTAGTTGACGTTCGGTGAAGGACAACCGATATGGGCGGTAAACGACAGGGTCGGGGTCATCCAGTTGAATCACCATTTCAGTTTCCGTTGTAAACCCAAGGTCTTTTAAACTACTCGAGAAACAATGTTTGTATTTGCCCAACAAAGTTTTTAATGACCATTTTTGCTCCTTTGTCAAATTTTCTCCACAACTGATTGGTGATTCCTCAATGGAAGACTGTTTGTCAAAATCTAATTTTTGAATTTGTAGGCTCGTAGCTAGTGTATGGCTTCTAGTTATGAGACTATCCTTACTTATAATGAGATCATTGTCACCAATATTTTGAATGAGAACCCTACCGGCACCTTGCGTTAATTGATATTCGCCGGGTAATAAGTAATGTTCGCGACCACTGATTCCACGCACAGTTCCGTTAACGTAAATTTTTCCCGAGAAAGTGTTTCGTGATATAACTGGGACTGCTTTCAATTCACCGCGCCCTATGCAAGTCTCCTCTAGGCACAAAAGCGGGCAACTCAATACTGACTCCTCACTAACCCGCTGAAAAATTACGTCCGATTCGGTTTTTACTATTTTGACTGAAGGTCTTTCGGTGAAAGTGTGACCTAGTAGAACGGGACAGTTGATCAAATAATCATCCACCACTAACACTTCCACGTGATCTTCTACTACGTTCTGCACTCCTATAGTAACGAGAGCTTTGCCTAGCGGACTATATGGCACGTTACCTATTCCTCTTAATAATGGCGCTTCTCCTACCTTCCAGTCTAACCCTAAACGCTGACTTTCACTGAGACGTATCAAAGTACCCTCACTTCCCAAGTCAACGAGACATTCTGAAAATAAACCATTTATTTTAATTGGCATTTTGTACTTGGCACTCGAGTCACCCGTGTTATCTACTTTCAATACTGCTTTTGTGTTATCGTTGGTACTTTGTTTCGTCCCAGGACATTCAGCATCCTTATGTCCTAATAAACTACACTTAGAGCATCGAATCTTCGGTTTTGTGCATCGAAAGAATGCGTGACCGGTTTCTTTACAATTGTAGCAGACTATATTAGATCCGGTGGACCTCTGAGAACTATGACCTACCTGACCTACTTTGTTACCGGTAAACGAGTTATTTTGTGGTCGCTTATCCCTATCTCTACCCTTTTGCTGGTCGTTCGTGAACCTATCTTGACCTACTTTTACAGTCTTCAAAAATTTAAGTAACGATTCTGGTTCCGAAAATTCTGCTCCTTGTGCTCCTAACCTAACACCACGATCCTCGATACCTGCTATTATGCAATCGACTGCACGTTTTCCGGATATCTCACAACGATTTAAAAGGTTCATTTTAGCGTAGAAGTATATCTCCAATGACTCCCCATAGCGTACTTTTTTACTAAGCATTTCCGTTAGTAGGTCAGCATAATTATCCCTAGTCGGGAAAGATTCCCTTAACTTTAATTTCCACTCTGGCCAAGAGAATAGTAGCGACGGCAGACCCTGATACCAGGTTTTAGCCACCCCAGTTAATTTCGGTAAAGCATAGTGAACCACTTGTTTATCGCTCCAACCATAGATCTGTATACATTCGTCAACTTTATGAAGCCACGTATCAATCGTTTGTTCCTTACATAATGGGTCAAAATCAGGAATCACGTTATTTAAGGCGGGAAACCTATCACGTTTGTCTGAATTACTCATACCCTTAAGTACATTAATGAAATTTTCAATAACCAAATTGTCATCTGACTTACGGTCACGACGTGCATCTTCAGGGAAGGGCGTACGCAGACGCGAAGCTCGGTGCCTCGGAGTGCGTGATCGGGTCCTGGAGCGCTGCACCCGGCTATATCTCGTGCTTGTCCGCCTTGAACGGGTTGAGCGGGAACGAGATCGACTATCCGTCAGTCGCGACCTCCTTCCTCTCGACCGCCTGGACCGTGACCGGCAGTAGCGGCTGTTACGTTTTTCTTCAGGTGATCGCGTACGCCTTCGACCACGGCTGCGGCTCCGTGTCGTATCATTGAATCTTAGTGGTGGCGTCAGCGTCACACGAGAGATTCGTTCGGGTCCATCATGTTTTCTTCGAGAACTAGACCTTTGTTCATCCATGTTCTCGAGGCCTCAAACGAAAAGAAAGACACCCAGTTAGAGAAATTTCACTATACTACCAGTTAAAAATGAGTATCTTTGTCTTAGTAGGCACTTTATTATAAACCACCAAACATGTCCATCTCCAGGGAGTACCCTGGCAAGATATACATGCATGACTAACCATATAAACCTCCGGAATGTCTCCGTTACGGTAAATACAGTTGGGCTTATAGTTCATTATAGGACAACATCACTTTACTTGTAAAAAATATTAAAATTAGGTTATCTTTGTCTTAGTAGGCACTTTATTATAAACCACCAAACATGTCCATCTCCAGGGAGTACCCTGGCAAGATAAACATGCATGACTAACCATATAAACCTCCGGAATGTCTCCGTTACGGTAAATACAGTTGGGCTTATAGTTCATTATAGGACAACATATCAAACATGTTCATCTCCAGGGAGTACCCTGGCAAGATTAACATGCATGACTAACCATATAAACCTCCGGAATTTCTCCGTTACGGTAAATACAGTTTAGTTCCCAGTAACTAACGAACTTTAGCATCAAACATGCACATCATACAATAGTTTAATTCCAACTTAAGACAGCTTACAGCAAAGAGAAAGAAAAAAAAATACTTTGAAACAAGAATACTTACGTTTAGTTTCTTTTCTTCACACGCCGGTTACTTAATGCTTGTCCGATCCTTATGTGGACATTAGGTTGCATATCCCACTTCTGAGATATAAACCGAAGTGGTTTAACTCTCAGAAATAAGGAATTTGAATACAAATGCCGAATACAGTTTGGTAGACCTTGATTTATTGATTGAGACTCACAGTAGAACCTAGGTATACAGTGTAACTAACTAACAGCAGCTTAGTCACTAGTGGTTGTCACCAATGCCAGAAAGCGAATGGCTGGGCACAGCGGGCTTTAGCCCGCTGGTTAATTTCATTCCCTCCATTACGCTCTCGCTTGTGATTGGTCGTTGACAACTCAGTGTCTCGACCAATCACAAAAAGTCAAATAGAAATACTTTTAATCATGCGACTGTAGATAGAAATTACAATAATTTAGCGAGTCAACAAATATTTAAAAAAAACATTAATAGCTATAAATTAAACATTCGTAACAGCTTAGTAGTTAATTTCCTTCCCTCCATTATGCTCTCACTTGTGATTGGTCGTTGACAACTCAGTGTCTCGACCAATCACAAAAAGTCAAATAGAAATACTTTAAATCATGCGACTGTAGAATAGAAATTACAATAATTTAGCGAGTCAACAAATATTTAAAGAAACATTAATAGCTACAAATTAAATATTCGTAACATAAGTTAATACGTAAGATATTTTCATATCTATATTCAAATCTTTTACTTTTTAAATAAAAATATCGACTTGGCCATCGCATGAAGGCACAATGTATCTTCGAAATCATATCTACATTATATTAGGTTGTTTAGAGTATAATTGCGTTCTACACGATTAAAACTTGGTTCCAAAACTAATATATGTATACCTTTAACAAGCGGCAACAATAGAAAATGGAAGACTAGTGCAACAAAATTACTAATGCTCTAGTTATTTTCAGTCCATTAAATTCCAGTACCTTTCACTTCTTTATGCATTCGGAAGGAATTTGATGAAAAACCAGGTTTCTGGCTCTTAGTTCTGTGTGATAGATAACGTATTTGTATATATTTATTACACGATACATGACAGGACATAAAAACAGAAATAACATGTACCAAGGTCAGCTTATCTCTAAATAGAGATTTCTTCCAGCAGACCCTGGTTGTAAAGGACTAAACAAACTAAGCATGCGATGGCCAAGTCGATATTTTTATTTAAAAATAAAAGATTTGAATATAGATATGAAAATATCTTACGTATTAACTTAAGACAGAAGGCCCCTTAAGTAGGGACTAAATCAGTTAACCGACTTGGTATAACATGGATCTCACAACTTTTTACGGTAGAATCACAGAGCTGCGAGACTTGGTATTTTTTACAGGATGTTTTTGATGGGATTAGTCTGACGCGCTCGAAGAAATCCCATCAGTTTTGACGTATGCAATGCATGTCCCGTTTTTTAACCGACTTCACAAAAGGAGGAGGTTTACAATTCGTCGGGATATTTTTTTTATGTATTACACCGATAGCGCGTAGACGGATGGACCGATTTCAAAAATTCTTTATTTGGTTTGGTCCCGTTATTTTAAAATCAGTAATCGGTCCAGTAGTTAGGTTTCTACATGAAAAAAAACTGTGAAGTTTAATTTGTTTTTACCTGGATGACATTACACATCCAACCTTATCGGTGTTTATTATCATTCTTACGAGATAAACTCTGCCTGTTCGGATCGTATATTCGCTTATATTATGTAATACGTACGGAATTCACTGTCAGGACCCAGAGGCTTGTTTTCGAGTATACTATATAGACGACATTTGTATACCGAGCGGGGAGGACTAAGTGATAATAAACACTTTATTAATCTGTGTAATAGGTCATGAAGTCATAATAACTCGTGCAAATGCACATGGTAAGCATAATATTGTGATGCGGAACTGCTGATGAAGACCACATATGGCCACCAGATCTGCTCAATACTAGGTACAAATACAATGCGTGGCTGACGGGCAGGCAACGCATAGCCTAAACCGGTGGACCTAGAGCCATGAAAATTTGTACAGAGATGTAGAGGTTCCTTAGTAGCGTGGGGTAGCACTGAGATAGGATTTGACAAAATTAATTTCCCAAGGGGGGAGGAATCGGGTTTGCAGTTTGTATTTAACTCAAATAACCGGCCAAGTGCGTGTCTAGCTAGCACGGTTCATGAGATACAGCCTGGTGACAGACAGACAGACAGATAGACGGACGGACGGACAGCGAAGTCTCAGTAATAGGGTCCCGTTTGGCACCCTTCGGGTACGGAACCCTAAAAACACTTGACATTGGTTTCTAATCAGAAAGGGTTTGTGGAATTCGTTTTTTTTAAGTTTTACTTTTTGTTTCAATTATGAATTTCAAGTTTTTAATTCGACGTTAATAGGCATCTCGAAAGATTTTGAAATCCTCTGCCATAATGTGGGTACCTACACATTTACTATTTACGAAGAAAACTTTATTCCGGTAATAAACTAAAGTTTAACGAAGTTTCAAGCCATTTTTCTAATATTTTGTAACAGTGCGCGAAAAAAGCTCTCAGGTGTCATGGCGTCGGCTTTGATGTCACGCATAAGTAAACATGTCAATGTCCAAATGAGTAATCAGCATAAATCAGATGATGTTTACATTATGACGTCATGCAGCGTCATGCGCAATGAATCCTGTTTCGATCAAAATGGCCGAATGCAGTATTTAAATTTTTCGTTTTATTGAAAATCATATTAATCTCAATGTTTTTAATCAAATTAAATAAGTGTTTTAAATGCTTTCAATATATTCCCTAAGAATCATTAAATCATTAATTAATCCTGTCCATCCTAGGTTTGCTGGAAGAGATCTCTTATTAGAGATAAGCTCGCCTTTGTATATGTTTTTTTTCATTATTAAGTGTCTGTATTCTGTTTTTGTGCAATAAAGTATAAAGTAAATCTTTGATTATTTATTTGATACAGTCGTCAGGCCTACTATGGCTACGACATACATAAAATATACTCACTTGAGAATAGGGATCACTTCCCGTAATCACCTGTAATCAAACAATCCAGCTCATCTTGTGATAAGTAGGTAAAAACTAATAATAACCGGCCAAGTGCGAGTCGGACTCGCGCACGAAGGGTTCCGTACCATTATCTATAAAAACCGCAAAAAAAATAAAAAAATATGAGAGCCCCCCCTAAATATTAATTTAATTTTAATTTAATTATTTATTTTTGAAGTAAATAATATACTCGATATATTGTGAACATCTTAAGCGTCTATCTGCTACCATTATCAATATCGAGCAAAAATGAGCACAAAAATCACGTTTGTTGTATGGGAGCCCCCCTTAATATTAAATTTCTTTTGATTTTTACTATTTGTTGTTATAGCGGCAACAGAAATACATCGTCTGTGAAAATTTCAACTGTCTAGCTACCACGGTTCATGAGATACAGCCTGGTGACAGACATACGGACGGACGGACGGACGGACGGACGGACGGACAGCGAAGTCTCAGTAATAGGGTCCCGTTTGGCACCCTTCGGGTACGGAACCCTAAAAAACCACACAGTCACACACACTTATTATGATTTGCGTTATAATTATAAGATTATAATACATATTTTTTAACATTTACATACAGGCATATACATTGCTTCTGGCCCCACACTAGGATACCCTGTGTCGTGAGAACCAGAAACAGCGACACCACAAACATGTAAACATCCAAGACCTGGTTATTTTGTCCCCGGCCGGGATTCGAACCCGGGACATAGTAGGCAGATGCGCAACCGCTGCGCCACAGATTCGGCTGTAACATTTTTGGGTTCAGCCCCAGCGAGAGCCCGCCTGTTCAGCTTCTTCACTGCACTTCAACCCCCTTAGAGAAGAATATAAGAAGAATAGAAGAGATTTACTTGTTTAGATTTAATTAGGTGGGTGGGCAGCTATTTGCACATTTTGGTAGATAAATCGCAACAAGCTTTTATATCGTATAAATTGTGTAATAAAATAAAATGATGCATTTGGTTGAATTATTTTTCTTTCTTCTTTTTAGGGAATTAAATAAAAGCTTTATTTAAAAATGATTTTTTACTTTTAATTTATTTTTACCTTATTAGTCTTTATCATGACAGGACAAAACATCTTATCTAGAATAAGAGCGCTTGTCAAGGCGAATCAAATGAGCCCAAACACGATAGGGTTGCGTCATTTGGTAACATAGTTCCGATGGCCATCTTCCGGCTCCAGCATCAGATCAGCACCATGTCATAAAAAATATTTTAAGACCAAAGAATTTATCAATACGAATAAAACGAGCCCAAACACGATAGGATTGATCGGTCAGAGTGTCGATAAGGGGGCGGAAGCCCCTACTTGTTTTTTTGAAAATTTTCACTTTTTGAGGCCACCATCCAGGATAACCCTTTGAGTTTATAGATATAATATTTCTAACCGAAACAACCGTAAATCCGCGTCTACGAATTATATTCCACAGAAAACCTTTCCGACACCGCGCGCCAATGAAACCAAGAGACAGAGTGTGAAATGAAAGTTTGCAACGAAACGAATGAACTGCGCGCGGATTGTACGAAATTCAAGCCGCTGAACCAAACAAAAGGGAATTATTGGGTCAAATACGGTATTGGACAACATTAAAAATATTCGACAAAATGTGGTAATCCTATCAGATGGTAGCGTAGAAATCTATATTTCATTATATTTTAGAGTAAAATATGTTTATTTTTTGCGGATTCCAGGAATTAAAATGTATGAACTATCGAAATATAATCTGTATATCGAAATATAAACGAAAACATGACGAAAACGCTCTGTCTGACGTTTATCTCTCTGGTGACGTCACACGGTCATCTCTGACATCTTGCTTGACTGAATCATAATGATGGCGGGCGTTCACTCACGAGCATGTGACGTCACATGAGTCACGTGACCGGCGCCATTAGAAATACAGCGTTTTTGGAGCGGATTTTTGAAATTCAACTATATTATTAATTTTTATTGAAACTAAAGAAGATATCCCGGAAATGTTAATGTAGTGCGCTTAAAATGTAATAACATTTATTTTAAAACTACTTCCAAAATGACGCTAATACCGTATTCAAGCCGACAGATTTGACGCGAACATACATACAGGCAAGTTAAATAAAAGCTTTTAAAAATACTTAATATATGCAAAATGTAACTTACGACAATAGGCCACTTAGGCCTTTGAGACGCCTGCAAAATGAATTATTTATAATGGTAATTATTAGTCATAAACAATATTCTTTAATACTACTAATTATATTTTACCCCTATCTGGAAGGTGCCAGTTCATAGCTTGGAGGAACGCGGCCTTTCCTACGGAAAATAGCCATCTGAACGTTAATCTCTCACACTTCATCAAAGTCTCACACGGATGGAAGACACACACACAATCAAACGCATTTCTAAGCTCTCGCCTTGACACCGCTGACAGACGGACGGACGGGTCAGCGGAGGCCCGTTGAAAACCCTGAAAATATTATCTATTATATATACGATTGGCTAATACTCACTAATCTAAATTTTTGAATCTGATTATGTGATAGAAATTTCGCCTGAAAAAAAACATATATATTCGTGGTAGATATCATCATGCTCTAAACAAAACTAGTAGGGGAAGGCCCAGAAGGAGATGGAGGGACGACCTGGATAAGTTCCTACCAGGATGCACCGACAAAGCTTCGGCTAGAGATGTGTGCGCTCGAACCGGTGAAGCCTTTGCCCAGCAGTGATAAACTCACCGATACTCATCATATGAGTTTATGACGATAGATGAACTACCAGCGGAACTTACATTCCTAGATTTTTTTTGCACACCTTTTATTTAGTTGCCTACATACAAGTGGACCAAATAAAAGGTTGTTACAAAAACTCACTTGAGAAGAGTCACCACCCTGCAATAATATAATTTAATCAAACAATAGCACATCTTGTGAGACTGACACATCGTAAGTACAATACAGTACAGTCGAGTTCATTAATATATGAGCAAAACCAAGGTTTCAAATACGAGTATAAATGTACATGGAAGGGTACCTACATAAATATCAGAGCAGATTCATTAAAAAACTTATGTGAATCTGCTCAGATATTTATGTAGGTACCATTCCATGTTTTATTTTTGAAGATCTGGTTTTGCTCACTTTACCTAGTAGTAGTAGATTAAGGATTTAAGGAAGTTGCCCTCCAGGGCCCATATACATTTTTTTTTACCCCCTGTAGCTCCGAAAAAGTACATATTAGGGAATATTATTTATTTTTTCATTTATTCATAAACACCTACCATTACAGGCTAAACCTAATGCGGTAAGTACCTATATTTAAACCTAAATACAATCTGTATCTTAAATATTATCCTCCACATAACATACAATAAATATTGACATTCTCCACATGACATCTAAAGTAACCCCGAAGACATCAATACGCCCTGCCACCGCGTTGATAACTCGAATGGCTCTGGTAAGCGGCGCGCGCTCCAGCAGGCGTAGGCGTGTGCGCGCGCGCTCCAGCAGGCATGTGCGCGTGCGCTCCAGCAGGCTTGTGCGCGCGCCGCACCAGCAAGAATTGTACAGTATGCAACTATTGAATAAAGGAAAGATTTAATGCGAGGGCCATAGATGAATCGCGAACAAGTGAAGGATTATAACGCCTGCATCACGACCGTAGAGAGAGATTCACGATGATTGAATCGTGAGCATATCGAGTGATTCAAGTTATAATCCTGAGCGAGGCGAGTGATTTTTGGTCCTCGCTATTTATTTATTGTTCAAATTAAATTTTACAACATTACAGACTAAAAACAAAAAAGGGCCATTCGGGCTATCTATCAACTAGATGCTAGGCAATCACTAAGGGACAAATTCAAAAATATCAATATACTTACTGTTACCTGTCAATACATTTATGAAAATATCATGTATACCAGAAAAAACATAGGTTTATTTAAGACTTTAGGTCATAATCATAGTATTAGCACTAGAAATAGAAATAAGATTGCTATGCCCGCGTTCAGACTCAGTAAGGTTGCTCACTCTTTTATGGGAGTATGTGTTAGTTTTTATAATAAAATACCTAATGAAGCAACGGACCTACCAGAAAGGAGGTTCAAAAACTATGTCAAAAACGGCCTATTGAAGAAGTCTTATTACAGTGTAAAAGAATATTTAGATGACAAAACTGCATGGTCTTTACCATCTCAGCGCACAGAAATCCAAAGAGGGGCGATGGACTGAGTCAGTACGTCTCTCCTCGGTGTATTTCCTTAGACTTAAGTAGAAATACATAACATTGTATTTTTAAGGCTCTGATATTTTAAAAAAGGTACGGGGGAGGTTTCTTGCGCTTCTTTGCTCCATCCCTAAGCCCACAACTTCCGAACGGGCGGAAGTATACAAAAATATTAATATTATATTGACGTTGACTAAGTAATATGTATGATTTTATGGTCAATAAAATTTTTGAACTGAACTGAACTGAACTAATCTAATGCGCTGTACAAATTTTATAAACATTAATAATAATGCATTCCATTACGTATTTAACACGATTACAGATTTCATTATATAAATCCGTTTCATTCAAGAGTTGCATGCTATACTTTATACCACGACTATGAGTAAAAACTTTTATTCTGATATGTCCTTTTTGACAATCATAATCAACCAATTTCCACCACCGATCAAAATTCGACCAAGAAAATCTCGAGAAGTTATTTGCACAAGGAGTTTGTATGACGATTATTCCTTTGCGCCGCGCCACCACCCCCCATCGCGCCCCCGACCGCGCGAATACAGTTCGAGGGTGAAATAGCTACTTACGACCCGAGGTAAGCATTCGCCGGCGGTGCTCGGGCACAAGCGCGCGCGCACCATCTATGCCTCCAACTCACCAGTCAATAGGAGCATTGATATGTACGAGAAGCACTTTGTGGAGGCCACCTGAACCGTGCTCAGTTTATATCACAGATTGATGCGAGGATAAGTAAATATGATAAATGAATCTTATTAGTTATTACACGTAATTACAAGCTATAGGAACTCACAGAGGCGTACACCCGCGTACACAAATTCACACATTTACACCCTCACCACAAGCATACTTAAAAACCCATTAAACAATTTTATATATATTTTTCTTTATTTTTTTTTATTTTTATTGTCAATATGTATAAATGTAAAATCAATGCTATTATTGTCTTTAAATCCCGATCGTAATTTTCTAATGGATTTGTTTCGTAACTGGCATTACCTGTTTATATTATTGTTTTTTTTTCTCATTGTGTCTACACAACATTGTGTAACATCAACAATTCATAAATAAATAAATGAATCAATAAATTCTACTTTACATCATTCAAGCGAGGTAGGTAAATAAAACGTTTATACAGATTGTAACTGAAAGGTGCAGTCATATAAAAACTTGAACGGTATTTTTTTTCATTTTCTCCAAGGATATAAAATATTATCCAATGGTTTTTTTTTCAAATTATATAGTGAATTTTGTTTTGACACCCTAAACCTAAACAATACATAGCCAAAAAACTCACAACACTTAGGCGAATCTAAGTATATTATTTATAATACTTATCAGATTTGAATACATAATCGTAAATTATAGTACTACGGGAAAATTTAGGGTATCAAAACCACGCGTATTGAATTTATATTGAATAATATGAAAAAAAAAATATGGAGAGAAACTCGCGTGTTTTTGCATATGAAAATAATAATTGAAAATTTTAAAGAAAAAAATACCTTTTTATTATTTCTTTGCTATTTTTATAAAAAAAATATAAATAGGTATATAAATATATTTATATTTGTTTATTTGTTTCAAAAAGTGAAAAATATAAAGTTACGATTTTTTTTGGTTTTCAAATTAGCCATGCATTGTGATGGAAAGGCCAAGATGATGTAAAAGGGCTTTTTAGTTTTTACACACTGTTTTGCGTAAGTAAAAGTAGCTTTGCAGGGGTGAGTGGTATAAAGTTTATTTTTTTCTATTCTAATGCCTTTTACTATCAATTGACACCAGCAACAGCAGTTGTCATGAGTGGCGGCGAATTTATGACTTTTTCAAGGTGGCGGACGGACGGTAGATCCATAGCTCCATACTAAAATGTTACATGCCCTTTCCGTGCAATAAAGAAAATGAATATGTTTCAGTTTCAGTTTATGGCAGTTGGCAAAGCGAACCCCAGAAAAATGTTAGTATGTCAATTCCGAACACAAGATAACACATGAGTTAACATAAGCAAAATAGGTACTTATAACTTATATTATAACTTACGATAACATGATACCTATGCCTCAGAAGATAGTCCTGCAAAAGGTACCATGGGAAACTAATTCTGTTTATTTAATCGTATGGCTCGAATGAAAAGGCTACAGGGGAATATTTAATAAACTAAGCCTTTCTGTGACTTCGGTGTTTGCAGTCATTGTCACACGAGATAAATTCTGGCTGTTAGAATTGTATAGTCGTTTATTTACAGTATGTAATAGGTATGGACTTCACTGTCAGGAGACAGGTTTTGAAGGTCGTATTCGGGTTCATAGACGACATTTGTATACCGAACGGGGAGGGCTAAGTCAAGAGTCATGAAGTCGGTTTCTTTATGTTTTTAACTTGGTGAATTATTTATTACTCACCGAGAAAGCAGCGGTTGTGCTGGCAACAATCACTAGAAGCGTCAAGCGAAGCATCATGATAACTTCGATCCCAGTGTCTCACTGAGAAAATTTATGCTTAGGAATATTTTTAGGATATTAAACATTTCATGATTCTCGTGTTCGTTTAATATTAGTCATTACCTAAAACACGGCGGATCATTATTAGCCATGTTTTTTTTTTTAATTTTCCTAATTGTGAATTTTTAATGAGTTACTTAGTTCCGCCTTTGTACATATTAATCTAATATTGGTCATTTTCTAAAACATGTCGCGGGCGGCGGGTAATTTACTGGCCATGTTTAGTTTCCTAATTGATAATAACAGGTCAAGGGGAGTAGGACTCGCGGACCAAGGGTTCCGATCACAGTTGGAGAACGTAACTGGTGAGGTTTCCTGGCGACTCAGGAATAAATTAAGGGTGCTTTTTTCATGTGTATTCCAGGAAATACCCCGCAAATCGTAATCAATTTCTGGTATATGTAATCTACTATATAAAAATAAGTCGGGTTTTCCTTCCTGACGCTATAACTCCAGAACGCACGAACCGATTTCCACGGTTTTGCATTCGTTGGAAAGGTCTCGGGCTCCGTGAGGTTTATAGCAAAGAAAATTCAGGAAAAATTTCAACAGAAAAGCGGGAAAATCTTTTTTCACATACAGCGCCATTTCTGATACATAGCATGTACTACAAACCAATATTTTAAGTAGATGGCGCCAGTGCGTGATACTTTGAAAACTGTGAATGGCCACCAATGCCAAACATATCGAGAAGCATGTCAACTATTGGGTTTGCTGGAGAACGATTCTCATTGGGATTTAACGCTTGCGGATCCAGTTGTTTCATCAAATGCGTACCAAATACGAACGCTGTTCGCAATTATCATCACCACGTTTTCCTTCAAAACCAATTCAGTTATGGAACAAATACAAAGACGACATATGTGAAGATATCTTGCATCGCTTGCGCATTCAAACGAATAATCCTGACATACAAATAACTGATGAAATCTACAATGAAGGATTGATTCTAATTGAGGATAAATGCTTGACTATTGCAAACAAGCTACTGATTGAAGTAGGAATGATCGCGCCAAATCGATCGACGCACGATGCATTCAACCAAGAATTAAATCGAGAGCTGCAATACAATGTTGATACATTGCAGGAATTCGTTCGAAATAATGTGCCGTTGCTGAATGAACAGCAACAACAAGTATACGAAACATTAATGCAAGCGGTGGACAATAATACTGGTGGTCTATTCTTCCTGGACGCACCTGGAGGAACAGGGAAAACATTTGTCATTTCATTGATTTTGGCCACTATTCGATCAAGATGTGACATAGCTTTGGCGTTAGCATCATCTGGAATTGCGGCGACTCTTCTAGATGGCGGTCGTACTGCACATTCTGCGCTTAAGTTGCCATTCAATTTAAACACAATTGATACTCCAACATGCAATATTTCCCGATCCAGTGCAATGGGAAAATTGTTGATGCAATGCAAGCTCATTGTTTGGGATGAGTGCACAATGGCACATAAGAAATCACTTGAAGCACTTAACTTCACACTGAAGGATCTTCGGCGAAATAACAACATCTTTGGCGGGTTGATGATATTGTTTGCAGGCGATTTCAGGCAGACGTTGCCAGTAATTCCCCGTGGAACGCCTGCAGATGAATTGAATGCTTGCCTGAAGGCATCACCTTTATGGAATAACGTAAAAACATTATCGCTAACCGCTAATATGAGAGTTCAACTTCAAAATGATGAAAGTGCTGCACAATTTTCCAAACAATTGTTAGCTGTTGGAAATGGAAAAGTCCCAGTTGATGCGACATCTGGATTAAGCGCTTGTCACTACGAAACTAATGAGCCCAAATTCGACGAGTTTGCTAGTAAGCATCATAGGGTTCCCGCTCCCACCTTCGAACTCCATCATCAGACCAGCTCGATGGTACCATAACAACCAGCTACAAGAAATCTACTTTCGACTAAAAAAAAAACGTTTAAATCGGTTCACCCGTTTACGCTCCACGTGCTAAAAGACAGACAAACACACAGAGTGACTCACACGTCAAACTCATTTTAACACCCCGTTTGCCTTCGTCGGGCGGTGGTTAATGATAATGGATAATCAGCCTGATGAATATGAAATATAATCTTTCATTGTGTTTCTACCAACCAGCCGCCGAGCAAGGCTCGATCCCCAGATATGGAAGATTAAATAAAACCATTTGTATTTTACACATTATATTTGTAATTTTAACAAGATTTTGAGAATCCCTTGGACAGAAAAGAGCTGATTCATTTCTAAATAACATATTGCAAGTAAGTGTGCTGTTAATGTTTTTTTTATATGTAAGTATTGATATATTATTATTATTACTGTTAGATAGATAATGACAAATATTTCAACGTCTCGTAGCTGCACAGTCTGGAACATAAAATATTCATATATTTATACGGATTAATAATATTAAACTTAGATAACATAATAATTAAAAAGAAAATCGTTGTCTAAAATGAAATTTAGATAAAAATCAGCCTGTATAAAAGGCTCACCTTGATACGTTCATGCCGGCGGATATCTTAGCCTTCTCGTAAGGCTTCGTTCTGTGAAGGAATATACAATATACTTACATACATATTTAATATACTTACTATGTAGATGAATAGTTGAATACATTCAATATAAGCAAGTAACACAAAAACAAGCATTGCAAGTAGGGAACTCTGCCTCTGCCAACCCAAACGGGAACAATTTGCTACAACTAAAATATCAATTAATATACTTACATTAACATGATTATTAACATGACATTAACATACTTACAAGTAACTGGAAGAGCCCGGGATCCACCTTTAAAAAATATTGATTCAAATTAAAATAATAGTAGAAGTAAACATCACATTACCATTTATTAAAACGGCCTCTGTGGCGCAGCGGTTGCGAGAGGTCCCGGGTTCGAATCCCGGCTGGGGACAAAAAAAAACCATGTCTCGGATGTTTACATGTTTGTGATGTCGCTGTATCTGGTTCCCACGACACTAGAGTATCCTAGTGGCGCCAGAAGCAATGTATAAAATAAATTAGAGAGAAATAACTTACTTCAAGATCAATACTTTGTTTTAGTTCAGGTTCCTGCAATATAATAACTTAATTTTGTAAAAAAAACTGGTGCTCGAGTCTCTTAACGGGGTCGGGAGTAGAAGTAGTGGTGCAGGAATCGCATGTGAATAGCAATAGCGATGGCACAAAGTACGAGTACAACTTTGTTTGTAGCCGGGGCGCGGCACGTCCTCGGCCTCGCCTCATGAAAACTAGATTCATAATAATTTCATAATTTCTTTCTTGCACACTAAAAAAGTTAACAAAACACGGTAGGTAATATAAAGTGTACAATGGCGAGCTTATCTCTAAAAAGAGATCTCTTCCAGCAAACCAAGTTTCGATGAGAGAGGTAGATAGCTGAGCGGGGATTGATAGATTCATAATAAGTATGGAAAATTTGGCAAAAAATAAAGGGTAATTTTTATCTCCCGTGAGACCCACTAGACCACGGAGAGTGTTCTAGAGTGTACTAGTCTTCAGAATGCTGATATTTTGGCGGAATTGTACATCGCCGAACGGTGAACCTTTCACGATTGCGCTGAAACTATAAGCCAAAATTTAGCTCTACTGCTCGCAGAAGCACAAAATAGTGTTTGACTTTGACAGTGACTACCAAGACGTCAATTAATGTCTATTGCAAGGAGGTGAGAATTTCATTTCCCCTAATTTTAAGGTCATTTTTTTTTATTTTTCGGACAGGATAATGACAATCTCTCGACTGAAAAGGGCTAATTGTCTTGAATTATCGGCAATAGCTATATTGGTTATCGATATGAGATTCGCATACGGAATCCGGGCCGCGGACTTTTGCGCCCTCGCTGTAGCTTTTGCCGCCAATGTGTACGAGTTACGAGTTACGGCGTGGACAGACGATGACGCGCACGCTCCGTCGCCGCTCCGAGCCGGCTTAGCCGCGCTCTCACCGCCTTGCACCGATTTGTGTCTTATTACTCATTAATAAGTATCTTATTACATCGGATGGTTTTCATCGCACCTCCCCGCGCCCGCTCCGACGCCGCCCAGCGCCCGCTCCATCCGATGTATTAAGAGACTTCGTGCATTAAGACACAAATCGGTGCAAGACGGTAAGAGCGAGGCTTAGCGGCGTCGGAGCGGGCGCGGAGCGGCGACGGAGCGGGCGCGTCATCGTCTGTCCACGCCCTTACGGCCCGGTAGGTATTACTCGAATAGCACTAGTATGTCTATTCGATTTCCATACGCGATACGAGTTTCATTCAAAACCAACACCCACACACACACACACACCCTCACACACCCTCACACACACACACACACCCTCACACACACACACACACCCTCCCTCACACACACACACACACACACACAAAATTCACCGCTTACCTGTTGATTCCTAAAATATAGATTTATAATAGATATTATTATCTATCATTGTAATTGACAATAATTAATTTCAACTTAGACGGACGGACGGCCGGGTAATGAAGTGATCATCATATTTTTTGCCATGCTGTTAATATTTATGGTTATTATCTCACCCGTTCCGTAAAGCCTGGTTTTCGTCCTGTAAAATAATTGTAACCATAATAGGTAGATCAACTTAAGACTTCAAAGTCCCTTTTAAAAGTTTAAGCCACAATTTAATTTGGCTAACAAATTGACTGAAAAGTGACATCTAAAAAAATACATTTTCCTCCCAAAAATATCTACTTATATTACATTGCATTTGCTCGCTATATTTGTCCACCATATTTATACCAATTCAAGTGTATTATCGATCGAATAAAGGATTTTAAAGAATAATATTTGTTTGTCACAATTAGTAAATGTTAACTAAAAACGGAACCCCAATATATTGTGAAATGTTATCTAGAGATATCCCTTTTATTACTTCTAAGATATATTTGCTTCTACAAAAATAGATTACGTTAGTCATTGTAGTTTTCAGGGTAGTGTTACAAACCATAATTTAGTAGGCATTATACAAATTTTGTTGACATTTAATTCCCCCATTATTAGAGGGTTCTGATCTGAAATCTGATGTGTAGGTGGGGTAGGTACATGTATCTAGATCATAATCTTATAATTATCATTGACACGCACTAGCATACCGTTGTTCTGAAACTTTGGTTTCCGGCGTCGCGATCTCGTGATGCGGGATGAGGCATGGCTGCGCGGCGGGAAAAGCTAGGCCACGCCCAAACCATGCAAAAATCTGGCAACCCCCAGAGCCTTAAATAAATAAATAAATAGTTTCTGTGTGTTTATTTTTCATGCGACTTACAGCAGCTTGTAGTTGTCTCAGCAAATTAAATACAACCGGTTCTACCTAGAAATCAAATAACAAGATACCTAATCAATATCATTACATGATTTGGTAAAATATTATTAAGTTTGCATAGAATAAGTTACATACCTCAAGGTCATAACTCTGTTTCAATACAAGTTCCTGTAATATAAAATCGTACTCCCGTCAAAAAAGGGGTGTTACTTATAGCAATAGTAAGTATATATCGTTGGGCGCCTACCCGCGCCGAAAAGCCAAACACGGCATTTTACGCCTTGCTTTGGAGCAATCGATACACTATTGCTATTTGAGTTCCTGAAGCGACTCGAGGCCCAGATCTTAAATCAGGATTTAATATTTAATTAAACTATTTATGCTGAGTTGCTCGGAACAAATAAAAAATTCTAATTAACCACAAGAACACAATCTCAAACACAATGGATTCTCGATTAGTTTCGGTTCGGTTCCCTCGCATTAAGAGTTAAAACACACGCGGGCCAAACTATAAGACGTGCGAGAGAGGGTCACTTACCTATTTATTTTTTCGATAATAGTATAATGGGCTTGTGGCCTGTCAAGTCAAAATAGATACTTTTTATGAACTGTCAAAACGGAACTTTTGTTCCTGAGTTCTATGCAATAACAACAGAATGACGTCATGTAAAAGTGCCATCAATGCTGTTTTTTTGCACAAAATTGACTTTATAAAATATATCTGCTGGAAATATACAATTCTGAGAATGTCAAACCATTTTGTACATAACTTAAGACTTGTTCGTAGATTTATTGGATTACCTTGGCCACAAGCCTATTATATCTGTGGTATTAGACAACTAGAAAACCATCACAAACACACATTCAGTAAATGGGTCGATTTCACGATTTTTATGTCACTCGAATGAGATTGATTAGTGACGTGAAATCGACCCAAAATAGATCATTCACTCGCTTACCTCGGGTTCTTTCCTGAAACATAGATGTTGCTAATTTGGCAATTAATCGTTTATTGGATTGGGAATAGGTACCTAAACGATCCATCGAAAACGATCTCGATTTATATTTATTTCGATCGAAAACGGGTCGAAATATCTCGGTTGGTCGAAAGGCTAGTCGTAAGAATAGCTATTTCTTGTTTTTGATAGAGATTTCGGTATCTCAAAATCGATATTTCGAACATGGACAAAATCTCGCTAGCGCCAGAATTGCCCCCCTGGCCCCCGATTCTCGCTCTATCGAGATCATCTCCCCAGTTGAGATATCGATTTTGATGCGGCCTAAATCCGTCGACAACGATATACAAAATACAAAATACAAAAAGGTTTATTTTGTTCTCTCACATAGTTTTACAGGTGAAACTTAACTTAGGTGCTATGTGTTTTGTCATATCTATGTGAGAGACTGGTATCCGTACTAGGAGGTCCTGTTTGACAGATTACCAGCCTCTCCCGACGCTGAACCGGAGTAATCAAGGTACCCAAGGTAGGTGCAATTTAATTAACAGATAGGTAAGAGAGTGATAAGGTGTGGAGTGTCAGAGATTGCAAGTGTGTGTAAGTGAGGTGTGTGTGGGGTGAGTGTGTGTGAGAGGGTGTGAGTGTGTGTGTGAGGGTGGGTATGGGGGTGTGTGTAGGTGTTGGTGTATGTGTGGGTGTATGTGTGGGTGTGTGTGAAGGTGTGTGAGGGGGTGTGAGGGTGTGTGTACGTGTGTGTGGAAGGACAGGGGAAGATCATCAGGAGATGATTGACAGAAGACTTTCAGTGTCCTCATAGCTTAACGATTTTAGCCACGCTGTTAGTACTTTTTTACATTTGTATTTTGTAAGGGAGTATATTTCAATTTTCTTATTTATCCTATTGTAGAGGTACTCTCCTAAAAAGCCAAAAAATCTGTGAGAGAAGGCGGTGGACCAAGTGGTGAGCGAATTACAGACCTTGTAATTGCATCGTTTGGAGGCAAAGAGTGCTGGATCGTAGCTTATTAAAGAGTGTTGCTTCAATATGGTGTTCAGAATAAATAGTTGTCTTACGGACAGGACATCAGCCAATGGATAGAGTTGTTGTGTAGGATAAAGGAATGGAAGTGACAGACTTACCTTAAGAACTGAGCGTTGGGCTCTTTCGAGTTTTAATAGGTTTGTTTTATTTGTCCCCCCCCAAACAGTGATACAATAGGATATAACTGACTGACACAAAGCCAGATATACCATTTTGATGACATTTTTGTCAGCAACATATCGATTTATATACTTGCTTGCTTTGCAGGCACTTTGTTTTCCTCGTGAGATTTAGACATAGAATTTATTGTGTTTGTTTGTACCACCAACCGGCGAGTAAGGCTCGGTACCCAGATATTTTATTTAAAGTTCTCACCCTTGCCGCAGAGCCTTCTGCTCCTATAAAATAAATTTGACTTTAACAAATAGCTGTGCAAAGCAATAATTCACCCATTTTATTCATTAATTAAAATTAGATTAGTTAATTTACGTTTATTTTTCGTGCAACTTACTTGAGCTTGTAGTCTGCTCAGCAACTGAAATACAGCTGGACTCACCTGGAAATCAAAATAGAAAAAATATAATTATAATTTTTGAAAAATACTTATTTATTTAATAAAATCCAATATTATTAAGTAGTTAAGTATAAGGTATAAGTACATACGTCGAAGTCATAACTCTGTTTAATTTCAAATTCCTGTAACATAAAATAAAAATAAAGAAGTAGGTAAGTAAGTAAGTAAGTAACAACTATCTAAATCATATCAAAAACATTTAAGTACAATAATTTACCATCAAATAGGTAACGTCAATACATACAATACAATATGAATTGTAACAATACTCAGTATTATATCTTACTTACTGAATTCGCTCCAGCAATGAGCAAAGCTAACAGCATCATTAAGGATCGCATTTTTGTAGTCGTTGTTGTTGTAGACTATGGCTTAATTTCGAATGATTTTGGATTCAAATAATTCCATCGCAATTTTTTTAATTTAACGGTTGTAAAATTTATAATGATTTTTTTCTTAGTCAATGTTAGAAATAATGAGATATTTGATCGTATAGTGTCGCGACGAGCGCCTAACTTGTTTCACATAATTAATTTCACACTCAGGAAAATTGCTTTCTTCGATTGGTATTTGGTATGCGGGTAGATACATTCTTGATAATGATAAGGGATCTGGTCTCACAATACAAAATACTTACGTAAATAGAGTTTTTGACGTGACAACGTCTTATAAATTGGTTTGCCGGGTGACACTTCAAGAAACTGCGTTACGCTCCGCTCACGTTATGCGCTCACAATGAGAGCGAGTGAGAGGCACGCGTCCCTTCCACTCGGGCATGGTTAGCCCGCCTAAGAGCGAGAGAGACAGACATAAAAAGTCGTTGTCACGTAAAACTTTCGCCCGTATACCGACTTTACAGGCAACCAATTTTTTTTATCTGATTTAAGAATTCACGGAACCCTGCTGTCCCGGTCCTTTTTGTAGGCTTGCGTAGGGTTGGGTCCAATAATTATTATTATTAAATTAAATACAGTACTCAGCGTTTGTTTATTCTCATATATATATATATATCTCAATCTCGTGTATATCTCAATCTCGTCCCGACGACGTGCCAAATCAAACGCCGAGTACTGTACCTACCTACAATTTACATCAAACGCCCGAGTACTGTACCTACAAATTAAATCAAACGCCAGTACTGTACCTACAAATTACATCAAACGCCGAGTACTGTACCTACAAATTACATCGAACGCCGAGTACTGTAACTACAAATTACATCAAACGCCGAGTACTGTAACTACAAATTACATCAAACGCCGAGTACTGTACCTACAAACAAACGCCGAGTACTGTACCTACAAATTACATCAAACACCGAGTACTGTACCTACAAACTACATCAAACGCCGAGTACTGTACCTACAAACAAACGCTGAGTACTGAATCTACAAACAAACGCCAAGTACTGTACTTACCTACAAATTACATCTTTGCGAATCAGAATCTGCTTTCTGAATTTTGGGTATTTTGGGAAATCTGCTTTCTGAATTTTGGGTCACATCTTTATGAAAAGCTAGAACACTGTTTTCATTGCTACCAACTTAACAACGAAGAGAATTGTTATCTGAAACGATATTTTTCATCATCTACATTTAATTACAAACAAATGTACCTAACGTGTTATCGTAACATTTATTTCAGTATTTGACAAAACTCATTTCCGCTTCCTCTTCCCGCCCGCCCCGCCCAAGCCGCCGCCGGGCCTCTTCCCGCCTTTTTTTTCTTTCTTTCCGTCCGCCATCTTGACGAAGCCGCCATTTTCTTTTTTGTTGAACTTCTTGTTCTTGAAGCTTCTCTTGTTTCCGAGTATCTTGTGATTGTATCCTTTGATCCAGCGGTCTCGTTTTTCTTCCCAGGCCATCTGTTTATGGCTGGAGTTGTCTGTGTTGGACATGGCCTGGCTCGAGCCCTGCTTCTTGCTTGTAGCAGTTTCTTCTAGAAGCGTTGAGAATTCTTCGGCAGATGCAAATAGGGAACCGAGATCGTCTTTACCTGTGGGAACGAATTAATTGTACAATTATAAAGCGTACAATACTTATGTGTATTGTATATCGATGGGCTAGCCCCCTGTCACGCATGTTGGATGTTTCGTAATAGGCTTGTGGCCTGTCAAGTCAAAATAGATACTTTTTGAAGTAAAACTTCTTGGGGCACGGGGGTAAAATTTATTTAACCTCTCAACTGTGGGTAATTCATATATTTGCTTTTCAATTGATACTAGCCGGGTGCTATCACGAGTGGCTAAGAAATGTAACGGAAATTGGAATCGGTGACGTCAGGGTCGGCTGAAGACTTTTAAAACCGCAACTATTTTCAATACGGTTTTTAACTAATCAGATAAGATAATAATACATTCGTACAATAAAGAATGTTAATTAGTGAGAGAAAAACCTGATGAAACGTTAACAAATAAAAATTATCCCACCAAAACATTCTGTAAAAAACTAGCCAAGTCTCGATGGAGCTGCTCGTTTATCTCTAAAAAGTAATTAAATCTAGACAAAGGCGTACCAAGTCTAAGGTTCCTTACTGCGATTTCTTTATTATTATAGTTAATGTTGTGTGACTTGGCCGTTTAACATTCTTTATACGTTAGTGGGTACAAGTCAATTTTGTTTACACGTAATGTTATATCTGTTGTAACTACCTATGTTATATCTGTTGTATTTTACATACTAATTTGCTTAAAATAGAATTCCTTTATATACTATCAGGAAACTTGCAACTTGTAATTTATTGTAATTAAATACGACGCAGTTCAAAATTGACTTGTACTCACTCACGTATAAAGAATGTTAAACGGCCAAGTCACACAACATTAACTATAATAATAAAGAAATCGCAGTAAGGAACCTTAGACTTGGTACGCCTTTGTCTAGATTTAATTACTTTTTAGAGATAAACGAGCAGCTCCATCGAGACTTGGCTAGTTTTTTACAGAATGTTTTGGTGGGATTTCACTTCTTTTTGTAGAAACGTGGGTATATTCATTTAATTTTATTAGATTTTCTTATTTGACACAGTTTTTTTATTTTTAGGAGCAGTTTTTTTTTTATTACAAATCTTTCTTTTCTTTTTTTCCGGTTCTGATTCTTGTACAGTAGCAACAGTTTTTCGTATTGCCCATTCGCGTTCATTATTTATTCTTTTAGACGGTTTAGACGGTTTAATTTCTGAAAGATCGGCGCGGAATTTACGCCTAAGCCGGTTGTATTCGGTGATCGCTGAAGCTTGAGCTTTTATACTCTTGAAGTCAACATTTATTAGGTGCACCCCATGAAGATTGGTTACTCGTGAAAGCGCCACGTAGGCTTGGCCACAAGAGAATATGGAGGTGCCAATGTCCATGAGGGCATTTTTTAGACTTAAACCTTGGCTTTTGGCTTGGCTAACCTAACCATGCCTACTGTCAGCCACTCCCTTCCCCGCGCCGATTCAGACACCGCACCTTACTCCACCGCCAAAGGACGGATCAAGGGACTCTTTGTATAGGCGCTGAACGCACACATTCACAAACGAACGAGTTTGCGCGTGTACAAACGTCTTTGGCTATGTAGTAGTAATAGGTGATCATTTTACGAGCGTTTATGGAGTGTCCAAGGTGTGCCACTACGCTGTATTTTTGCAATGACAGTCGATTTTTTTATGTAATCTGTAATCTGATTAATCATTAATCTGATTATTTGATTTGTTTTACTAAAGACGGATACGTTTTATATGACATATCGTGTTTTATCGGTCGGTCGGTCGGCCGGTCGGTCGGTCGGTCGGCCGTCCCGTGCCGTCCCGTCCAGTGCCGTGCCGTGCAGTCCCGTGCCGTGCCGTCCCGTCCCGTCCCGTGCCGTGCCGTCCCGTCCCGTCCCGTCCCGTACCGTCCCGTCCCGTCCCGTCCATTGCCCCGATCAGCTGTTTTCAATTTACTATGGGAGACCCAAAATTTTTTTTTCTTGGGGAAAGTTCATATTATTCTATGGGCACCATCATTTCCCAAAGTATTGATCGATATTTTAAAGTCACCTTGTATAGTTTTCCCTTTATGTTGCTATTAAAACCTAACTTAACTCTGCACCAAATTTCAGCACCGGAGTCTATGGGAAGTACTGGTGTTTTGACCTTTGACCCCCATAAGGTACCTGAGTATGACAGACTCCATTGACTGACTGACCATTGAATGAAAGATAAATTGATTTTATATACTAATAGAAAAACACTTTACCAGCGCGAGTTAGAAGACTGGCAGACCCATCTAGTGTTGGATACCTAACAACTAGTTCTATGATGATCATGAGTGAGTGAGTGTCGAAAATGCGAAACTTTGCTTTCGAATAACTTCGGAACTAAATGACCTACAGACTTGAAATTTTGGATTTTAAGTATGTGATTGTAGCTTACTAGATGACGAAAATTTCTGCGTTCTGGTCTTATCCAGAGGTTCTCAAATAGGGGCCTGAAAATGCGGCGAAATGGTTCCAGTAAAGGATGGTACGGCAGTGTTTGCTTCGCGCTCGACTTGGCGGGGGCACTGCCGTGCCCCCTAATTTTAAGCATTCTTCCACGAGTTCTTGATTTCCGGTATGGCCAAGATGGCGCCGCCGGCCGCCGCCGCCGCCGCTGGCTGGGATAAACAAAAACGTGACCAAAAACTACTTCGTTCAACCTCTTTGTTGGAACCGGAACTTATGTTTGACAGCTGTGCGATGCGATCCATACAGTTTGTAAGAAAAGAGTTTCATCAATGTCACACGGGTCGATATGGATTTCTAAAACAAGCAAAGCAATGCATACATTTGAGCGAGACGGCTTAAAGACGTGACGTCAGATGGTATATAATCTGAGCGAGATGCAAATAGTAGTGACACTATTGAATGAGTTAAGTATATCACCACGAGCGCGACAAATTGTAGATAAGGAATGGTGGGAAATAAATGACATGACGTATTAAAAGTATAAAATAATTTCAAATAATCGGACGTCTGAAACTTAAAAGTAACTTGAAGCAGAGATTGGATCTCAAAATTGGAAATTTAAATCTCTTTTAGTATAGGTAGGTATAGGTGTATAGTATAGGTACCACTTAATGATCTAGCTACAGAAGTTTTACTTCTAACACGTGTACGGTGCTACACGCGTATCTTTTTTTATGAACTGTCAAAACGGAACTTTTGTTCCTGAGTTCTATGAAATATCAACAGAATGACGTCATGTAAAAGTGTCATCAAATGCTGTCTTTTTTGGACAAAATTGACTTTATAAAATATATCTGCTGGAAATATACAATTTGAGAATGTCAAGCCATTTTGTACATAATGCTTCAACTTAAGACTTGTTCCTAGATTTATTGGATTACCTTGGCCACAAGCCTATTGGCATTTTATGTATTTGATATTTGATTGTATTATTTATTTTCATATGCTGTGAAATAGCATAACGAATGGAATGGATAATTTAAAACGGGCTTCACGAAACACATTTGTGTGTATCAATGCAACCATGCAACGTATGTATGTATGTGTGAGCTATGTAGACGTGGGACACACAACCATGCAACGTATGTATGTATATGTGAGCTATGTAGACGTGGGACACACAACCATGCAACGTATGTATGTATATGTGAGCTATGTAGACGTGGGACACACAACCATGCAACGTATGTATGTATATGTGAGCTATGTAGACGTGGGACACACAACCATGCAACGTATGTATGTATATGTGAGCTATGTAGGCGTGGGACACACAACCATGCAACGTATGTATGTATATGTGAGCTATGTAGACGTGGGACACACAACCATGCAACGTATGTATGTATATGTGAGCTATGTAGGCGTGGGACACACAACCATGCAACGTATGTATGTATATGTGAGCTATGTAGACGTGGGACACACAACCATGCAACGTATGTATGTATATGTGAGCTATGTAGACGTGGGACACACAACCATGCAACGTATGTATGTATATGTGAGCTATGTAGACGTGGGACACACAACCATGCAACGTATGTATGTATATGTGAGCTATGTAGACGTGGGACACACAACCATGCAACGTATGTATGTATATGTGAGCTATGTAGACGTGGGACACACAACCATGCAACGTATGTATGTATATGTGAGCTATGTAGACGTGGGACACACAACCATGCAACGTATGTATGTATATGTGAGCTATGTAGACGTGGGACACACAACCATGCAACGTATGTATGTATATGTGAGCTATGTAGACGTGGGACACACAACCATGCAACGTATGTATGTATATGTGAGCTATGTAGACGTGGGACACAGAACCAGACTAATTTATTTTTGTTGCGCATAAGATATAGAAGACAAGGATGCGAGACACACCTGGGGGACGGCAAATAGGCTTGTGGCCAAGGTAATCCAATAAATCTAGGAACAAGTCTTAAGTTCAAGCATTATGTACAAAATGGCTTGACATTTTCAGAATTGTATATTTCCAGCAGATATATTAATTTTATAAAGTCAATTTTGTGCAAAAAAGACAGCATTTGATGGCATTTTTACATGGCGTCATTCTGTTGTTATTTCATAGAGCTCAGGAACAAAAGTTCCGTTTTGACAGTTCATAAAAAGTATCTATTTTGACTTGACAGGCCACAAGCCTATTGCTGATATTTTGTCACATTCGATTTTTCGACAAGTTATCGCAATATTCCGGACACGTATCGACCGCTCCGAGGCGGTGGACATTGCCAATATCTACTCATAGCTCATGTCATGACATCTCATATTGTTTGTTTGTTGTTTTTTTTTTGTTTCGAAACGTTTTATTTCGAACCACAACTCAGATCAATGGAACTCTTTAAGATACGATAAGATCCATGAACCTCATAGAAGAAACCAATCAATCAATCAATCATCAATCAATCAATCAATCAATCAATCAATCAATCAATCAATCAGCCCACACCTACCCACTGCTGGGTATAGGCCTCTTCTCTACCACGTCATCCGCTCCGGTCCTGTGCCTCCCGCATCCACTGCCGACTGACTATGGCGGTGATGTCATCCGTCCATCTGGCTGGTGGTCTGCCTACTTGGCGTTTTGCGGTTCTGGGTAGCCACTCCGTTACCGCTTTGGTCCACCTTCCGTCCTCCCTCCGTGCCAAGTGTCCTGCCCACCCCCACGTTCAGTCTCGTGATTCGCTTGCCGACGTCGGCGACCTTAGTGCGAGTTAGATGAAACCAAAACTCTTCTTTTTAGGGTACCGTACCCGAAGGGTGCCAAACGGGACCCTATTCCTGAGACTTCGCTGTCCGTCTGTCCGTCCGTCCGTCCGTCCGTCCTGTCTGTCACCGGGTCCGTCTGCACGAACCGTAATACATAGCTAGAAAGCTGAAATTTTCACAGAATGTGTATTATCTGTTGCCGCACCAACCACAAATACTGAAATACGAGAGATATTGCAAATTAAAGGGGGCCCCGATACAAGAGACGTGTTTAGATACACTTACGCATTTCAAAATGGAGATCTTGACTGAAACTGTTTATTTATTGTCATAGCAACCATGTCATAGACACATATACTACACATTTAAATATGATAGCATATTTCGCGTCAACCCACATAGTTGTGGTAGCTCAGCCGGTATGATGTAGACTCTCAATCCGGAGGTCGTCGGTTCAAATCTCGTGAAGGCATAAACTTTTTATCTTTTTGTTTATTTTTTTATTGTTTTGAGTGCTTTTGATTTGTTGTACGATGGTACAGTACCCTTCGTGTGCGATACCGACCCGCACTTAACCGATTTTATTTTCTTTTCGTCAATGCATGTCACTGACACACTCATCACAACTCACGGTTAGACGCTAGACGGTTAGAGAATATGGTTTTGGTGCATTGTTCTGTGCGATAAAGATGACATGATAACTTTTCGAATTCGTCTGTTTTTCGAAGAATCTGAGAGTCGTCCACCTGCTCACGTGACGTACAAATCCGAGCGAAAAACGAAGAATGGGTTACCTTTCAAGCTGAGTTTCATTTTGTCCTTCTTCGACCTCTTGTCAGGAAGGTCGATCCCCTCCTCTCCGTCACTGTTCTCAAGCATCAGTTCTGTAACAAACAATACGGTATTGGCGTCATTTCGGAAGTAGTTTTAAAATAAATGCTATAACATTTTAAGCGCACTACATTAATATTTCCGGGATATCTCCGGTAGGTTCAATAAAAATGAACAATAGTTGAGTTAAAAAAACCGCGCCAATAACGCCAAAACCTCTAATGGCGCCGGTCACATGACTCGCGTGACGTCACATGCTCGTCAGTGAACGCCCGCCATCATTATGATTCAGTCAAGCAAGATGTCAGAGACGAGCGTTTGACGTCATCAGAGAGATAAACGTCAGACAGAGCGTTTTCGTCACAGATTATATTTCGATAGTTTATACAACTTAATTCCTGGAATCCTAAAAAAAACATATTTTACTCTAAATTTAATGAAATATACATTTCTACGCTACTGTCTGATAGCATTAAGTACCACATTTTGTCGAATATTTTTGGTGTTGTCCAATACCGTGCGACCACAGATACTATAATATTATACTAATACAGATAGACCACCTAAAACAAAATATGACACCGGCTGAAACGGAGATGCTACGGAAGCTTCTTTAGTTCGAGGCCATATATCGCTTGGTGCAGCACCATCCAAAAATTGCAAATACCACGAGATGGCGCTAAGATATATAGGATTTATTCTAAGATTAGCGCCACCTAGAAGTATGTTAACTGAAACCATGGCGTTTAAAGTACAAATCTTACTCCTCACGCCATCTCTTTTTTACGAAGGGTTACTAATTCTAATTTGTATGGGTGAGCACCCTGTGGTAATACAGAGCCACCGCGTTATCTAGAGAACGGCCAAAGCGGATCTCCTGACACCACCACTATGAAAACTTCGCTTCGGCTGTCAGTTGTTGTAGTTGGCGTAGATAGTGGCGCCTCCACTAAACTAAAGGAACTAAACTGACAACCACAAATGCGACAGCTCTTGCGCGGTGGCCACAGATTCCATTTTCATACACACCATTTTAATTAGTTTAGTTAGTATGTCGCCTCCGAAATCGCAGGCATTGTATATTATGTTGTGATAATAAGATAGTAAATAATTAGAATTACGTTTATTGCTTCCATAAATTCACGTTTGCTCTTAAATCAAGATACAATTCATAGACCCAATTTATGTTTATGTTAGTGTTGCTTCTATCTTGTGATGGTGTTGCCACAATAATTTCGCAAATGTTATTTGCGAAATTATTGTGGCAGATGTGGTTACAACATGGTGAGGCGTTTGCACAGCTGTGAGGAACGAAACGGCTAAAAGGATTTAAAATATTCGTACCGTCCTCATCGCCCGATAAGACAGGCTCATGTTCGTCGGCCGATATGTCCAGCTCACCATCACTGCCATCTGTTGGGGGAAAAACACATCAATAAGTTTTCCAACACACCTGCTCGTAAAGTGACCCTTATGACGTTGGTTTTAGAATTACACCTCTCTAAGGTCCGCTGGTTCATCCATTCCACTTTCCATAGTAATGTTTTTTCACAGGCATTGAACTTTATCTCGATGTGGGTAGATTGAAAATCGCGAGCATAATATATTTTTTCGAATGATTGTCTTACCGTCTTCATCAGCAAAGTCTCCCAGATCGTCAGCGTCATCATCGCCGCTGCCGAGTTGATCGTCATCGCTCGCTTCTCCTCCTTTCTCATTCTTCTTCTTCTTCTTCTTCTCTTTCTTCGCAGCCTCCATCTCGGAGAGGAAGTCTAGCTCCTCGTCTGATGCGTCTGAAATTAATGTTGATAGAGTTGAACATCGCAAAACGCGGCAAATTTAAAAATTGGTCAAGTGCGGGTCGGACTCGCACACCACCGTCGTCTGCCTAAAACGGCAATACCTTCAATCTCGTCCTCAGTCGTCTCTTGCTATTAAAAAATGTCAGGCGCTATGGTGTTACTGGTCAGTTTCCCTACAGATGTATCCTACAGAATGATAGAGCGATTACAACAGGTTTTGTAGGTGGATCACAACAGTGGTTCTAAAGGGATCACAATAGTGGATCTAACGTGATCACAACAGTGGTTCTAAAGTGATCACAATAGTGGTTCTAACGTGATCACAACAGTGGTTCTAAAGGGATTACAAGAAGAGTTCTATGAGTATAACAACAGAGTCTGTAGGACCATTACAATTCATTTCATTTGTTTATTTGCCATTTCACAGCCTATGAAAATAAATAAACCAATCAATATTAAATACATAAAATGCCAATTACGAAAAAGATGCCAGGGCGATCAATAAAATTAAATAGGGTAAGGTAGAAATAAAGAAAAATTAAATTAAAAAGTCTTAGGTTAGGGCGGTTACATACAAGGATTAGAAAAGGGGCTTTAACAAGGTTATAGGAGTATTACCACAGAGGTCGTAGGGCAAAACTACAAGACCGTTTCCGCAGCACTATTACAACAGGATCTGTAGGGCGGTTACAACGACGACGACCATTGACGCATCTGCCTACCATGCGAGAGGTCCCGGGTACGAATCCCGGCTGGAAACAACAAAAAAAACCCCAGGTCTTGAATGTTTACATGTTTGTGGTGTCGCTGTTTCTGGCTCCCACGCCACAGGGTATCCTGGTGTGGGGCCAGAAGCAATGTATGTTCCTGTATGTAAATGTTTATGTTTACAATAAGGGTTCTTCGATTATTGCAACAGGAGTTGTAGGACGATTACAACAAAGGTCGTAGGAATATTACAACAGAGATTCTAGGACGCTTACAACTGGGGCTGTGGGAACAACTGGGGCTGTGGGAACAACTGGGGCTGTGGGAACGTTAGAACAGCAGTTGTAGAATGATTACAAGATGGGTTCCAGTGGGTCTAGTCAACATGCAAAACGCAAATATCGTCCGCACGACACGCTAGGATCATTCATGCGATTTGACATGTCGAGACGTGACTAAAGTCTTCACAAAATAAAAGGCCCGTTTTGACAGTTCACGCTCATGAAGTTTTAACCCCTAACGCGTAGGTAATAGAAGCGGTTTTTAGGTGCAACTTGTACGCAACAGTTGGCTTTTATTACCTACGCATTAGGGGTTAAAACTTCATGGGCGTGAACTGTCAAAACAGGCCTTTTATTTTGTGAATGGTGTAGTATGGGTACGTTTCCTAATCATGCAGCAGTGTGTGTACCGTGTGCGCGCGCGCCGGTCACCGTGTCGAGGTACTGCTCGAAGTCCGCGCTGGTCACGGAGTCGTTGTCGCTGTCAGAGTCCTCCTCGTCCTTGGGGGAGCGGCGCTTCTGCAGGAAACTGTTGACATTGTGCTCATATAGAAGAAAGAATATAATATACAGGGTGTAACAGACGGGTGTAGTCATATTTTAGGGGGTTGTTAGGGGCATCATTCTGAGCAACTTTCACTATGAAACCGATTTGATCAGAGCAACTATAATTTTCACTTCTCTATACAAATCAGCCCGGACCAAAACGTATGGAGCAATGAAAATTAAAGTTGCTCTGACCAAATCGGTTTCATAGTGAAAGTTGCTCAGAATGGTCTCCCTAACAACCCCCTAAGATATGACTACACCCTTCTGTTACACCCTGTATATCTTTTGCCATACAATTCGGTACGCAACTTACGGCCCTGGCTCAACACCGACGAAGCTGCTCCTCGTGTAGAAAACACGTGCTATGATTTTCTTGTTCCACTTAGCCCGGGTCTCTCAAGAGACGGATAAACAGTCAGATAACTTTTTTTGACAGTTTCAGGGGTGGAAGCGGTATCAAGACCTAAAATTACTGACTTTACTGACCAAAACCTAATGATTTACTGACCAAATACTGACATTTACTGACCGTTTTACTGACCAAATTCTACCCTTAATCGGACTGTTGTAACCTTCACTGTGTGTATCTTATGTGCTAAGTAATAATATTAAGTGCTTGTTAATAATTGGTAAAATATAACGTTGTAAGTACAGACAGCAGCACATCAAGTGTAACAGTCGCACTACGAAAGTCACCACTACGCTACGCCGCACGGTATAAAGGCTATCTCAAGGTCAAACTGATACGCTTGATGTGTTGTTGCCTGTACATGTGAATAAAAGAAAAGATATTTTTTTGTTAGGCCTCCACCATCCCCATAAGGTGAACACAGCTGGGTTGCAGTTGGGTTCACCTTAAAAAGGATGCGATTTGCTCAGGAAGCAATGGGATGAAGCAAAATCGCAGCTCGGGGTATCCGGGGTCGCGTACCCGTGCACTCAAATGTCAATTTACCGGACAAGCAAATTGAACAAGAGTGCCCCCTGGATGTAGTAAAAATACTACACAGAGACTTTATTGAAAAGTATCATCAAATTAATAAACAAACACCAAATCAATAAAGTAAAAATGAGACACATCATTTGAAGAAGGCCGAGATCCTAAAATTACTGACTTTACTGACCAAATTTTGAAAAAACTGACTTTTACTGACCACCTTAAAAAAACTGACTTTTACTGACTTTACTGACTTGTTTCCACCCCTGCAGTTTTTGTACGTGTGAAATGTCAGATAGTTTCCCGGCGGAGTTTCTTGCCCTTCTTTGCTCCATCCCTAAGCCCACAACTTCCGAACGGGCGGTAGTATACAAAAATATTAATATTATATTGACGTTGACTAAGTAATCTGTATGATTTTATGGTCAATAAAAAAAATTGAACTTGAACTTGAACTTACTTAAACTTGATAAACAGACAGATAAACGCTATCTGAGGAATGAGAGAACGGCGCTTACTCGTATAGGAACCGTTCGTCCACTGGAATCTTTGTGGCGTCCTCGTTGAGATAAGTCGATGAGGTCACTGGTATACTCCTGATTCCTGTAAAAAGTGTAAAAAATTAAAGACTCTCCGACACAACAACTGAAACCCCCGCATATCTCCGTCGAAAACGATCTCGATTCATATTTATTTCGATCGACCGATCGGGTGGAGATATCTCGGTTGGTCGTAAGGCGGGTCGTGAGAATAGTATTATTATTATTTTTTGTTTTTGATTGGAGATATTCGATACCTCGCATCGATATTTGGAGCATGCAGATAAACTCGACAGCGCGTGATTCGCCAGTGCCTGTAGACAATGTTAAACGCTAAGGATAGCGAAACGAAACGATAACTTTTTATGTATGGGATTTGACATTTGGAATCGCTACGTGACGTCACCTTAGCGAAGCCAAATGTCAAAGCGCATACATAAAAAGTTATCGTTTCGTTTCGCAACGGTTAGCGTTTCACTTTGTCTAGTGGGGCTGGGTCTTTTGGGAACGTAGGACGAGCTGGCAGTTAAAATAAACCCGACATATAATTTACTCTATGGTTAAAAGAAAGAAAGAGTCAAGCTCAAGAGATAAGCCCGCTTTTGCGCATTAAATGTTTAAGAATTCTTGTAAATAACAGTACAATAAAGAATATCAGGGACAGCCCTTCACTCAACGATTTTTTAAACGCTTGAAGGAACACTGGGGGCTATTTGGAAGGAAATTGCACTAAACTAAAAAGGAAATTAAAGCCTCTAAACGTCTTAATGACGTCATTTTAGTTGTTATCAACAACTAAGATGACGTCATTATAACTTTTAGAGGGCTTAGTGGCCTTTTTAGTTTAGTGCATTTTCCATCCAAATAGCCCCCACTATCTTTATCTACCTTAATATATGTACCTTAGTATCTATGTATATATTCATTATTTTGTTTTTTGTTTTTATAATGTATTTATGTACTTATTAGTAAGTAGTCTATTATTTTTTATATGCATACGTTGTGCACATAATGTACGTCTACCTTTTAATAAATTATCCTTTCCATCCTAGGTTTGCTGGAAGAGATCTTTTATTAGAGACAAGCTCGCCTTTGATCATGTTTTTTCCAATATTAAGTGTCTCTACAGGGTGTAACAGAAGGGTGTAGTCATATTTTAGGGGGTTGTTAAAAAAAAAAAAAAATAGTTTATTTCAGTAAGTACAGCAGCACAGGTCGTGGGACTCCCCTTTTAAGTTAATAGGGATACCATTCTGAGCAAATTTTGCTGTGAAACCGATTTCATCAGAGCAACTTTATTTTTCATTGCTTCACATGTTTTGGTCCGAGCGGTCAGCTGATTTGTATAGAGAAGTTAAAATTAAAATTGCTCTGATCAAATCGGTTTTGCAGTGAAAGTTGCTCAGAATGATGTCCCTAACAACCCCCTAAAATATGACTACACCTTTCTGTTACACCCTGTAATTGCACACAAAAAAGTTAACAAAACACGGTATGATATAAAGTGTACTGTGGCGAGCTAAAAAGAGATCTCTTCCTGTTTTCTGTGCAATAAAGTATAAAGTAAAGTAGAGAACATGAATATGAGTCAAGGCACCTTTAGCAGCGTAGTTCTTCCGGACAGCAAACTTGGGGTGGCTCCCTCTGACTCTCCTGACTCCGTCCGCCGGCCGGTCCGACTCCGGCCGGAGCTTCGGATTCTTGAACACGAAGCGATCCAGGAACCGGATGCAAGAGAAGTCTTTGAGTGGGTCGCCGGTGTATTGGATCAGTTGGTCTGGGGACATGGACTGAGTCAGTGCGTCTCTCTTCGGTGTACTTCCTTAGACTTAAGTAGTAATACATAATATTGTATTTTTTAGGCCCTGAAATATTTTATAACTGAAAACAAAAACTTAAAAACACCGACTTCCACAAACCCTATTTGATTAGAAATCAATGTCAAGTGTTTTTTGAGTTTAATACAAACTGTAACCGCCTATTTCCCCCCTTGGGGAATTAATTTCGTCAAATCCCATCTCAGTGCTACCCTACGCCACAAGGAACCCCTGTACCAAGTTTCATGGCTCTAGGTCCACCGGTTTAGGCTATGCGTTGCCTGCCCGTCAGCCACGCATTGTATTTGTACCTAGTATTGAGCAGTTCTGGTGGCCATATGTGGTCTTCATCAGCAGTTCCGCATCACAATATTAAATGAGTAAATGCACGAGTTATTATGAAAAACTCAAAAATCACGCTCGCTCGCCGCTCGGCACTCACCGCTCGCGAGCCGCTCGGCGAAGAGCCGCACTGTGGGGTGCGCGTGCGCGGCGAGCGGCGCTAGTTCCACGTAGGCGGCGCACTCGGCGCCCGCGAACGACGGGTTCCGCGCGTACGCGTTGTACACGAGCGGCGTCTGTGGGAGGTACGGTACGCTATTATTGCTCATGTAAGAATAAATCAAAGAATGCATTTCCGGAGTCACGGACGCTAAACGAGAATCGTCGATATTAAAATGCAATGTAAATTTTATAATTCTATTTGAAAACTCGTGAATTCTACTCAGTTCGTCATTTGACTAGAACACCATTCGCCATCTTGATTCCGACATGACGTCACTCCGATAGTATCCCATCGACGAAAATTAGTACTCGGTCTCGTGTGTTTACTATCGGAGTGACGTCACGAGCGAAACATCATGGCGGAGGTTTTACAAAAACACGGGCTATGGCTTTGAGCAAGCAGAAGGAAGGGTTAGGTTTGTTGCGAATGTATGTTCAGACATGATGTGTGTAAATCGTCAAAATCACATTTATCTCAAACATCACTAAAATACTCTCTCATTTACCACAACCACATTTATGTGCCTGTATGTAAATGTTTGTTTATTTCAACCAATTATTAGTCCAAAAATTTCCATTTTCTCTCCCGGTACCCTTTACCCCCTAATCCCCCCCCCCCACAGCAGACCCAAGGTAAACAGCTTTCTAATAATTATCACCCCCAGTAATCCCATTTTCTCCCTATTCCACCCCTCAGTACTCTAAGGCGGCCCCTAGACGATCAATTAAATTGCGCAAATATTTTATTGCACAATAAGATTGAAAGGAGCTTTGCATCCAAACGATCAATTATATTGCACAAATATTATGCGCAATGTCCTTCTTCTCGCAAACCTAAACACAGACTGAAAAATATTGTGCAATACCTACCCTACACGATCAATGAAAAAATATTGTGCAATAAAAATTTAACTCGCTCAATATTTCCTTCAATGATTGCGCAATCTTCAATATTAACCCAAAACTGTTAATATTGAAGATCGTCTAGGGGCCGCCGAATTCATTCCTAGATTAATGAATGAAATGCCATCTCATATTAGACTAGAGAAGAATAGAAACAAACTTTCAGTCATGTATAAAACATACCTTCTAGATAGTATCCTGTAGGTACCTAATTCAAAATCATCAATGTATGTTTATCATCATAAAAACATTAAAAAACAAAAGTTACTAATTTGCATAGAAATTATATTCGACCTTTCTGTAAACAACTTGTTCCTACTTAGCATTGTAAAGCTTATCAGATAGTTAATTAAAGTTAATTATGAAGTGCGACTCCCGACCCACAGACAAACCATACTAACATTTGGTTTTGTGGGATGTATGTGTAGCCTATAAGATTTTAATGCAATAAACGTCTACTCTATTCTAGACCACCCTACCTTATCCATGTTCATCGTCCTCTTCATGAGGATTTTTTTCTCGCGATCCTCTGCCTCCCCCTTGAGTGCGCTGCTCGCGTGGTGCCAGCCCGCGTTGCTCTGAGCGACACTGCTGCTCCGAGCAACACTGGGTCGCTTCGGGACCGCATTGCCGTGCTCATCTAGCTTCAGGTCGACGTACGACTCCTCTTCGTCGTCTGACAGGAAATGGAATTGTCATACAGGGTGTAACAGAAAGGGGTGTACAAGTCGAAAGAGGGTTTTTAGGAACATCATTCTGAACAACTTGCACTATGAAACCGATATGATCAGAGGAACATAATTTGGAACATAATTTTTCACTTCTCCATACAAATCAGTCATATCGTCAAGTCTGATCGCCCGGCACACATCGTATTGAGAAGTGAAAATTAGGTGCTCTGATCAAATCGGTTTCATAGTCAAATAAGTTCAGAATGATGTCCCTAACAACCCCCAAAAATATGACTACACTTTTACTTTTTGGGTATGTAAAAATGCCTCCAAAACTTACCCAACATCAAATCCTTCTTATCTCCCTTCAGAAGGTCCACCTTCTTTGTCTCAGGCTTAGCCTCCTCTCGCTCTGTCTCAGCCAACTCTGGTGTTTCTGTCTCTTTCTCCCCCGTGTCTGCTGCTTCAGACGTGGGCTCTGGGTGTTCTTGTTTCGGTTCCTAAAGAATAGTCAAAGTTAGGTTGGGTTGCTCTGCACTTAACCAAGTTCCACCTCAACCTCAACAATAGGTAATTCGTACTTCAACAATAAGCAAGTCCCACCCCAACTATAACCAAGTCCCCACATGAACCATAGAGTAAATTATTTACCTAAACTATAACCAAGTCCCATCTCAAATAAAACCATAAAATAACTAATAGTACTACGTACAGAAGGTTTCCTCCCGAACAAAAGTCAAGTTTAGGTGCAAAAAAAATATTTGTCTATGCTACTGCATATGCTCGCATGCGAAATTGAAACTTGTCGTATGACACGAGCGTTCATATTCCATTAGACACCGCTGACACGATGCCGATCACGCACCGCGGTTACGAATCGCACTCAGTTGTTTTCGGCGTCATCGTTTTTACGAGGCTAGCCCGCGCACCGAGAGCCGAGCGACAACCATGTGACAAAGATTTCTTAGCTTTTGATGACACCTGCTCTGTGGCGTTGCGATTCGAGGCTCTTGGATGTTTATCTGTCTGTGACTTCGCTGTTTCCCTTCAAATCTTACCTCAACTACATATAACCAACTTCCACCACATCTATGACCAATACCCACCCCCAGCTATAACCAGATCCTCAACTATAACCAAGTCCCACCTTCAACTATAACCGAGTCCCACCTCAGCTTTAACCAAGTTCCACTTCAACCATAACCAAGTCCCACTTCAACTTTAACCAAGTCCCACCGCAACTTTAACCAAGCCCCACCTCAACTTTAACCAATTCCCACCTCAACTTTAACGTCCTCCCTCTTCGTCCAGACGAGCTTCACGGCGTGCGCCTTGCCCCCTTGCCTGAAGACCTGCGATATGAGGAACAGCAGCCCGCACGCCTGCGCGGGGCTCATGTAGCAGCACAACTGTAGGAGTCGCTTTGTGAAGGCTATGACGCGCGGTATGTTGTTGTCTCCTACGGGGAGATATGTTATTGGTAAGCACAGATATATTGTAATATTATACTAATACAGATAGACCACCTAGAACAAAATATGACACCCACAACTATAGCTAACGCCATCCACGACGACGCGCCCCACTCTTTTTCCTAATCGCTTACAGTATATGTGTGCAACCTTTTAGCAGTGTAGTTGTTCTGTCTATAGTACAGACGGAACAACTACACTGCTAAAAAGTTAGCTAGCCAATTCATGTGTATAGACTCTATACACAAGAATTGGCTAGGTGTGAATACGCACACTACCATAAATTGACTAATCAGGAGAGAGCATTATGGTCAGCTTGAAAAATGCTCTACTTGATTTTATAATTTCTAGTGATATACTATACTGCAAAACAGACAAAGGTCTGAAGTTTGCAGGGTTATCCTTGCTACCGGATTTAAAAAGTGGTATTAATCTGCTCATTTTGATGAGGTCAAAGCCATCTGTACCAATTTTGTAACAGCATGACATGACAATGATACTACTTTTTATCCCAACAGATATAGAAATAACATACGCAAAAGTTATAGATGAGACTTATCGGGTTCTGAAACAAATATTATTCTGAATCTGAATCTTCGCTTGTTTCAGAAATGTTTGCTTCAGAGCCCGACGAATCTGTCACATTTATATTAAAACTGAAATCGAGATCACAGTGTTTTAAGTACTCATCTAAGACATTTTTAGTTGTATAATTAAATAGCAGAACAATTAGGTAGTAGAGCAACATTCGGGACGAGTCTAGATTAAGCGGAACGTGGACCCAATTACTCGTGTGCACCGAGCGGCTTCCCGCTCGCGACTGACGCTGACTGACGCTCTAGTCGAACCCCCCGCACCCCGCCATCCCCTCAATTGAAAAGTAGTGGGGCGCGTAGTCGTGGATGGCACTATCTATAAGATGCTACGGAAGCTTCTTTAGTTCGAGGCCATTATTGCTTGGTGCAGCACCATCGAAAAATTGCAAATACCACGAGATGGCGCTAAGATATATAGGATTTATTCTAAGATTAGCGCCACCTAGAAGTATGTTAACTGAAACCATGGCGTTTGAAGTACAAATCTTACTCCTCACGTTTTTTTTTTTACGAAGAGTTACTAATTCTAATTCGTATGGGATGAGCACCCTGTGTTAGTAAATCAAATAAGTAAAAAATATTGGTTAAATAAGTTGGGTAAGACCCCTCATTCCATAGAGCTTAGAAATAGTACATTACATAGCGTACTCGCACGAGGGTTCCGTACCAGTATTTATAAAAAACCGCAAAAAAAAAAACACGTTTGTTGTATGGGAGCCCCCCTTAATAATAAATTTCTTTTGTTTTTTAGTATTTGTTGTCATAGCGGCAACAGAAATACATCATCTGTGAAAATGTCAACTGTCTAGCTACACGGTTTATGAGATACAGCCTGGTGACAGACAGACAGACGGACGGACGGACGGACGGACGGACGGACGGACAGCGAAGTCTCAGTAATAGGGTCCCGTTTGGCACCCTTCGGGTACGGAACCTTTGAGTGACTTGTAGATGAGACTGAAGAGCAGTGCCGAGTGCGTGGTGCTGAACATCTCCGGGTGAGTCAACTTGCGGTATAGCGCCAGGTAGTATCTGTGGGACAAACATAAACATTTACATACAGGCACATACATTGCTTCTGGCCCCACACTAGGATACCGTGCCGTGGGAACCAGAAACAGCGACATCACACACATGTAAACATCCAAGACCTGGGTTTTTTTTTGTCCCCAGCCGGGATTCGAACCCGGGACCTCTCGCATGGTAGGCAGAAGCGCAACCGCTGCGCCACAGAGGTCGACAAACATGTCCCAACTTAGGCCCGGTCTTTAAACAGTCAGAGCTGGGACAAACAACCTAGGTTAGTAATAGCACAGATACTATAATATTATACAAATACAGATAGACCATCTAGAACAAAATATGACACCGGCGTAAACTGAGATGCTACGGAAGCTTCTTTAGTTCGAGGCCATTATCGCTTGGTGCAGCACCATGGAAAAATTGCAAATACCACGAGATGGCGCTAAGATCTATCTATAGAAATTATTCTAAGATTAGCGCCACCTAGGGGTATGGTAACTTAATCTTACTCCTCACGCCATCTCTTTTTTACTACTTCTAATTTGCATGGGATGAGCACCCTGTGGTAATAGATATACGTTTATTCACTGAACAAACTATAGTACTTACATCAACAGGATAATTTAGAGGCAGGAAATAGACATTAAATTATCGTCAGTATTTTAGTGGCTTTGTCAGTATTTTAGTGACTCAGTCCTTAATTTAGTGGCTTCGTCTGTATTTGAGTAATTTAGTGGCTCAGTCAATATTTAAGAAGCTCAGTTAGTATTTTAGTGGCTTCGTCAGTATTTTAGTGACTCAGTCAGTAATTTAGTGACTCAGTCAGTAATTTAGTAGCTTCGTCAGTATTTTAGTGGCCCAGTCAATATTTAAGAATCAATAATTTAGTGGCTCAGTCAATATTTAAGAAGCTCAGTCAGTAATTTAGTGGCTCAGTCAATATTTAAGAAGCTCAGTTAGTATTTTAGTGGCTTCGTCAGTATTTTAGTGACTCAGTCAGTAATTTAGTGACTCAGTCAGTAATTTAGTAGCTTCGTCAGTATTTCAGTGGCCCAGTCAATATTTAAGAATCAGTAATTTAGTGGCTCAGTCAATATCTAAGAAGCTCAGTCAGTAATTTAGTGGCTCAGTCAATATTTAAGAAGCTCAGTCAGTATTTTAGATGCTTTGTAAGTATTTTAGTGGCTTCGTCAATATTTTCGTGGCTCAGTCAGTATTCTAGTGGCCCAGTCAGTATTTGATCGTCCCAGTCCGTATGACGCCTCAGTCCGTGTATCCACCTGTCCTCCGTGTTGTTGTCCGCCGTGCAGATCTTCTGCAGCAGCGCCAGCGCACTGACGGCCACGTTCATGCGCGCCAGCTGCGCCAGCTTGAAGATTGCGTCGACGTGCGTCGCGGCGGCGGTCAGGCGCTCCGGGTCCGCGAACGGGTAGGCGCGCTTCACGCCCGTGAGGATGGCGGACATCAGCCGGGACTCTATGTCGCCCTGTGGTTTTGATAGGTGTAGGCATGAGGTACCGTACCATCGTACAACAAATCAAAAGCACTCAAAACAATAAAAAAATAAACAAAAAGAAAATTTAAAAGTTTATGCCTTCACGAGATTTGAACCGACGACCTCCGGATTGAGAGTCTACATCATACCGGCTAACCACAACCATGTGGGTTGACGGGAAATATGCTATCATATTTAAATGTGTAGTATATGTGTCTATGACATGGTTGCTATGACAATAAATAAACAGTTTCAGTCAAGATCTCCATTTTGAAATGCGTAAGTGTATCTAAACACGTCTCTTGTATCGGGGCCCCCTTTAATTTGCAATATCTCTCGTATTTCAGTATTTTTGGTTGGTGCGGCAACAGATATACACATTCTGTGAAAATTTCAGCTTTCTAGCTATTACGGTTCGTGCAGACGGACCCGGTGACAGACAGGACGGACGGACAGACGGACAGCGAAGTCTCAGTAATAGGGTCCCGTTTGGCACCCTTCGGGTACGGTACCCTAAAAAACATGTCTGTTGTACGGAAGCCTCTGCCATCTGTTTTTTAGTATTTGTTGTTGTAGCGGCAACAGAAATACATCATCTGTGAAAATTTCAACTGTCTAGCTACCACGGTTCATGAGATACAGCTTGGTGACAGACGGACAGACGGACGGACGGACAGCGGAGGCCGGAATAGAGTCCCGTTTGGCACTCTTTGGGTATGAAACCCTGAAAATTGTAAAAGTGTACCACAATGACGCAATAAATATATGAGTATGAGTATGAAAATCACTCTACCTAGTCCGATCACTGATTATAATAATTTTAGGTTTTTTTGTTGCTTAAATAAATGCGTTCATTTAAAGTAATTTGAAAATGGTTGATTTCTATGGACCACTATTTTGACAGGTGTCATTATTTTTGAGAGGTTTCACTATTTTTGACAGGCGTCATGAAAAATAGTGACACCTGTCAAAATTATGACACATGTCAAAAATAGTGACACCTGTCAAAAATAGTGACACCTGTCAAAAATAGTGACACGTGTCAAAAATAGTGACACCTGTCGAAAATAGTGACACCTGTCAAAAATAGTGACACCTGTCAAAAATAGTGAAAACTGATATCAATCTTGATAAATGTCAAAAATGTTGACACCTGCCAAAAATAGTGACACTGGTAGTACCACGGGAGATGAAGGAATTCGACAGGGTTTTTTGACACATACCATCGTTTATGAATATCGTCACAGTTTAATCATGACATCATAATATATTTCATACCTTCTTAATGGAAGCCTTGAAGAACGAGAAGTATATCCTGATGAGGTCCTCGGCAATGTTGGCGTCGTCCTTCCCGAGGTAGAACTGGTTCAGGAAGCACACGCCGTAATACTGCGCGCGCGGAGAGATGTTGTTCCTACAAGCAAATCACAATTTAAAGGAGATCATACTTGGGTGCGATTGGCACAGGACCGGGGAGATTGGCGCCAGAGAGAAGAGGCCTATGCCCAGCAGTGGGTCGATGTGGGCTGAGGATGATGATGATGATGATGATGATGATTCATTTTGGGCCAAAAGTGAAAGTGCCGGCCAGAAAAAAAAGGGTTAAATTCGGATAGAATACACAAATCGTAGTTTTTTTACTAAACTGTTGGCTCCATGGTTTTGTTTTTATTCTTCTCAGTCGTATCACTCTTGGCAGAGTGGTCGTGGTCGTCATTTCGGTCGGGTGACCCGCCTCACAATTCGTCGCCATTCTTCCCTGAGGGCTGCTTTTTTGGTGCATTGGTACAGGGGTCATCCAGTGCTGCCTTGATTTGGTCCGTCCATCTCATTGGTGATCATTGTTTTTATAGGCTATTGAAATTCGATGAAAGCCAAAACAAAAAGAAGAAAACGGGCGGCCAACAACCTTGTTTTTCTAGTGCAGAGAATAGTGTAACGAATAAAACTTAGTATGACATGTATACTATGTATACCTCTGCACTCAGTTCTGACTGAGTTAGAGGAGCTCGAATTTGAAGCTATAATAATTTGGTTCATGAGATGAAACTTGAGGATTTTTTTTTCTGGCCGGCACTTTCACTTTTGGCCCAAAAGTGTATGGACTGTGAATGATCTCCTTTATTTATCGCCAATATCTGGTTACCGAGCTTTGCTCGGCGGTTGGTGGTACAAACACAATAAAACATTATATTCATATTAACATTGATTAATATGCTGCTCTGTTTTTGAACAGCTGCAAACGGGAAGCAAACAGGCACTTTGTGAACATATTCAAGGTAAAGGTGGCTACCACCTTTATCTTGAATATGTTCAATAAGCGCACCTGAACAGCATCTTCTCGATGTCGGCCAGCACCACGCGCTTCATGTTCGGGTGGTTGAACAGCAGCTGGCACAGATGGTACACCACCTTGGACGCGACCGCCTGCGACGGGTCGCCGAGCTTGTTGATTATGTTCGTCAGCAGCATCTGCAGGTTGCACATTACCACAGATACAGTACACATAGACCGCCTAGAACAAAATATGACTCCGGCGTAAACTGAGATGCTACGGAAGCTTCTTTAGTTCGAGGCCATTATCGCTTGGTGCAGCAACATCGAAAAATTGCAAATACCACGAGATGGCGCTAAGATATATAAGATTTATTCTAAGATTAGCGCCATCTAGAAGTATGTTAACTGAAACCACGGCGTTTAGAGAACAAATCTTACTCCTCACGCCATCTCTTTTTTACGAAGGGTTACTAATTCTAATTTACTCAGTTTCAATAGCCTATTTTTACCAATGGAAATTCAAACGTATCGATATAGAAATAAGACATAAATTAATAATAATGCGTTATGTTTGAATGTACATTGATAAAAACTTGCCATGCCGTCCAGGTCTGTATGAGCCATCATTAGTCTTCCTTGCTCGGTACACAAATGTCGTCTAGATAGAGACCCGAAAAAGAGCCTATGAAATCTCCTGACAGTGAAGTCCATACATATTACATAATATAAACGAATATAACGATCGATCCTAACAGCCAGAATTAGTTCAGTTCAGTTCAGTTCAGTCGTTTATTGCCATAAATTACACGTTTCTCTCGTACAATTAATCTCGCGACATTGACTTTAAATACCAAAAAGACTGGATGCATAATGTCATCCAGGTAAAAACAAATTAAACTTCACAGTTTTTTCATGTAGAAACCTAACTACTGGACCGATTTATGATTTTCAAAAAATGGCACCAAGCTATTGGGCTTCCCTTTCGAAAAAAGAAAGAATTTTTGAGATCGGTTCATAAATTTTCAGTTTCGATGTAACATACATAAAAAACATACAACCGAATTGATAGCCCCCTCCTTTTTTGAAGTCGGTTAAAAAGGGCCGGGTGACGTACCTTCTCCCTCTCCGGGTGGTGCATGAGCAGGTAGGACATAGCGCTCACTGCTTTCTCCTTGTTCGCGAGCACCGAGTCGTGAGCGAACTTGTTGAGCGCCTCCACGTACGCTGCGGACAGACGTACGGATTTATATGTAAGGATTAGCCTTCCCATACTAACTTCTTACTGTTTTGAAACCTGTTGTGTATAGTTGTAGGGTAGCTGTAGATTTATTCTGATATGTGTAGGGTAAATTACTATTGATTGTGATCTCAAGCAATAAATATGTGAATTTCCTAGTTTTCGTCATTATTAGATATATCTAAGCAAGAACTCAATAAAACCAAAAATATAGCTCCTCTTTCGGATTTGGTACTAAGTCTACCGGGTTACTTTTGGACCCCTAGCCAAAAGTTACTATTATTTTAGGGACATCATTCTGAGCAACTTTCACTATGAAACTGATTTGATCAGAGCAACTTTAATTTTCACACATTTTTACACTTCTCCATACAAATCAGCTGACACACTCAGGCCAAAATGTACTGGGAAGTGAAAAATAAAGTTGCTCTGATCAAATCGGTTTCATAATGAATGTTGCTCAGAATGGTCTCCCTAAAAAACCCCTAAAATATGACTACACTTTTCTGTTACACCCTGTCTATGTCTATTGTCTATACAACTTTCCCCAAGACCAATAAAATTAAAAACAACCACTCCAGCAAACTCTCCATAGATCACTCACTCCCATAAAGCTCCTTGAGCTGGTCCTCAAAGCACCAGAGCTTCAGCAGGCCCCGGCGCGCCTGCCGGTTGCCCGAGCTGAGCTCGTCGAGCCGAGCCAGCGGGTGCGCAGCGAACGCGCGCAGCTTGGCGCCCGGGATGAGCAGCTCCGACACCAGGAGCTCCGAGAGGGCGTCTGTGGTGAAGCCATGTTGGAAGTTAATGAGTTGATGTTTTTAAGGTACCATACCCGAAGGATGCCAAATGGGTCTACAGCACGAACCGTAATAGTTAGAAAGTTGAAATTTTCACAGAATGTGTATCTGTTGCCGCAACAACAACAAATACCGAAAGCCGATTACAAATACCGATTACCGATACCGATACCGATTACAAATTAAAGGGACTCACCATACAAGAGACTTGTTTTGATACACTCACGCATTTCTACATTTCTATGATGGCATATTTCGCTCAGCGGGTATGATGTAGGCTCTCAATCCGTAAGTCGTGAGTTCAAATCCTCGTGAGGGCATAATCTTTTTTATTATTTTTTTTGTTTTATTGTTTTGAATGCAGTTTTTTTTATAGCTATACAAACACAATGCTAAAGGAAATTATGATAGAGATTAAGATAAACATAGCTCCAACCTTTTGTAATAAGTAATAGGGGGACAAATGCACAGTTGGATGGTTTGGTAAAAAATAAATTAGGGTTAAAAATAGTTTGAACCATACATTTATATTGATGGTCATTGATTCTCCTGGCTGTGGTGATAGGCTAGCCCCCCGTCATGCTAGCCCCCCGTCATGCTAGCCCCCCGTCATGCTAGCTCCCCGTCATGCTAGCCCCCCGTCGTGCTAGCCCCCCGTCATGCTAGCCCCCCGTCGTGCTAGCCCCCCGTCAAGCAAAACGGAGGTAAAGTGAGGTAAAAGTGGACTTAATTATTAATTAATTATGCCTCTACCAGCGGTTTGGGAAAAGACTTGATGTTATAAACCGACCTATGATGACGATGCCATCTTTCTTCTTGGCCGGTTTCACTTGATTGATCATGTTCCTCAACGCGGTCAGGTTGTGGACGGGGTTGTCCTGTATCAGTATAGTGGCCGCAGCGACTCTGTCACCGATGGCACCTTTGTTCAATAGAGTCTTCGCCCACTGGTGGTCAGAGGAGCCACTGCGGTTTGTTTCTGAAAATATTTTTGTAATTATCTTTTAACCCCTTCACTCGCAAGAAGCACACTGCTCGAACAATGGTTATTTATGATGTGTCGGCGAACCAGTTACATTGTATTTATTTGCATAGAAATGCACTCTGACCTATATATTAGTTGATGAAATTATAACCAAGTAGTAAGTAGTTGAATACACTGGTTGGTAAAGGCTGACCTCACACATCTGGTATGACTTTCTGAATACAATAACTAGATCTCAATCCATAATTCATAAACACAGCTTCACTTGTCTTGAAAAATCATACCAAGATTGAATTTCAGATTAAATTCAACAGCATTTCAGCCTTGTGTAGCCTTAGATCTCATGTTCAAATATGCTTATTTTTTATTATCCAATTAGTTTAGTTAAGTCCTGATGTCCTTCATCATCTTCTTCATTCACCCAATTGTGATGTTAAAATATGTAAATAAAGCCAAAAAAAGTAAACACATACTGGTCTCATAAGCCAGGGTGTCTCCATGAAGGGCGCTGTTGGCTTCCTTCCGTATCTCCTCGATCTGAGTGTCCGTCAGCTCTGGAGTCTCAGCTGGTGGCTCAGGGGGTAGCTGGAAGAGACATGATGAAATCATTTACTCAGTGCGGGAGAAGGTAATATTCACAGATTGGTTTGTCTTGGTCTGTCAGGTTGTGTCTGAGATTTAAATATACATATTATGTATATTGTCCTATGTGATAAGTGATTTAAAACTGTAGTTAAATGTTGAATTATTATGTGATTTTTGTATGTCTTCTTTTTATGTCTAATACCCTTTAATAACCACTTATCATTTATATATGTACACGTTAATTTGTGTTGTCCTAATTGTTGTTTGTCCCGGTCTTTTGTTATAGGTAGACAAATCTCAACTTTGAAGATTCACCGATAACTGTACAACGTGATCCCCTTCCTGTCATCTTCAACAGGTGATATTGGCGGAATTACTGTAGGGATCCACAGTAGAAGCCATTAATCCAAAAATTGAATTGAATTGAACTATAATTATAGTAACAGTTGATTAGCCTGGGAACTTGCATCAACCTAAAACGAAGTAACATGTTGGTCGGTCATGCTCGTATTCAATGACCGACAGTGACTCTTTGTGGGGACTTATGATAGTTTTGACAGATTTCTTTGCCCACCTGATGGTACCACTTCTTTTTCTCATCATACTCCAAGCTTTCAGCAAAGTTCTTGGCGATGCCTTGGCTTTTCTTACGGTCTTCATTTTTGTCAGCTCTGCCGTAATTTGTGTACGCCTCGTCGACTAAAATGTTTTCCTCAAACCGCTTGTGCTTCATTTTTAGTTAAAACTGCTCATTTATTTCTTATTCTCGAGAGAAAACCGACCGAATCACCGAACACGTGTGTTTTGATTTTGAGAGAAAAGAAATGTCATTTTTTTTTGCTTGCATAGGTATAGGTAGTAGAGGGGGTAGAGGTACAGTGGATACAACATAGGAGAACTCTGACAGCTTGAAACTGTGACTTTACTAGGCATGGGGATAGTGTCGATACAAATTATCGATATTCTAACTAAAGTTTCTGAATGTTTCAAGCAAATCAAACAAAAGGATGTTGTTTTTATTCTTGTTAAATCGATTCACAGCCCAAATCACCATTATCAAAGTCTGATTCGGACTCGCTGGAGCAGTCTTGTAGATTTATAATCAGTTCCTGGGTAGATTGGTCGAATCGTACGTCACGCTCCCAATCTTCATAAGCAAATCAAACAAAAGGATGTTGTAACATATTTTTATTCTTGTTAAATCGATTCACAGCCCAAATAACCATTATCAAAGTCTGATTCGGACTCGCTGGAGCAGTCTTGTAGATTTATAATCAGTTCCTGGGCCTGGATAGATTGGTTGAATCGTACGATTAGCCGTACGTACGATCGTAGTATTTCTATTTCATTTACCTTGTTGTTTGCAATCTATTTTATTTACACAATATCATCAATATTCTATTTCGAGTCAAGATCGATAACTTGTCTTACGATTAGTGTAGCATGTCTATTTGCCAATAAAATACTTATGTTAATTGCCTCTATACATTTTACCGTCGAAAAATACGATACTTCATAGGTGTGTTTTGACACTGACAGCTGTCAGAGTCATCCTGTGTTGGATAGGGTATAGAAGGTCTTTGGATGAGAACACAGAGCCAAGAAAACCAAAAACCAGCCAAGTGCAAGTCGAACTTTCACAACAATGGTTCCCTAATACCGCTAATGTTAATCAAGTTTTATGGACACTTTTACGCATTAGGTAAACTTTGGTTACCTAATTCATAAAAGTGTCCAGAAAACTTGGTTAACATTAGCGGTGATATGGAACCATTGTTGTGAAAGTTCGACTCGCACATGGCTGGTTTTAGTTTTTTTGGCTCTGTGCTCTCATCCATGGACTTTCTTGTCAATACCTACCTACGCATGTAATAGTGGTAGTAGCTAGTAGTACAATACAAATGCAAAAATTTGAACTCAATAAAAATTTGTTTTCTTTTCAATTGCCCATAATTTTGGAATAAGACAGAAAACCTTACCTTTTGATAAAGTAAATGTAGCCCATTAATGTCCCCACCGAGGGGCACAGGCCTTTACCCGGATCCGAGTAAGATTGAACCATACTCCACCACGCTGGCTCAGTGCGGGATGGTGGAGGGGTTTTACGACTACTACATACTACGAAGTAGTGATAGTAGCCGAGACCTACAGCTTAACGTGCCATCCGAAACACGGAGTGTCCGATAATGTACTTAAGACATATGAATCATCTCATTGGTACATGGTCAGCACCGGGATTCGAACCTGCATCTCCTGCGTGAGAAGCAAGGTGAAACCCACTAGACCACGGAGCACCTCTTACCTTGTGATACCATTTTAAAATCTTTATTAAGCAAGTAACTTTTTGAAATAGTGTTATACATTTTTTACACGACTAGGTACTAACTAATCAAACATGATAGATTGATAGTCCAATAATTTCACTTCACTATTTTTGTGTTTGTTGTTTGATAGTTAGAATTCTAGAGACATTTGATGATTTTTTGCGATTGTGGTTGATAGAATAACTATTTTCGTTTAACAGGACAAAATATTGTGAAGAATTTTATCATTTGTAGAAGTGGTGCGGAAAAAACCATGCAAAAGTGGTGAATTACCAAAAAACCAGAAAACTTAAAAAAATCTCGAAATCCGTGATACTTTTACTGAGGTCAAAATTTGTGTATAAAGAGGTAATGGTGAGGTTATCAGTACAGCCATTGTTTTCAGGGCATCCTGTATATCGCCAAAACTGTCTCCTAATCCGAACAGCTTCGTAGACGCTGTAATCTATTTTGGCGTGACTCGGAACGGGGGGAAGTTAGTGCTGCTCTTGATTGATTCATCCACTTTAAAGTCGATCGATTGTGTTAATTCTGGCTTTTTTATGGCAACATTGATTCTGGGTGTGTCAGATGAGTTTTGAAATCTGCAATACTAAGCCGTAGCACCTAGTCCTAAGGTTGATTTTGATCAAGCATTTTAGTTACGATTTGTCATCTTAGGTGGAACAGTAAAAAAATCAAAATTAAATTGTTGTGAAGTGGCGAGTGGTGGTCGAAATCCGAGATTTTTGAGGATAATTACTATAAATTCACAGTTTACAGTACAATAAACTTACTAAATAAATAAAATGGATGACCAAGGAAGGAAAGTGATCGTTTGTGACAACGGCACCGGCGTTAGTTCTTCTAAAATCAGCTTTGTAAAGTGACCTAAGATAAGCTTGCGATGAATCAGTATATTACGCCAAGTATTCTCGTTTTCAGTTCGTCAAGTGTGGATATGCTGGCAGCAATTTCCCTGCTTTCATATTCCCGTCGATGGTTGGGCGCCCGATTATCAGAGCTGAGAATAAAGTCGGCGATATTGATGTCAAGGTATGCCCTTATTCAGGTCACTTCCTATTTATCTTTACATTACGGTCATCTGTTAGGTCTAGGCACATCCTTTCCCAAGAACCTAGGAAGTTTATAAGTATCAGCCTGTGCTATCTTTACCATTAAAATTGCCTCCAGGTCCAGAAATATCCCAAGTACACCCAAACTCATTCTGAATTCGTGTCATAATTGAGGCAAATGTGGGGGAGCAAGCCAACAGGACAGGGTTTTAAAGGGAGCTCTTGTAACCCACAGCTGTTACTTTGCATCGTCCAGCTGGCTGGACAGTGGACAGGCCTACTTTTTGCTGCTTGTTCAAATTAAACAATCAAACAGCCTGGCATGACGCCTCTGTGGCGCCGCGGTTGCACATCTGCCTACCATGCGAGAGGTCCCAGGTTCAAATCCTGGCTGGGAATTTAAAAAAACAGGTCTTGGATGTTTAAATGTTTTTGATGTCGCTGTAGTGTGGAGCCAGAAGCAATGTTTGTGCCTGTATGTAAATGTTTATGTTTAAACAAGGTCTTTGAGATCAGTTAGGTGATGTGCTACCAATGGGTCATTCATACATTGTACTACTTTAGGACTAGAGACAGACAGACACTACAATTATAGTAGAATCCTTATCAAGGCAACTGTAAATTAATATATTATAATACTTTTCAGAATATGTTTATTGGTGTAAGTTTCTTAGGATCTTGGCATGTATTTGTTCTATATTATGTAAATATTTAATTTTGAAATTTACATACTCAAATTATTTTTAAAACTAGCCATGTTAACTAATATTTAACTGCCTACACTTCTCTGCTAATTGATTTGTCTCTTTTGATTGACAATTTTGATATTAATAATTATTATGTTTTGCTGATTTTGGTTTTGATTTTTTCCTACTACAATGTTCTGTAACATTCACATGCATATACATATACAATACACACTTTGCCTTTGACTGAGACTATAAAGTTTTTAGAATGTGTTTGTTGACTGTTTCTATTTTTAGTCACAGTAAAATCAATCATAATTATTTTCTATAAACAGTCAATACTCATTTAGTTTTCAGCTTGTAGCTCCACCTACATGTTACACATTCAGTTCCACCATGGCTTGTCTCCGGCCGGACATGTTCTCGGCTGAGCATTTTAAAATAACACACTTTATCTTTTAATAAACTAATATGTTTCTGGTGTCGACTCGTAACCAACCAGTTTATACTGAGTTGCGAGTGGGCCTTAAACCCATCTCAAACATTCATGTATTGTTTGCTGGGTTTCACCATATGTTTGCTGGATGAGATCTCTTACTAGAGATAGCATGTTTTATTTCATTATGAAGTGTCTGTATTTTGTTTTTGTGCAAAGTTAAAGTATGTTTATTGTATGTTATTATGATTGACGTTTTCAGGATTTGATGGTGGGAGATGAAGCCTCACAACTCAGATCTATGCTTGAAGTCAGCTATCCTATGGAGAATGGGGTAAGACCTTAGACATTCTTACTTAAATGTTTACACAACAAAAATGTAACATCACCAAAAGGTACAGAGTTACAAAAGATAGTTCAGTAGCCCCAACCTTGATCCTCCTTCTTCTCCACAACATTTAATTATATTATGGGGACTGATCCCTGCTCGGTGGAATTGGTTGCGCAGAAGACTGACTTTGTGACGTAGATTTTCCCGCGTAACTTTCTTCAGATTCCTGTAGATCCTCCTATTTACCTTCTATAATAGGTATAATCCAATCCAACAAATTGTTTTACTGAGAAGTGCGAACGCGAGCACTTAGGCGCACGCATCTCATTGCACAGACAAGACACAGACACGACACGAAAACAGAAACGAATACACACAGCGCATTTTGTGTCATCATTCTATCTTCTCCTGTATAGTTTCTCTTTGTCTGTTATGTGCAATAAATATGTACGATAATATAAACCTTAGTATCTTAGCTATATTCCACCTTTCACTTTCTGTCAGGTGGTCCGCAACTGGGAGGACATGTGCCACGTGTGGGACCACACCTTCGGCCCCACCAAGATGAACGTGGACCCGCACGAGACCAAGATCCTGCTGACGGAGCCGCCCATGAACCCCACCAAGAACAGAGAGAAGATGGTGGAGGTGGGTTCAGGGTCTCAGAGACATCATCAATAGCTGGGTCGCCACCAGAGACTAATCCAACTGACTGCGCCTGCGGGGGAATGAGGCTCGCCAAACATTAGTTGTATGCAACCTATGAACGATGACGGGCCGCCATTGCTTTAGTGCCAGTTTTCAGCTGATTCCGCAGCAGCTGACCAATCACAACTCTTAGGCGTCCATTACACGCTCATGCAGGCGTCAGTCAATTCCATCAGTCATGAATGACAGTCAATTCCATCAGTTATGTATGACAAACAGTCAAGTCAAATCAACTTCAGTCAACCATCAGTCATCGCATTAGACGGTCAGTCATTCGTCAGTCACAGCATGACTGATGGAATTGATTGACGCCTGCATGAGCGTGTAATGGACGCCTAAGTTACCTCGTCATCCCCCGTGAATTGGTGAGTTGTGTTTCAAAGGAAAATCTATGCGCTCTCCACTGGATAAGTGCTCCCAGAGCGAGACAGACTCGGGTCACCGCGAAGTTACTGCGTGAGGCAAGCCCGAGCCGTGTTCGGTCGTTCATTCGATATTAATTTCAAACACTGTTTTCACACACACCACCGGTTCCCGGATAGCCGGCGCCCGGTTACCCGGCGATGAACTGTATGGCCATGTACGTACGATTTCATACATACCGGCGTAATTTGCCGGGCAATCGTATGAAATGACAACCGGTTAGCCGGCGCTGGGTACCCGGCAACCGGTGTATGTGAAAAATATGTGAAAGGCACTTATCCATTATGCCCGAGCGAGGCACAAAACAAAAACACATTTCATTCATTTCATTTATACTCTATTGCACAAAAAACATAAAAAACACGTAACATTTATCGGCGAGCTTATCTCTAAAAAGAGATTTCTTCCAGCAAACCTAGGGATGACAGGAAAATAAACAGATAAAGAGAGGGAAGTCAGTGCACAAATTACTAAAACTAATGACAAGTATGAATAAATAGATTTCTACTTATAAAATAATGTAACACGCACACACACATCCGTCTAGTGTGCTGCACGTGGCAAATGACAGTGTCGCCTTTGAGCAAAACACAAAACCGGCACTGGCTGGTTCGGCCGCGCGCCTGCTGCAGCAGCGACACGTCCACACAGACCGACACTGGCTGGTTCGGCCGCGCGCCTGCTGCAGCAGCGACACGTCCACACAGACCGACACTGGCTGGTTCGGCCGCGCGCCTGCTGCAGCAGCGACACGTCCACACAGACCGACACTGGCTGGTTCGGCCGCGCGCCTGCTGCAGCAGCGACACGTCCACACAGACCGAACTGCCTCGCACTCTTTACTCTTTGGATGAGCCATTATGTTCCGGGCTGTTCTTACCCATGAGAGAAAAAGCGAGATACTTCGACGACCTCTGTGGTGCAGCGGTTATGCATCTGCCTAGCATGCGAGAGGTCCCGGGTTCGAATCCCGGCTGGGGACAAAAAAAATATATCCCCAGGTCTTGGATGTTTACATGTTTGTGATTTAGCTGTTTCTGGTTCCTACGACACAGGGTATCCTAGTGTGGGGCCAGAAGCAATGTATGTGCCTGTATGTAAATATTTATTTATTGAGGGCTATTTGGGACACTAAACTGACAACCTGAAATCTGACAGCTCTTGCTCGGTGGCCACAGATTCCATTTTCAAAGACACAATTTTAATAAGTTTAGTTAGTATATTTGTTGTCGTCTCCCAAATCGCAGGCAGTCTCTACCTCCCCTGTTGTTCCGCTCACGCAAGACACGACAATGAGCACTAACAAGTGTTTATTTATTTTATTTATTCATGTGTTGTGAACGTTTGTCAGGTAATGTTCGAGAAGTACGGGTTCGACAGCGTCTACATCGCGATACAGGCGGTGCTCACGCTGTACGCGCAAGGGCTGATCTCCGGAGTCGTCGTCGACTCGGGTGAGTGTTCGACTGGAACCATTATTAATAACCGGCCAAGTGCGAGTCGGACTCGCGCACGCAGGGTTCCGTACTATTATCTATAAAAAACGGCAAAAAAAAAACACGATAGCTGTATGGGAGCCCCCCTTAATATTAAATTTCTTTTGTTTTTAGTATTTGTTGTTATAGCGGCAACAGAAATACATCATCTGTGAAAATTTCAACTGTCTAGCTACCACGGTTCATGAGATACAGCCTGGTGACAGACAGACGGACGGACGGACGGACAGCGAAGTCTCAGTAATAGGGTCCCGTTTGGCACCCTTCGGGTACGGAACCCTAAAAACTGGACAAACTAATGTTTCAACTGACATTGTACATTCTGGGCCCCAGACTGAAAACCAGCGTCACAAGATTTCTTCGGCAAACAAAATTTTCATCAAGCACGCAGATTGCTTGACAAGTACGTCAAGCATGGCGGCAAACCATCAAACATGCTTGTCAAGCATGCTTGATCGTCTACGGGGCCCTTAAGAGGGTATCCTATCAGCATTTTTCCATACAAACGTATTCCCCTATTTCCTTCCTGGTTTATCCCTCTAGAGGACTCGTTTTTTTTTATAAAATCTAGGTGTACTGTATGTATGTCCCTGTCATTTACTTTTTCCCAAAAAATAATTACCAAAACAGATACGAATTTTCGAAAACCTAAAAAATACCTCATTTTTACTGTCATATTCAGATGACTACCAGACAAATATGAAAAGTTTTTACGTTAAAACAAAATAATAGAAACATAGATCTACTCTTCCTCTAAATTTCAACACCAAACATATTTGAATCGGCGCAGGTTTGGCGGAGAAAACAGGGGAATACAAAGCATCGATCTTGTCAAGATTTTGTAGTGAAAATCGGTCTGAGCTGCGGTTGTCCCTATCGCACATTACGGGGAAAGATCAAGGGTAAGGGGGGGTCAGACTAATACGTATACAAATAGGGAAGTGACAACTGTCGATTTTTTTATCGATAATGTAGTGATTTCCGTCATTATCGATATTATTTGTACAGAGTTTGGTATCTGTATGCCGTTTCCACGGAAAAATCCTTTGAACCGCCTATTTATTTTACAGAATTGAAGCTTTTAATTTTATTCTCCAAAAGCAAAAATTTTTTTTTTTTATCTTTTTTGGAATCAGAACACAAAAGAAGATTGGCTATCTATATATATATAAAAGTAAGTCGTGTTTGTTTGTTCGAACACTTATAACTCGAGAACGGCTGGATCGATTTTCAAGGTTTTTGATTTGTTGCATATTTGTCTCCGTCCAGAATAAGAAAATAACAAAAAAAACATCTTAAGGGAAAATAGGTAGGGTAGTGGTAGAGTAGTGGTAGAGTAGGGGTAGGGGTAGGGAAAGGGGTAGGGAAAGGGTAAGGGTAGGGGTAGGGTAGGAGTAGAGTAGGGTAGGGGTAGGGTAGGGGTAGGGATAGTGGTAGGGTAAGGGTAGTTATCAAGCAGGGTTAGGGAATCACGCGAACGAAGTCGCGACGGGCAGCTAGTTTTAAATAAAACAAAACAATATCGATCAATGAATAATTGAATATGTGTATTTATTCTGTTCTCATTTCCACCCTTTCTCTTACCGGCATATTTCGTCTTCACTACGAGTGTATTTATTCTGTTGTCTTGTCACTACGAGTCTAATGAGCCCAAACTCGATGGGTTTACTAGTAAGCATCCCAAGGTTCCAGCTCCCACCTTCGATCTTCGCACTTCATTATCAGATCAGCCCAATGGTACCATATTCTCAAAGGTCTTGTCACTACGAATCTAATGAGCCCAAATTCGACGGGTTTACTAGTAAGCATCTTTGGGTTCCCACTTCCACCTTCGAAGTCCATCATCAGACCAGCTCGACATATACCACAACAACATGCTCCAAGAAATCTACTTACGAATAAAAAAACAATATTCAAATCGGTTCACCCGTTTACGCTCCGCGAGCTGAGAGACAGACACACAGACAGATACACAGACAGAGTGACTCACACGTCAAAGTCATATAACACCCCTTTTGCCTTCGTTAGGCGGGGGTTTACCAGGTTGTAGCCGCTTTCACATTGTTACCATTTATCTAATGACCATCTGGAGTAAGTGGAATCCGGCTATGCTATTCAAGGTCGATTCCAGCCTCTTTAAAGTATCATAGGTACTTAAATACTTACTTGGATAATACCGTGCGCGGTGCAAAATGAATCTTCCGCTTTACACGTAAATGATGTTTTCACTTCTCAGGGTATACTAAATCGATGTCTCATGCTCGTAAAGTTCGTCTTTATGTCGGGTATAGCCAGCATAAAATCAAATTTTATGTTCTAGAGCATAAAGTAAAATCTTCGTCTAAATCTCAGACTCTGACAAAGGTCGTCAGGTAAACAGCCACATACACCTATGCTAAGTGCCACTGCCGGCAGCCAGAGCCGGCTGCGGAGACACGTCCAAAAAAAAAAGTTTAATGGCGGGAAGTCCTTATTTTTTCTCGGTAATTTCAATTTGCAATTATTTCATAATATTTACTTTTAACGATGTCAATCAATCAATGCCTGCGGCTCGGGTGGATATATACGTCTCGGGTAAAATGGTGCGTTTTATGCCCTTGTTGTACAATCTACTATTTTTTCTTTTAGCGCTCAAGAATAAACGCGCTTTATTTTGTTTTAGGTTTAAAGAACTTTATTCTCATAAGAAATTACATTTCACTTAAAATGAGATATGCTTAAAATTACATAGGTAGATTATTTTACGGTACTCGTTGCAATATGTAGCTTTAACTTATTTTTGAAAGTGTTAATACATTCGCAAATCTTTACATCGTTTGGTAAGTTATTGAACATCTGTGCTCCCTCAAATACTATTGTCTTTTTCCCATAATTAGTCCTAGGTTTAGTTAGTGTAAGTTTGATTTTATTACGAAGATTTCTGTTATTTGATAGGTGTAGTTCAATGTTAGATTTTATGGCATTTGTTTTCATCACATCTATTCAAAAAGATCTACTTTAATCCCGACAAACAGGGACTAAAGTAGGTCATTTAGTCCCTAGGGACTAAAAGTAACTTTTTAATTTTGTTGCCAGTACAAAGGAAAAAAAATGCTGGCAATAATCAGTTTCACTACCACTCAGGCCGACAGACCCTAAACGCAGCCAATAAAAAAAAGTTTGTACTAAAATGCGTACTCGACACAGATTAGATAATCCGATCGACCGAATCGATTGACACCCATAAAAATTAGTTAGTTGTAAAAATAATTAGTGCTGAGTTAAAAATTAAGTTGCTCTGATCAAGTCGATCCCATAGTGAAAGATGTTCAGAATGATGTCCGTCTTTCCGCATGTACACCCCTTTCTGTGACACCCTGTATAAGTACATGTATGTTATTTTATTGATTACTTACTACTTTTCTCATAGAGGGTGATGAAAAGTAGAGTGTCCACCTCAGGAGTAAAAACTATTTTTGGCTCGAGTGATGTACTTTGATTCCCTCGCTCCCTCAGGATTCTACTTTTGAGTCCCTCGTTACACTCGGGACTCAACTCTAGAATCCCTCGGTCGCTCAGGATTCAAAAAACACTCTCGCCCTAAAAATAGTTCTTTACTCCCTTGGTAAACAATCTACTATTTCTTTTACCCATCACAAAGAAGGTTTATCTGAAACAACAATTACCATGATTAGGTACTTATAGCTCCACATTTGTAAATTGTTATTTATCAATAAGTAGGTATAGTATTTTAGATAAATATAATATGTATGTATTGCATTTCGTTTATCTATTTGAAGTAGGTAAAATATTTAAAAATAATAGGTGGGTACTTACGTTTTTTCTTTAGTCGTAAATATAATTACTCAAAATCCGATACACAAGCCAAGTCAGTTCAGTAAAGCATAGACTGTAAACAATAAAAAACGTCTAACACAATAATTTGATCGAGTAAGTAGCTCGTAAATGCCAAACACTGCAAACGCCGACCGATGCCGATAGCAAATGCAACTGAAAGACCGCAGAACGAAAAGCGGCCGGGCGCGGGAGTGGTATCTACGCACGCACACGAACACAGACTACTCACACGCACATTGATAGCGCGGTCGCTTGGGCGCAACGCGACGGCAATAGTTTGTACAAATACCTATTTCTCAATTTTGTCGCAGACCGACTACGCTCTTAATGACACGTTTGATTTGACGACCTCTGTGGCGCAGCCTCGGTTGCGCATCTACCTTGCGCCTACCATGCGAGAGGTCTCGGGTTGGAATACCGGCTGAGGATATAATAACCGGCCAAGTGCGAGTCGGAATCGCACACGAAGGGTACCGTACCATCTTACAACAAAACTTAAGCACTCAAAACAATAAAACAAAAAGAAAAAGAACATTAAAAACGTTTATGCCCTCACGGTGATTTGAACTCACGAGCTACGGATTGAGGACCTACATCATACCGGCTGAGCTATTACAACGGTGTGCGTTGACGCGAAATATACCATCATATTGAAATGCGTGGGTGTGTCAAAACCAGTCTCTTGTATGGGGGTTCCCTTTAATTTGTAATATCTCTCGTATTTCAGTATTTGTTGTTGTTGCGGCAACAGATATACACATTCTGTGAAAATTTTAACTTTCTAGCTATTACGGTTCATGCTCCAGGACCCGCTGACGGACGGTTGGACGGATGGACAGACGGACAGCGGGGCCTTAGTAATAGGGTTCCGTTTGGCACCCTTCGGGTACGGTACCCTAAAAAACCCCAGGTCTTGGATGTTTACATGTTTGTGATGTCGCTGTTTCTGGTTCCCACGACACAGGGTATCCTGGTGTGGGGCCAGAAGCAAATGTATGTGCCTGTATGTAAATGTTGATGTTATTTCCAGGCGACGGTGTGACCCACATCTGTCCCGTGTACGAGGAGTTCGCCCTGCCGCACCTGACCAGGCGACTGGACATCGCGGGCCGAGACATCACCAGATACCTCATCAAGGTAAACAGTACTACAGACTATTAGAGAGAGTATAACTTCGGCCAACTAACCGACTATGGAATTGTCGGCTTTAGATAATGCCGACTAATACGCTGTTGGCCCTCATTTTGGAGGTTTTTATGACGCTTACTTTAGCGAGGTTTAGCAGTTTATGATAAGTATCTTGACTTGACTACCCTTATTTAGTAGCCAACTCGCTACTGATTGTCCAAGGTAATCAAATCTAGGAACAAGACTGAAATTGAAGCATTTTGTACAAAATGGCTTCACGATATGAGAAATTGTATATTTCTATTTGTATTTTATAAAGGCAAATTTGTGCAAAAATAATCGGTCAAGTGCGAGTCGGAATCGCACAAGAAGGGTACCGTACCATCGTACAACACAACTTAAGCACTCAAAACAATAAGACAAAAAGAAAATTAAAAACAAGTCTGTTGTATGGGGTCTCCCTTTAATTTCTAATATCTCTCTTATTTCAATATTTGTTGTACAGATATACACATTCTGTGAAAATTTCAACTTTCTAGCTATTACGGTTCGTGCTCTAGGACCTGCTGAAGGACGGACGGACAGCGGAGCCTAAGTATTAAGGTCCCGTTTGGCACCCTTCGGGTACGGTACCCTAATTAAGACAGTATTTTATACCACACACCACATGACGTCACTTTTTGCTATTTCATAGAACTCAGGAAGATATTACAGTTCCTAAACTGCCACCCCATATGCGTGAAGCTAAGGCTTGTAGTTAAAGTTGAAGTCCTTCATCATCAGCTGCTCCTCCTGCGAGGGTACGCGTTCAACCACTCGGCAGACTTCGAGACGGTGCGCATGATGAAGGAGAAGCTCTGCTACATCGGATACAACATCGAGCAGGAGCAGAAGCTGGCCTGGGAGACCACGGTGCTGGTGGAGCCGTACGTGGTGAGTGAGGCGCCTTGTTGGCCACGATCGCAGACTATATCATTCTGTAGATGTGAAGTTGTGGATAGAGGTTTGCACTTTTTCAGGCTTAGACTGGAGAGATAGGAGACTAGATGAAACAGAGATGTAGCGAATATGTACAAGAAATATTGAACGAAAGATGAAGAAATATTAAAAAAAATCAGGATAAAATTGGGCAGACATGCTGTTGCGATGAAGGCAGATAGGCAAGAGTGACAGTTGACAGCAGATGGACTCTCACACGGAGTGTTCCGCACCATCATTGTACCAAAAGTACAAAAAAATACGTTTCTTGTATGAAGACACATTTATTTTTTTCAATATTTCGTGTACTTCAGTATTTGTTGGTGGAGCGGCAACAGATATACCCATTCTGTGAAAATTTCAACTTTTCTAGCTATTACGGTTCGTGCTGGTGGGCCCTCTGACGGACGGACGGACGGACAGACGGACAGCGGAGGCTTAGTAATAGGGTCCCGTTTGGCACCCTTCGGATACGGAACCCTAAAAAACGACTTCATGACCACTTAGTCGGTCGTCAACAGACGGGTGGACGGTCAGTCTCACTTAATAAAATTGTAAATTATAATGACAAATTATGTGACTAGTTCACTAGTTACATGTCTAAAGCTAAAAACTCATCATAGCTGTACAGGGACTTCTCAATAAGCCATATTCTTAATTTACATTTAAAGATGGACACACTCGCAGCATCAGTACCACGCCTGTGTACCATGTTTTTGTTTTTGAAATAAACATATTTTGATTTGATTCAGCAGTCTGTTGCCCATGAAAGGTTATGCGGAACGGACGAGAGATAGTTTGTACCCAAGTGTCTGTTCCGCCGCCAGCTGCCGGACGGGCGCGTCATCAAGGTGGGCGGCGAGCGGTTCGAGGCTCCGGAGGCGCTGTTCCAGCCGCACCTCGTCAACGTGGAGGGGCAGGGGCTGGCGGAGCTGGTGTTCAACACCATACAGGTGACGCATACACCACAGTATTATTGACCGAGCGAGCTAAGCGTCTCCGTTTCAGGATTGGGCAAAAATGCTTTCGTATGTTTGTTTGTTTGTTTTTCTGTTCTCCTCTACAGGGCGCATTTCTCAACCGATTCTCGTGAAATTTTGTGAGCAGGTTGAATAATTAAACAGATTTTTTTGTCGAGCCAGTTTTTTGATTTTTTCCAAAATGGCGGTGATATGGTGTGTTAGCAGTTCAGCCTTCCCACCGACATCGCGCACCCATACTCGCGAGGTCTACAGCTCACAGAGCCACTAGTTATTTATTTATTTAATTAGGTCCACAAAACGGATTACAATCAAAAAAAGACACAACATAGGACATACACAGAATAAAGTTCTGTACTGCTCTCCAACGCATGTGAACACAGACAGCCATACTCAAGAATGCTTCTGACCAGGCTATTATACAAATGTATGAGACTGCAGGTTCTCGTAAAGTCTTTGGTTGTCCTAATTATGAATCCCAGCATTTGACGATATAGTCAGTAGATAATCATCGAACAAACGTACATCGCACGGCTGCACACATGCGCGCGTGTTCGGTGTGCACGCACACATAGCCTTCGGGCGGGAATGACGGAGACTGCTTCAATCGGGGCCGCGCCGTCGTCGTCGCCGTGTGCGCTCGCTCTCACTCGTCACCGCCAACAGTATGTCATCGTGTGCGCTCGCTCTCACTCGTTACCGCCACCAGTATGTCATCGTGTGCGCTCGCTCTCACTCGTCACCGCCAACAGTATGTCATCGTCGTCGCCTTTTCGGAAACGTGTGTACTGTTGTGTATATGGATGCCTTAATAACACTGGGACAAATACGGAGCTATCTTTTTTCCATATACCAAAGGATTCCGAGAAGTAAGTAACTTTCCACAACGAAATGTAAACTCACACGCGAAACATTATGATATGAATTAAACATCAAATAGTTAAGTATTATTTTGTGAATGGGTGATAATTAATAAGGTTTTTTTAGTTTTGCGTTCGGTATGCCAAGCCACAAACGTGACACAGCCCTGCGAATCTAAAGAAAGTAGGTAATGAACGCTCCTAAACGGCCTCTGATTTACTACTGTTCTATATGTATACTGTGCATACAGGCATACACCCATACAGGCATACACCCATACAGGCATACACCCATACAGGCATACACCCATACAGGCATACACCCATACAGGCATACACCCATACAGGCATACAGGCATACACCCATACAGGCGTCCACAAAACGCCCCGATCTTTTGTTCTATTTTTTCATGGCCTTTGAACTTTATCGGAACGTGGTAGGTTAAAAGTTAGTTAAAGGCACTGTGGCATGATTCTCGCGCATTCGATATACGATATCTACACCTATATCGAGTGATTTTGTATGGGAATTTGTCAATATAGGTCTCGATATCCGTATGTCGAAGGCGCTTCAAGAACGCCCACCAAGAGCGAGGAAGCGATAAGCTATCGACTATTTTCTCGCTCAAGAAACGATCAAAATATAAAAATCCCGTGTGTGTAAAAAAGAGAGATATATTTATAGTTTATCGCTGGCTGTTCACACTGCCGGCGAGGACTCTCTTCACTAGTTGATCGCAGCGATAAAGCCCAGCGGTACTCGCAGCGATGCTCGCTTGGCGGTCAGAACGACATTCTACTGTTCAACGTGGATTTGAGTGCGCCTGAGCGAGTGGTGCGAGTGATCGCCCGTCGCACTCGAACACTCGCTTTATAGCCGAGCGACAAAACTATCAGAACTACACACTCGCTCCTCGCTGCTCGCCAACTCGTTTCTAGTTCTAGCTTTGATCGCTTCTCGCTCATCGTCGTCGGCGGTAGAAGACTTTTTTTTGTCGCTCGTTTAACATTTTAACTACTACCCGATTTATAGATCTCTTTTAAAAAGTCTAATTCTAATCCGTAATTTTATAGCTTTTTTGCGCAACTAGGACTGTCCTCATGCACCCACTTTCCTATCCAGCCTTGTTTTGCTGGCAGTAATCTCTTTCAAAAGATAAGCTCTCCTTTACTTATAATATTTCTCGTCTGTATTTTTGATGTGTCTGTGCAATAAAGAATTATGAATTTGATTGTAACCGGCTTCCTCGTTGGCAGGCGGCCGACATCGATATGCGTCACGAGCTATACAAGCACATCGTGCTGTCAGGCGGCTCCACCATGTACCCCGGCCTGCCCAGCCGGCTGGAGCGCGAGATCAAGCAACTATACCTGGAGCGGGTGCTGCACAACGACTGCGATAAACTGGCCGTGAGTAGGACGAGAGGGAGTGGAGGACGAAGGCCGAGAGATGCGATAGGAGTGGGCGGGGGGCAGGACGGAGGCCGAGAGATGCGATAGGAGTGAAGGACGAAGAACGAGAGATGCGATACGAGTGGAGGACGAAGGCCGGGAGATGCGTTAGGGGTGGGCGATGAAGGCCGAGAGATGCGATAGGAGCTGCTCGCCTTTGTATTTATTTTTTTAACTAATAGGCATCACGAAAGATTTTGAAATCCTCTGCCATAATGTGGGTACACATTTACTATTTGCGAAAAAAACTTTATTCCGCTAATAAACTAAAGTTTAACGAAGTTTAAAGCCATTTTTCTAATATTTTGTAATAGTGCGCGAAAAAAGCTCTCAGGTGTCATGGCGTCGGCTTTGATGTCACGCATAAGTAAACATGTCAATGTCCAAATGAGTAATCAGCATAAATCAGATGATGTTTACATTATGACGTCATGCAGCGTCATGCGCTATGATTCCTGTTTCGATCAAAATGGCCGAATGCAGTATTTTAATTTTTCGTTTTATTGATAAATCATATTAATCTCAATGTTTTAATCAAATTAAATTAGTGTTTTAAATCCTTTTAATATATTCCCTTAGAATCATTAAATCTTTGATTATTTGTTTGATACAGTCGTCAGGCCTATTATGTGCAATAGATAAATTATGAATTATGAGTTGCGGACATGGTTCCTTTTGAAAAAAAGTACTCGGTGACGTTGGTTTATGGCGTTGATTAACTATCAACTATTTAAGTTTTGCCGGCAGTTTTGAAGACATTAATTGTGTCCCACTGCTGGGCTACCCCTCCTGGATCCACACATCTCTGGACTGTGCCACCTCCGGCCACCCAGAAACATGTCCAGGTTGTCCCGCCATCTCCGTTTAGGCTACCATCTCGGCGCACAGAAATCCAAAGAGGTGCGATGGACTGAGTCAGTACGTCTCTCTTCGATTTTAGACTTAAGTAAAAATACATAAAATTGTATTTTTAAGGCCTTTACATATTTTAAAAGAGGTACGGGGGAGTTTCTTGCCTTTCTTTGCCCCATCCCTGAGCCCACAATTCCGAACGGGCGGTAGTATACAAAAATGTTAATATTATAATTAACGTTGACAAACAATCGGTATGATTTTATGATCATCATCATCATTCTCAGCCCACATCAACCCACTGCTGGGCATAGGCCTCTTCTCTATAGCGCCAATCTCCCCGGTCCTGCGCCAATCGCACCCAGTGGGATCCCGACGACTTGACAATATCGTCGGAGCATCGGGCCGGTGCGGTAGTCTGCCCACTGGCCTTGTCGCTCCCCGTGGCCGCCACTCCGTGACTGCTTTGGTCCACCGTCCGTCGTCCCGTCTAGCCAAGTGTCCCGCCCATCTCCACCTAAATCTCGTTATCCGTTTGCCTACATCTGTGAACTTTGTTTTCCGTCCAATTTCGGCGTTTGGCGCACGGTTTATGGTCAATAAAAAATACGACTCGACTTGCGAAACAACAGTCATCAGCGAACTGTTATAATTAAAGCTTACATTAGCATATCCTCACATGGTGGATCTTTCCATATTGATTATTGCTAACCATCATTTATAGGCTTCGTCGCCACCTTTTCTTTCAAAATCAAATCAGTTAGATTCTGTCAGTCGCGGAAAGCGGTACACTCTCCGCTCCCTCACTTTGAGAAGTCAAGTTTGTGTTGTGTAATTAATTACTATTTCGTCTAAATCTCTCTGAGATCAATAAATAGTTTATAGGGGAACTTTTGTGGGTTCTTTTTAAAAGACTAACGACCGTGGCCGCCGGCCGCCTAACAGAACGTTCTCGCCCTGCAGAAGTTCAAGATCCGCATCGAGGACCCGCCGCGGCGCAAGGACATGGTGTTCATCGGCGGCGCGGTGCTGGCGGAGGTGTGCCGCAACCGAGACAACTTCTGGCTCGCGCGGCACGAGTACGAGGAGCAGGTCGGGCGGCCGTGTCTTACTAACTGCTAAACTATACCCTGATCATCGGCGGCGCGGTGCTGGCGGAGGTGTGCCGCGACCGGGACAACTTCTGGCTCGCGCGGCACGAGTTCACGCCCATGACGTTTTAACCCCTAATGCGTAGGTAATAAAAGCCAGCTGTTGCGTACAAGTTGCACCTAAGAAAGCCGCTTCTATTACCTACGCGTTAGGGGTTAAAACTTCATGGCCGTGAACTGTCAAAAAGGGGCTTTTATTTTGTGAAGACTTTAACTATACCCTATCCAATATAACAGGCAACTAGTCAGCTGACCTAAAACTTCATAAATCAACTTTTTAAACACTAGGGATGTTACCAAAACAATCGGAAAGAATCGAAATTGTTTATTCAGTTGAGTAACAGAAGAGTTGTCATCGCCATCACTGCTATTAGCACTTAGGTATATAATTACTTAGTTAATTTTCAACTATATTGTCTATTCTAATGCCTCTTTGCAAATCTTGTAAAATTATTCCCGATTCACAAATTTTTTTAATGGTTCGCCGACACAACAATTAGTTCGCCACGTTCGAGCGGTGTGCTTCTGAGAGAGATGGGGTTAAAGGGTGTATCGAGTCTTTTTATTAATCGATTTTTATAAGCAATATCCCCTCACTAAGAGGCTAAGATTGACATCTGTCAAGTTGCCTGTTAGATTAGATACACTATAGTCGGCCATTTCTGAAGCCGACTAGTCAGCAGCCGACGCAAGCAAGTCAGAAAATAATTTGCAAGGCTCACGCGTCATACAACAGACGTCGCCTACACTGCCTTGGAAGATCTATTCTGCGTGGCCTGCGTCTCATCAAAACTCCAAATACAAAGTCGAACTTATCCAGCTGTGAAAAAAAAATACTTTATGATTTATTTGTATCATTTCAGGGTCTCGCGTGTCTAAGGAAGTTGGGACCCCGTGCCAGTTAGACAGAGTAATATACCTGACCCAAGAAGAGATCAACTAATGGGAGTCTGGTTGGAACTTAGTATATTAAACTGTGGGTGGGAGGGGTCGGAGTGAAGCGATCAAGCCAACTGTTTAACACGTCTTTGGATTCTTGACATAGGTAATTATATTTCTGGCTGAACCGCAAAAGATATTTCTAATTCTAATCAAGCTACATACAACGTGTAAATGAATTAACGCAAAATCAGAGACTACTTTGTTAGGGACATCATTCTGAGCATCTTTCATTATGAAACCGGAAGTGAAAAATAAAGTTGCGCTGATCAAATGTTTCGCAATGAAAGTTGCTCAGAATGATGTCCCTAACAAAGTGGTTTCTCATTTTGCGTTTATTCATTTACACCTTGCATACAAGGTGCAACAGAAAGTAACTACCTACAACTTTTGTGGTACACTCTGTATATGTTAACCTGCTGGCTGCAGCCATTTTTTTTATTTTTTTTGTAAAAAAAAAAAAAATACATTAAAATTAGTTTGACAGTGGGTACCAACGTCAAAAATTAGACATTCATTGACGTCTTGGTACCCACTGTCAAAATAATTTTAATGACATTATTTTTTTTTTTATAATTTTAATGTCAATATTGTTCCAAGGACTGGATTGTCCTTACGCTACCGTGGGTGTTAATAGTTCATATTTATAACGCATGTAATAGTTATAAACTAAATAAAATATCAGAAATGTATTAAAATTTACTGAATTTTCTTCCTAGAGCAAAGTGTTACGAAAATAAGACTGTATGGATTATTCTGCATTTATTTATTTGTAATATGTGAAAATAAATTAAATGTGTAAAAGGAACATAATCGGCTTCCGCTGAATTCTTAAGCTGACACTACTCATGTAAATGTATGTTTATCATTGCATGGGCAGTTAATGAAAGATTTAAAAAAAACACATTTATTTAAAGCTTTTACTTTGTGCTTTCCTTAATTGCAAAGGTTGCAGGTTTATATTCTTCCATCTGCAATTTATCGCAGCAGTTCCATAAGATAAGTGAAATTGTAAAAAACTGTATGACATTATCCATAGAGTAGTTTTAATTTTTTAATTCACCAGTGTATGTTTTGTACATGTGCTGAAGCGTGGCGTGGGTGACCAATTGTTTATATTAAATTGTAACTTCAATAAAATCCATTAATTTTAATCGAAGCATTTTTGTATCTGCCGGTTGAGGAGCCCTCTGAAAATGTACTAGAACTGAAACAAAGCCTTTATTAAGAAGAAGGGGAAGATGTTCAGTGGCGGAACTAGGAACTAGTGAGACGGTGTTTCCCAATCATGGCCGCTGCCAGGATTACTTTCAGGGAGGTACGCTATAATCTGCACCTACTTTTTAAACATACCTATCATCAGTTTTGTTTTTCACTATGGTATGATTTGTTGGTGTTGCGGTAAAAATTAATTACTGTTGATCAATCCGTAGACTATTCTGTTTGTTTTGTAATGGTGCGGCAACGATTTCTATGGTTGACAATATTTTTATTCTTCTTTTAAATAGACATTTCGGAACGAAAAGGGCTTATATTTTCCAAAATAAAATAAAAGAAACATAAATACATGTAAAAGCAAGATAATTTTTTTTTACCGCATTCATCAACAAATAGAAACCTAGACTTCCGAAAAATTAAACACTCACTTGTAAGAAGAAATGTGTGGAATAATAACGTACTCTCAAAGTGAAAAGATTAACCTTTGAAATCTTCTTTAGGGATTTCCCACGAACTTGATTTTTTGAGTTATGCCCCTGTCGTTCTGAGGGTGCGAAATGAGAGAAATTCAATGCCCCAAGTTATTTTACTCACACTACACAAACATACACACACGCAATCACATACTGGTCTGTCAAGGGCAGAGGTATTTTGTTGTTACAGAGAAACAGTTAATTTAGAAAAAATATTTATTCAACTCCATTGCACGTACATTGTAAAAATGTTGCCAATACAAGATAATTACTGTTTTATTGTATTATACATACAAGTGACTTAATTAGCTGACCGAATGGGAAAAGAATGAATACAATACATATTTTGAATTTTTGAACATCGTATTTTTCATCTTCGAACAAAACATATTTTTCATTTTCGACCAGAATAAATATAATGATGACATTGATTTTATTTAAGGCGCTTTCAATTTATGCGTTTCTGGACGGCGCCTGCTGAAATAATCCCATAATGTTCCCTAAATCATGTTGTTCATGACAATTGAAATTGAATCAATTGTTTTTGACCTCATGGTATGTTCATTTTATGTGGCAAATAAACACTTCTTTTTTCTTTCCTTCAATAATAATACTTCAAAACAAGCTTGGTCAGCTAATTAGAGTCTTGTATATTATACGTACACATATTGTCTTCACATCATGTCTTTTTGGAATGGAAAAATATATAATACTCCGACCAGCTTAATGCAATTATATTTACAGTCAAAAAGCATCCTATAAACTTAACATTTATGGTAACTAACTAACTAACGTAACACTTACACTTAAGAAAATTACACTTTTCAATCTTTTCATTCATATTTAGTGACACAATCCGGCCGACATTTCTGTGAACAATGTAATTGTTGCTGTAAATTGGAACTTGTGGGGGCAGACAGACCGCAGGGCAAGATCCCTCATCTAATATTTTGGTGCAAAGCATTATACAATATCGTAAAGGGAGTATAGTATAGAGATGGCACATCGTCAGAAAAAAAAGAAAAGAAAGAGATGACATAATACGAATAATTTTTGTGTAAGCGAGAAACAATAACGATCACCTGTCCCTTACCCGCGCGTATGCGTTTTTGTTGTTGGCCAGAGAATTGTCAAATGCTTGTTTGCTCTTGTTTTGACAGATGAGTGGCAGAAAATCTCTGATTTTGAACCTTATGCTTATTGAGAACCAACTCTATCTCCATCTCAAAGGTGTACGCGTGCACTCCGACTATTCCTTTCTCTGTCTACGTACAATATACATTGCTCATAGAAAATATTTAAAGTGACGTTGCCTTCCATTTCTTTTTTCTACAAATATGTGACAAACATATGTATACAACGTGTACGTTATCACAAAATGAGAAACTAATTTGTTAGGGACATCATTCTGAGCAACTTTCATTATGAAAACGATTTGATCAGAGCAATTTTATTTTTTACTTCCCAGTACATTTTGGCCTGAGTGGATCGGCTGATTTGTAATTTGTATGGAGAAGTGGAAAAAAGGTTGCTTTGATCAAATCGGTTTCATAATGAAAGTTGTTCAGAGTTATGTCCCTAACAAAGTAGTTTCTCATTTTGCGTTAATTAATTTACACCTTGTATACAGGCACCTAGACAGGGCCAAGTGAGAACCACAAATGACGGCATCACAAACATATAAAGTAATCATTCTATTCCGGCGGGGATTCGAACCCGCTGCGCCACACACAGCGGACGTCAAGTGAACATCAGGCTTTCAAAAATACGCCACAAGTTAACAAATAATCTTGAAGTTTTATTTTACAAGGTATACAGAATACAGGGTGACATTTAATTAGCTGACCATATTTTGGGGAATGATAGTACTCATCAATACGAACAACTTTCCCCAAGAAACATATTCCAGTACATTGCCCCAATCAGCTGATTTCAAATTAATATGGGAGACCCAAAATTTTTTTTCGTTTGCGTCCATATGTTCCTCGGGGGAAGTTGTTCGTATTGATGGGTACTATCTTTTACCAAAATAAGGACAGCTGTCAGCTAATTAAATGTCACCCTGTATAGTTGAATCTTAAACACAATGCCGATGGCTGTTTTATTCTTTCGCGACATTACCATCCAATCCACCCATCCACGACACGACTACAAAGACAACCACCATCTTATCTGTAGAATGAACGATGGCGCCACAATCTACTCCCACTGAACAGCATACACTAGCACGCCCATTCGCTTGTGGACAGAAGAGTCCTTTGACTTTGAAAGCGGGTACGAAGACGTCAATTAATGTCTATTGCAAGGGGATGAGAACTTCAACTTCAATTTTAGTTCATGGCAATCTGTCCTATGCCAGACAATTTATGCCAGTGTCATGTGATGACGAAACATGTGAGACGCGTAACAAGTTTTAAGAATGGGTGGTTGAGTTTTTGAGATCTGATATTAGAAAAATGAGGATGAGATTTCCCCTAATTTTAATGTCATTTTATATTCCTTTTCGGCCAGGGGAATGACAATCTCTTTGACTAAGGGCTAGTCTACAACCAACTGACAGCGAAGTGACGTTTTTATATTGGCGTCAGTAGTTTCCGCTTTGGCCGTACTACAGACAGATAAGACGGTGTCTCTGTAAGTGATACTTTAGGTTGTTAGCTGCTCGCCGTACTCGACCGGTTCGGACTTGACCGAAACGCCCGAGATCGATGGCGGCGGTTGATTCGAATAAAGTTGAGGCGCATTTTTCGACCTCTCTAAGTTGTACATCTGGAAATAAAAAGAAAAAACTCAGATAAGTATTCGTTTGCTGGAAGAAATCTCTTGTTAGAGCTCGTCTTTGTATATCATTGTCGAGAGGAGTGCGAGGTTGAAGGTCTAGACATATAAGTAAAAAATCTATGTGAAGATGATGTCAAATGTCACGGATATAATGTCTGAGAGGCCGAAGGCCGAGACAATCAGCATGAAATATCTAAAGGCCGAAAAATACACAATGGTGCTTATTACATAATAAATTGATATCAATGTTGCCAGCACTTACGCAAATCGGTATTGTTCAAGTCAAGATAATCAAATCAAAAAATGTCTGAAGTTGAAGCATTATGTATAAAATCTTCATGAACTGTTGATATAGTCGGCGTACCTTCAAGAACTGTTGATATAGTTGGCGTACCTTCATGAACTCGGGCGTGCCCAGCTGCGTCAGCGTGGTGGCGCGGCTCACGGCCAGCTCAGCCGCCGTGAGCCGCGGCTCGATGCTGGCGACCGGGAGGAGGCTGCGCTGGCGCCGCTGCCGGCGCGAGACGGCCTCGCTGTCCGAGTCCGAAGCCGGGGGCTGCACCTTTGGGGAGACCGTATAGATGTGGAGATCTCTATTTATACCTACTTACTTGCGAGCTCTCATAATTATACCTATAACCATATGCTGAATGTACTTGCTTCTTTACTTAATACTTTTGAATATTAAGGGTCTGTTGCCCTGGTACTTCACGGGTGTTCCGCGGGACTACTGTTAATAAAGCGTATCTATAATTGAGTACCTTACTGGAAGTTAATGGTTTAATAAATATTTGTGTCTGCTTGTGTCTGTGTATGTACTTGGTGCAGGCCGAAGCTAACTTTATGTTTGGTATTGAAACGCCTGTTTAAACAACCTGAGTACGAGGTTACCAGACCACCTAGATGTATGCTAAAATAATATACGATTATGTTGGCCAAGTCAATTATCTCATATATCTACACAAAGACGATGGGGCCGAAGGCCGAGCCAAATAAGTAGAACAAAACTATACTTAAAAAAACTTAAGGCCGAGTAATAATGTGCAAGTTCAAGTTCAAGTTCAAAATTTTTATTGACCATAAAATCATACATATTACTTAGTCAACGTCAATATAATATTAATATTTTTGTATACTACCGCCCGTTCGGAAGTTGTGGGCTTAGGGATGGAGCAAAGAAGGGCAAGAAACCTCCCCCGTACTGTGCTACTCACTTTCCTCGGGCGTCCCGGCCCTCTCTTCTTTCCCGGCCTGGTAGGTATTGGCGAGTGCGCCTGAAATGTTGAACGAGCAATCAAATACACAGAATTACAGTTTGAAGGCGTACAAAGAATATGTTAGATGGATTACAAGTGGTCAGTTTCACGGTTCACCACCTCTGTTTCTAATTTAATATTAACATACATTGCTTCTGGCTACTCAATAGATACCATTCAGTCATGGGAATCATAACAGCGACGTTACACCAATTAAAAAGGCTAAAAGTAAAAAAAAAATTGAAATAGTTTCTTACCATTCGTTTCCTAGCCGTTCTGGTACCGTCAGCAGATCGAGTCACCATAGAGAAGGTAGAGTCACTCGCTCTCGAATTGACAGACACATCGGGTTCCTCCTTTAACAAAACCCTGCTCAGATCATTCTGGAAGAACCTATCCTCGGCCATTCTCAACGCTTCGAAGCCCCTGTGGCCTTGTAAGGCATAGCGTATTATTTTTAATACCTCAATTCGACATAGCAGCCTTGTATCGTCGTCCATTTTCTTAAAAAGTGGTATTAGAGAGTTCATGAACGATTTGTCGTCGTCGAAATAGTCGTCTGGGTGTATCGTGTTCGCATCGATTCTTGTTTCGATTTGGTTCTTTATTTCTATCGGGATTGTGATTGTGTCTTTTTGCTTTTCCGGCGTTTCCATTTTGTCTTTAGGCTCGTCTTTGGGTTGATTTCTGTCTGCGTTTTGTTTTTGCTGGGGTTTGTCGAAACTTTTATTGGTTTGTTGCGTTTTGTCTATGCTTTTGTTGGCCTGCTGGATTTTGTCTATGCTTTTGTTGGCCTGCTGGATTTTATCTATGCTTTTGTTGTTCTGCTGGATTTTGTCTATGCTTTTGTTGGCCTGCTGGATTTTTTCTATGGTTTTGTTGAGTTTCTGTGCCTTGTCGGCTTTGTTAGGCTGGGTTTTGTTGAGTTGCTGGGTTTTCTCTATGGTCTGTCTTCGTTCCGTTTGCTGGGTCTTGTCTCTCTTGTTCGGGGTCTTCTCTGGTGCTTCTGCTTGTTCAGTTTTGACCTCTGGCTGTTTGGTTGGTTGTTCTTTGACGATGCCATCTTCCGTTTGGTGTTGCGGAGAGTTTGACAGTTCTGAGAAGGAGTCGTACTTGTCTTGGGAGTGTCTCGGTTTTCTGCGAATAGAAAATGTTTTTGTTAGTTGGATGAGCCATGTTTATAAAGAAATAAAGTCGTAGGGAGAGAGAGATAAGAGTATCCGTATGCGAAAGTGATGCAGTGGTCACACCATCTGCCAGCAAGGAGGGCAGGAGATGTGGGTTCGAATCTCGGTGCGGGCTATGTACCCTATAGGTAATAATGGAGCATTTTTATAGTATAGGGTGAAGGATAACACCTTGAGGGAACCTTCATCATCTCGAGCTGCAGTCATGGCTTGCCCTTATCCCAACGGGACCGGCAGGGTTATGCTATTGTAAAGCGTTATATTTGTTAAGCGCAAAACTTCAAGACTCGGAGTAGCATGCTAGCCCTGCCTTCTCACTAGCACCCGAAGCATGCCGAGTTCGGGGGAAGGTTTAGACGCGGAAGGTTCGCCTTCACTTTATCGCGTCGCGACCGCGGGGCAAGCATGCAGTGCAGGTTGTTAAAGTGCCTGGCGCCTGCAATTGGCCCTTCGTGCCCTGTTATGCGCTATCTATGACTGTAGTGCATGTTGCTCACTTGATTCTGCTTGGCATAATAACATTAGCATTAAAAAAAACCCGCGGGAAGAGGACAGGTGGACGGCAGCTAACAAGACCGGACCAGCCGTGTGGGGGATGCACAGAAATAGCAGGTTACATGGATAAAACTATTAGTATAATATTATAGTATCTGTGTTAAAACTAACCCGTTGGGTTGCTCCCCCGCGTTTGCCTCAGACATGAAGTCGGAATGAGGTTAGTGTTGCCGCTCGATAGGCTAATATCGATTGTTTATCGATAGCCTTTCGACAGCAAACACGATAATATCGATAGTCAATTGATAGTACTTATCGATGTCTCTTCTACTGCAATACTATCGGTAAACAGCAATACCTACTATCGATAGTTTCGATCGCTGCCAACCAATGAACTAGGTATCGATATATAGTATCGATTGTATTGTCGTTTACCGATAGTATTACACTGACAGAGACATCGATAGCATCGACACTATCGATTGTCCTATCGATCGTGTAGAAGATTTTAGCGTTCGACAATCGATTGCAAAACTAAAGATTTTTCGGCAACACTTATTTCGGCAAAATTAATTATAGGTGTAGTGTACATTTGTAGTGACAGTGGGAACATGGACACCCCATGTCTATTGTCACCTACGACATTTAATTACTCCAATTACTCTAATCTAGTTTAATACTTACCCGCATCCCCCCTCCAGAAGGCAAGAGCGTGCTTATCATTAATACAGGCTATTAACTAGCTTAGCAATGAAAGCACTAACTATTACTAAATTACTGCTATAATCAACTTGTATACTAACTAACATTTGATTCGACTCCTAGAATCTAACGACACTAATTTATTGTAACCACCTTTTATTCAATAAAATGTTTTTTTTTTTACTAAATGGGGTCGGGTGGTGGAGGCGAGGCGGGATATGCTCACTTGTTCTGGAAAGCCTTCAGCAGGAACGCGTGCTGCCGGATGTACTGGTGGCGGCGGCTGCCGGGCGCGCACTGCTCAGCCGGCACGCACTTGCCCTGCCGGTACGCCTTGGTGAACGAGTCGCGGATTGAGCGCCAGCGTTTCTGCACCTCTTTGCCTGTTGGACAACATTGTACTTCCGTTGCGCGAAAATTAAAAAAAAACATTAAACGACAAATACACTGCTTCTGGCCCCACACTAGGATACTCTGTGTCGTGGTAACCAGAAACAGCGACATCGCAAACACGTAAACATACAAGACCTGGGGTTTTTTAGCTGTGACAAACATTTTTCGCTTTTGAACTGTCAAAAGTTACAGTTGATTCTCGCGCGCGCTGATTACTTACTAGGTACTCATTATAACATGAACGTTGTTATATTAAAATAATGAATAAGTAGGTGCGGTAAGCATCTCTTCAAGAGACAAGATCAAAGTCTGACGAAATCTGCGGAAATTATACCCCAACGTCTGAAACACAACGACCGACGACGTCACATCACAACGCGGCTCGTCTTTGACGAGGCCACAGCCAGCCATATGCTGAGTTACTCGAAACAAGTAAAAAAACCGGCCAAGTGCGAGACGGACTCGTGCACGAAGGGTTCCGTGCCATTATCTATAAAAAACCGCAAAAAAATAATTGTATGGAAGCCCCCCCTAAATATTAATTTAATTTGAATTTAACTATTTATTTTTTAAGTAAATAATATCACAATATATTGTGAACATTTTAAGCGTCTACCTGCTACCATTATCAATATCGAGCAAAAATGAGCAAAAAAAATCACGTTTGTTGTATGGGAGCCCCCCTTAATATTTGTTGTTATAGCTGCAACAGAAATACATCATCTGTGAAAACAACTGTCTAGCTACCACGGTTCATGAGATACAGCCTGGTGACAGACAGACGGACGGACGGACGGACGGACGGACAGACAGCGAAGTCTCAGTAATAGGGTCCCGTTTAGCACCCTTCGGGTACGGAACCCTAAAAATAAGTGGTGATTAAACTAATTAAATCACAAGAGCTCAATGAATGCCTGTGATTAAATTAGTTTTGTTTACCACTCGTATAACTACTCAGCAAATAAGTAATTTGTTAAATCTGTTACAGTATTCCTCTGAAATCAAGTCCGACGACTTTGCAATTTTCGAAGGTCATCGGACTTATTTTCTGAACAATACTGTAGCATACTACTCAAGCATCCAACGTCCCTAAATACCCAGTTTGTTTGTCCTTTTTTATAGGTTTTTTTTTACTCTATACCAACTCGTAAGTTAGGAGGGGCGACCCGATTAAACATCATCATTTTTGCGTCTATTAGTTACTTCGCACAAAACCCGCGGATATGACAGCCGGGCGCGACCACTCGATGCGGACTTGTACGGTTTGTACGAGGTCGCACTCAGTCAAGTTGAAGGCCGGAGTAACAGATTTTAGCTCACGATCACGTGAGGAATTGTCGATGATTAGGGTTCCGTACCCGAAGGGTGCCAAACGGGACCCTATTACTGAGACTTCGCTGTCTGTCTGTCACCAGGCTGTATCTCATGAACAGTAGCAAACAGTTGAAATTTTCACAGATGATGTATTTCTATTGCCGCTATAACAACAAATACTAAAAAACAAAAAAATAAATTAAGGGGGGCTCCCATACAACTAACGTGATTTTTTTACGGTTTTTTATAGATAATGGTCGGAACCCTTCATGCGCGAGTCCGGCTCGCACTTGGCCGGTTATTTTGTTATAATCGTTGAGTGTTGCGCTCCCGGACAAAAATAATAGACGTAGCTCAGAAGTCTGCGCAATTAAAGTGGGACTGGGCCGGTCACGGTGCTCGAATGCTGCCGGATCGCTGGGCTAAGAGAGCCACAGACTGGCTCCCAGAAAATGCAAAGAGAAAGCGTGGCCGACCCAGGAAGAGATGGAGTCATGATATAGGTCTATGGGAAGGACTGGAGGGAGACCGCTCAGGATCGGATGGATGGAGTTTCGTTTTTCTTGTGTTGGTGATCTTGAAGGTTAGGTAAGTGGTGTGTGTTACATGATTATTATAAAATCTGAGTTTGTAGAAGCGTAGGCAGAACAACTGACTCTGTCTGAGTGTTTATGCTGGCTGGCTGCGACGCGGGCGGCTCAGGAGTATGATTTCCGCGCATTCGCTACACGGATATCGACTATACCGAGTGATTTTGCATGAGTATCACTCGATATGTGTAGATATCCGTATAGCGAATTGAACAAAAACAGAATACCAGACAATTAGTAATGGAAAAAACCTGTACAAAGGCGAGCTTATCTCTAGTAAGAGATATCATCCAGCAAACATAGGATGGACAAGATTATTTAACAAAAGGTATCATTCCCCTGGTCACACCCGGGTTGCTAGGCAGAGCAGCCGACGTCTTTTGTTCGTCGCGCGAGTTTGCCCTCCTTTGCAAAGTCTTTTCTGTGGCCTCCCTATAGCTGTGCGTCTCCTCAGTTTAAAGCATACGCCCAGACTTTGTATTTTGGTTGAGGAGAATATACAGGGCAACTCTCCTTTCCCATACGGAGTGGCGGGGTCACGGGTCCGCCAACATTTAGCAAGTTAATCAATAGTCCATTCTTTCATTGGTTTGGTCACCCCAGTAAGTAAGTTATTTAAGATTTTGTTTAATATTGTCCTTTTAGACCAGTTTAGTTTTGTTGTTTCCAACTCTCAGCAACATAAAATAAAACCTGTACAGGCCTCGACGACACAGGTCATACCTAGTGTGGAGACCATCATAATTACATGTATCTATCAGTTATTCTGGATATAAACTTTATTTGATTTGATTCTGATTGACAGTAGGCTCATTCGCCGGAGTTTTGGGCCCCTTAATATTCCCGCACAATGTTTTCCATCACTGTCAGGACGTACAAGCTAGTTTGAATTCGACGAAGGCGAAAAATATCATATGTGATATGTTGCATAACTGTATGTTGTTTGTTACGTAACTTTGTATCCAAGGGCTTTGAGTTCTGTCAGGCGGTGGGCTGGAAACTAGAAACAATGTTCTGACCAACCTTTACTAAGAAATTTTATAAAATAAATCTATTGGTTTTGGTACACTATTTTGCTTACGTTGTTGATCGTAACGATACTATAACTAAGTTGATACCAGCAGTCTTGTCGACAGGTTTATTATCGCTGGCTTGATATAAATTATCCTATTTACTCTCAAATCAGTATAAATATATGGGACGAAAAACGAGTACAAAATATAGGTAGTACTTATTGCAGTTTATGTTTATCCCGTACATTGCTAGTAGAACAGAACTATGAGTGTAAAATATACACAATTACGCATAACACATTAGGAAATCCAATATTTTACAATAAAATCAATTAAAAATTGCAACGTGTCGCCGAGAGATCGCGTATATTTTCCTCTTCATCCGTACAGCCAGTATGAGCTATACGCGGCTAACACAACTCTTATTACACGCGCTGTAGATACCTAAATCGTTCAACAGTTTCGTTTTATATCACAGACTACTAGGGTGGAGGCACCAATTATCGGCCGTGTCAAACTTTTTTGCTCTTTGACTGCTAGAATTATTTACAATAATAGCTTAGGCTTTCTTGCAAACACTTTTTTGGGTAGTGGTATAATGAAACTCTTTTATTACGTAGGTAAAATTACGAATTCTTCGTTAGTTTTGATTATATAGATGTTTTTTTCTGAGTATGCCGGTTTCCCTTAATATCGGCCTCTAACACCCTAACTACCGCCGCTTGTGACCCTAATATCGGCATACATTTTCAAAGGGGAAATTAGGTCAATAAAACTAAGAAAGTAAACATGATAACGCTTTATATTTTAAAATCAGGTAGGTACAATAAACTGTTTTAACTATTATCTATCATAAATTAGTCTTTTCTACGTCTCAGTCTTAGGAATCAAATTCTGTAATTATAAACTAAAGATCACAATTAAGCAACGTTCTTATTAATATAAATAAAGTAAAGAACTCCAAAAAAAGAATTAATTAGTCTTTTCTAATTATGTCTCAGTCTTAGGAATCAAATCCTGCACTGTAGCGATAGATTCCCCGAAATTTTTATTCCCTAGTATTTAATTTACATTCGCTTTTTTCCCCCATTCTTTCTTTTTACTATGCGGAGAGTTTCCTAATATATATTGTCCACATGCTTATAAATTCCCAGTTGATTTTCACATCGATCGATATTTTAACCAATCTATTAAATTGCAGTCGCTTCCTAAAAAATATCATTATCAATTTTACGGCTCTGGATATTAATCCGATTGGATCAATTATAGGTTACAAACTTCCTGTTTGAAAACTTATTAGCAGAACCGAGAGCCGGAGCGAAGCAGAGCGGAGCGAGGTGACCCCCTAGGCCGAGACTCCACCAAAGCGGAGATGCGCGGAGATGTGGAATATTTTTATTGCGCGATGGAAGCGGAGATATGAGCTGTTCCATCTCGCATACAAATATTCCACATCTCCGCTTTGGTGGAGTCCCGGCCCTAATCTGGGGTATACATTTTATAGGGAAAATTACGAGATTATAGCAAAAATAACCAATTTAATAGACTGGTTAGAATATCGATCGGTGTGAAAATCTACTGGGAATTTTGAGCATTTGGACAAAATCTATTAGGAAACTCTCCGCATAGTAAAAAGAGAGAATGGGGAAAAAGCGAATGTAAATTAAAATACTAGGGAATAAAAAATTCGGGGAATTGATCGCTACAGTCTTTTTTTAGGGTGTTAATTTTTTTTTTCTCTCTATTTTAGTATAGTTTTTTTTTTCTTTCTCTCTATTTTAGTATTTTACTTCCTTTTCCAGTTTTTTTCTTTCTCTCTATTTTAGTATGGTTTCGGCATACCTGTAGAGGAAAATTTAAATGGTACCTAGTTGTTCATTTTATACCACTGACCCTATTTACTGTAAGGTTGTAGGAAATTAGGTACCCAAATATTAAGGTGGCCGTTATTACGCATCGATTCCCTTTATATCGGCCATAGCTGGTAAAAATCGTTTTTAGGCGGCCGTCATTAGGATCTAGTAATCAGATTGAGCTGTTATTTCATTTTAAACCTTATCAATGTTACTGCTAACAGTTAAAATAGCTAAAAATGTTATTTGGCGTTTTTATGTATTTCCCCAATGTCGGCCACTCGGCCGATATTGAGCTTAATAAATAAATACAGATCCCTAATCTCGGCCCCGCGATTATTTTATAAAAAAGACAAATAAATGTAAAAATATACTATCTAAACGGTTATTTGACTCTTTATCTTCAAGAACAAATAAAATGAAATGGCTTAGGTATGTTTAATTCATATCAAACACTAATCAACGCAATGCGTCGCCTCAGGGATTTGACTCGGAAATGCCGCCAAACGACGCAGCTCCGTACCTGTCCGCGCTCTATTGCCAATAGAACGTTGAAATATTGAGGCACCCGCACCAAAATATGGGAGGTTATACGTAACGATATAGAGCTGCTTTTTGCATAATAACAATTCTGATTTTAAGACTATTGTTATAGTTATGTTCCATTTTCTCGAAGAGGCCGATATTAGGAGAGGGCCGATACAAGGAGACTCCACCCTATGTGTTTTAGATTCTCTTTTTGAAGCGTTCGTCGTGGTCGCGCCAATACCTCGTACAATACTGACTGACTGAGTAGGTTGTCTGTCCAGCAATACTTACTATGCAGCAAGGAGTCAACCGAAATATATATCGGTACCAAATCAAAACGGTTGGGCGCCCGACCTCAATTATGTATTACGCTATCGATAGTTACTATCGAAATATTTCGCTGCGGTTTGTAAATAGCGAAATAAAATATAAGTTAGTTTTGACAAATTAGTAAAAATATTACGTCGTCCGTTCGTCGCCGAGGAACCGTTAGCTGTTTTTTCTTCGGTACCCCAATGGGCATCGTAACACCCATTTTTTTTATTCTATAAATCGAAAATATAGACAAATATAAGAAACTAATTTGAATATTTTTTAATTTTTTGATGTCATTATTTTTTTATTAATTATTTAAAATTTCTGAATTTTGTAAGTATGACGTCACCACTGGCATAATTAGGTAAGTTCCTTTGCATTCAATCATGCTTTTAAAAAGTAAAAATACGTTGACGTTTGACAAATGTCAACAAGAGTTAATATTTAAATAATAAGTCGTTGTTATCCGCTGTCGGTAACGAGTTATAACATTTTAATTTCTAAAATTGCCAATAACCAAGAATTGAATTAATTTAATTAATTGACTTATATTACCAAGTTAAGTTACGTACATTTGTTTACTTGTTGTAACAATAACTACCACTCGCTAACGGTGAAGGAAAACATCGTGAGGAAACTCGCGGCTAGTTGACTCCCACACGTATTGACGTTGTCTTTCTTGTGGGTTAGTAAGTATTTAACAAAGAGACTAAAGAATCCTTACTTCCAAGTGATCTTCACAGCAATACTGTGTGTACACCTTGAAATATTCCGCCTTAGCTTGACGACACCATTTTTGACGCAAATCTTCTCGAATGCGTACAAACAGTTTAGTTGGGCTATTTTTCGAATTGTTTTTGCAGTTTGGAACGAAGCACTCTCTAGATCCCATGATTATTTTAGTATTATTCGGATGTTTATTTGTTGCGATGCGAAGGTTATTTTCAGCGGTTATTTCTCTGTTTGACACTTTTGACAGTTGTTGTTGTTGACAAATGTTTTTTTTTTAAATATTTGTAGGCAATGGAACTACCGCATTAGAGCCAACGATGACGTATTTGAAAGAAAATGAAATTAACAGTTTTTGCGATAAATATTAATAATCCGTTTTAATTTTATTTATTTAAACCCCTTATAGTAATCAGTATCCCTATTCCTCTAAATGGTTTTCACTTTACGACAATCGATGCCTCCCTGATCAATGCCCATTATTAAGGTATTAAAGGGTCGGATTTCGATACGATTTGACTCTGGTATACATTCAAATTTCTAAGCGGTATCTAACAGGTAATTAGGTAGGTTGTTAAGGCTAGTGTGTTAGCGGCTTTAGAGGCCAACCAATGAGAAGTCTTCTTCAAAGCAGCTGAGCGAGCTATTAATTGAAGTAACAAAGAGATTGTAACTTGATGTGCCGCGTTTATAGTTTGTATTAATGAACTTTATGTTTGAAATTATACAAACGTGATTCTAACGAGCAATTAACACAACGGCTCTGTGTTGTAATGTAATTAGACGTAAATAAGATCATGTGTCACACGGAGTGGCCGAGGCTCAAATATGAGCCTCTAATAAACAAAACATTCACCCGATCAGCAGATACAAGTTGCTATGGGAGACCCAATTTTTTATTTTTTATTTGCGACCGATTTTATTTTATTTGCGATTTTTTTTTTAAGTATATGTTCTTCGAGGAACGTTGTTCATAATAATGATGGGTACTATCATTTACCAAATAACCGGCCAAGTGCGAGTCGGACTCGCGCACGAAGGGTTCTGTACCATTATCTATAAAAAAAACCGCAAAAAAAAATAATTGTATGGGAGCCCCCCCCCCTAAATATTAATTTAATTTTAATTTAATTATTTATTTTTTAAGTAAATAATATACTTACTCAATATATTGTGAACATTTTAAGCGTCTACCTGCTATCATTATCAATATCGAGCAAAAATGAGCAAAAAAAATGACGTTTGTTGTATGGGAGCCCCCTTAATATTAAATTTCTTTTGATTTTTAGTATTTTTTGTTATAGCGGCAACAGAAATACATCATCTGTGAAAATTTCAACTGTCTAGCTACCACGGTTCATGAGATACAGCCTGGTGACAGACAGACGGACGGACGGACGGACGGACGGACGGACAGCGAAGTCTCAGTGATAGGGTCCCGTTTGGCACCCTTCGGGTACGGAACCCTAAAAATGGTCAACAAATTCAATGACTCCCTGTATAAGGATTTTTAGGTAAGTCAACTCAGGATACTTTGTCCGCTGAGTGAGATAGAGTAAAAGTAGAGTTAGGATCGCATTCTCTCAGCGGCCAGAATATAATATAAGGGAAAAGACATGGTAGCATAAGGAGGAAGTCGTGGCTCCGCAACATCTGGGAATGCGCGGGAGTGGCGCAGAGCCGCTGATGCGCGGCCATTTTTCCATTTTATAAGTAATGTACGCGCAATTCTTCCCTTTACCTATCATCTCCGTCTCCTACCCAACATGGTTTGCTGGAAGAAATCTCTTATTAGAGATAAGCTCGCCTTTGTACATATTTTTCCTAAGTTAAGCTATTTTTTTTACTGTCATGTGAGTACAACAAAGAAATTACAAATTACAAATTAATGCCTTCTTTCTTATAAAAAATCGTGCAAAAAATATTCTCATAGGTACTATACTTCCAGAGATCTAGGTGATCTAGTCTTAAAGTAATTTCGTTACATATGGTTTTTGCGAGTTAAAACCCTCTACTGACCGACTTTAAGAACGTTAAAGCGTTAAAAGTATTTTAGTTACAAACATGAATTTGGTGTCTTTTAAAAGCTAATAAGATGCAATATCGTATAATAAAATCATTTTGTTTTGGGGACCAAATTCTGAATTAAACTGCAATTACTAAAAAAAGTAGTCGAAAAATCACAATTGTTCAAAAACAAAGCATAATTTTAGTAAGCACTTTTCCAGTATTTTTTTTGTAACTGGCAGTACTGCCTGCTCTTCATCATTACAATCCTGTTGATTTGACTACGACAAACCCTTTCAGTCCGAAGTTATATTTTTTTTTGCAATTGGTGCATGTTTCACGAAAAATAAATCAAATGCCTGTAAAAAATATAGGGGGGGGGGATTTCGTTTTTGACATTTTTTTGTCGATAAAATATAGATAACCTCTTTAACCCTATTTAATATGTCCAGTTTATGAAGAATCACACTGTACATATTTATAAGGGCGACACCCCACATTAGAGATATGAATCATAAATAATATATAGGTGCACGACCAAAAGGCAGCCATTCTAGTAACGGAACGTAACACATTTATAAAGTCTAATAAGGGCCAGCGAGGAGTTATCGCAAAGAACAAATAGGTAATCGTTTGGTAACCCAGATAAGATTTGGTATTCCAGTTTTTGTTGTAGGTATTCTGTACAATCTGACGAATTCCAACAATGTAGCGTTATCGTAGGCCGTATGACGCACGGGATACGGTCAAAACGCCAGGTGAGACGTAGAGATCTGTGTATATAATGTAATTAAGTAGGTAATACTACAAAAAAATGTATAACAAAAATTATGACGTAAAAATCGAAGCTCCTAACCCTTTCAGTGGAGAGATTGTCATTCAATTGGCCGAAAAGGAAAAAAAATACATTAAAATTAGGGGAAATTAAGTTATCATCCCCTTGCAATAGACATTAATTGACGTCTTGGTAGTCACTGTCAAAGTCAAGCATTATTTTGTGCTTCTGCGAGCAATAGAGTAGAAATATTCTAACCCCAGATTCTCGCGCATTCGATATCCGGATATCGAATACATGAGAATCATGCCCCCCGGTGCAATTCGGCCTATCGAATTTCAGGGTAAACGTGGTCACAACACAACACAACAATGCCACCGCCACACCGAGTGGGAATAGGAGGCGTGACGGTGCTTCAGCGTTGAATGAAGTGCGCCACTTGGCTGCGTGACGCGAAGCGCGGCCGCCCGCGCGCGCCCGCCCGGTGTCGGTCGGTGAGACCGCGTGAGTCACATTGCGGATACTGAGGCCGCGGTGTGTCGTGCTCGTGGCATTGAAATTGATTTAGCATTGGGTTTCTGTCATTCATTTCATTACACTTGAGAAAAGGCTGAGTTTTATGTAACTTGTTTTTTCAATCCGAAATTACATATTCCCATTAGATATATTCCAAATATATATTATACATTAGGTATATGAATCTGCCTTCCCGTATAGGACAAGTAGACAAGCTATGTTAGAATTTTTATCACTATGAAAAAGCCTTAGAGAAAGAAAGTAAATATAGCCCATTAATTTCCCATAGAAGGGCACAGGTCTTTTCCCGGATGCCGAGCGCGCTGGCTCAGTGCAGGTTGGTGGGGTGACTGGATGATGGTGGCTCAGTGCAGGTTGGTGGGGTGACTGGATGATGGTGGCTCAGTGCAGGTTGGTGGGGTGACTGGATGATGGTGGCTCAGTGCAGGTCGGTGGGGGTGACTGGATGATGGTGGCTCAGTGCAGGTTGGTGGGGTGACTGGATGATGGTGGCTCAGTGCAGGTTGGTGGGGGGGTGACTGGATGATGGTGTCTCAGTGCAGGTTGGTGGGGTGACTGGATGATGGTGGCTCAGTGCAGGTCGGTGGGGGTGACTGGATGATGGTGGCTCAGTGCAGGTCGGTGGGGGTGACTGGATGATGGTGGCTCAGTGCAGGTTGGTGGGGTGACTGGATGATGGTGGCTCAGTGCAGGTTGGTGGGGTGACTGGATGATGGTGGCTCAGTGCAGGTTGGTGGGGTGACTGGATGATGGTGGCTCAGTGCAGGTTGGTGGGGTGACTGGATGATGGTGGCTCAGTGCAGGTTGGTGGGGTGACTGGATGATGGTGGCTCAGTGCAGGTTGGTGGGGTGACTGGATGATGGTGGCTCAGTGCAGGTTGGTGGGGTGACTGGATGATGGTGGCTCAGTGCAGGTCGGTGGGGGTGACTGGATGATGGTGGCTCAGTGCAGGTTGGTGGGGTGACTGGATGATGGTGGCTCAGTGCAGGTTGGTGGGGTGACTGGATGATGGTGGCTCGGTGCAGGTTGGTGGGGTGACTGGATGATGGTGGCTCAGTGCAGGTTGGTGGGGTGACTGGATGATGGTGGCTCAGTGCAGGTTGGTGGGGGTGACTGGATGATGGTGGCTCAGTGCAGGTTGGTGGGGTGACTGGATGATGGTGGCTCAGTGCAGGTTGGTGGGGTGACTGGATGATGGTGGCTCAGTGCAGGTTGGTGGGGTGACTGGATGATGGTGGCTCGGTGCAGGTTGGTGGGGTGACTGGATGATGGTGGCTCAGTGCAGGTTGGTGGGGTGACTGGATGATGGTGGCTCAGTGCAGGTTGGTGGGGGTGACTGGATGATGGTGGCTCAGTGCAGGTTGGTGGGGGTGACTGGATGATGGTGGCCACTCGGCGACTGTCAGAAGTTATCAAGATGTCGTGTTAGGGCATCTGATTACGACGTCCACGACTTTTAACTACTCTTATTTATATTTTTTACAAATGGGAAAATAAATATTTAAAACAAAATATATATTTGTTTTGCCTTAAAAAAACTTTTGGTAGGTATCTGACATTTTACTATTGAAGTTTCTAAGCTGTGCAGGGCACAACCTTGTACGGTACAAATTATGTTAGATATAACAAGTTGCGTAAGAGAAACAACAGAATTAGTACAAATATCCACAGACGTAATATTTATGTTTATAAGTTACTCTATGGTACCAATACTAACGTGCGACATAAAAGATTAGAAATTAAATTATGGCAACATTCACAGACTACTGCGTGTTTTTTTAAATGCCATATTTGGATTGATCAATACATGCAATAGTGCTCTAATATGTCACTGATGTTGCCATTATATATTTTCTACTCTTTATGTCGCATTATACTTAGTTTACATAAAGTTTTCGCGAAGTGGACCAAACGCGACGAAACTGCTACCTATTACAAAATAATATTAGTAATTAACTTTTCTAAAATCATTATCAGTAATTAGACTAAGGGCGGCTTTCACCACGATTTAAGGTAGCTGATTAGCGCAGAATAATCGTAGTTTAAATCGAATTGGCGAAAAAATTACATATCGTCTTGCTTCTCGCTGATTCTGTGCCCGTGGCTGCTGAGAGAATGCGATCCTAAATTCCTAACACATGAAAAGTATTATGACATAAACATGTTTCAGGATCACATTCTCTCAGCGGTCACGCACGGTATAATCACGATAATCCTGCGTTTAAGCTAATTCGAGCATTATCGGCCAAGTTGTAATGAAAAGTAGTGGTGCAAGAGAAAGGCTAATTACGCTTAAGCTAATTGTGTTAAGGGAGTTAATTTAAATTAGTTAAATACGATATTATCAGAATTAAGCGGATTTTCTAGCCAGCGACCCTAAACAATATAAAAAGTATGAATATTTTAAAAGCCAATAATACAGACAGAGACGGCTTGCGTCACAGGCCGGCCATTTTGTAAACGTGTTTATCAAAGTTGTTATACGATTTTGTTTTCATCGCACAGTCATCCGATGTCGACTGCAGTAATTTCATTATCTTGGCTTCGAATGTCTTTGTTACAATATTACGCTGCACAATTATTTATGGTTTAGAATTATGTACTGCGCGCGTATATTTCTAGTACCTAATTGGAAAAGAAAATAACAAATACATATTTATTATTTTCTTTTCCAAACGTTCCTATATCAAAAAACTAAAGCGTAAGTACCTTAAAATTGACAGGCTACCGTTCGTTTCGATGTGATAAACGCAAGCAAGGTGACAAAAGTAAAATATATTTAACTAAATCTGCAAAGCATACCTTACATTGAGCAGTGTGGCGTGCGATTGCAACCCGGTATCTGTTTCAGTACAGCAATGGAGTACGTGCCGTATGATAATGCGGTATATGTTATACTCGGATACGTTGGGTGCGGGCCGGCCCCCGGCGTGGCTTGAGTCACGGACTCACGGAGGCAGACTCGACCGCACAGTTCCAGTAATTTAATTTACGGCAAATTCATCTCGGTACGTTCACCGCCGCGCCGATATGCCGTGTTTCCGTTGAAATGTGGAGTGCAGGGCGTAATGGATGGTGTGTGTAGCGATGCTATTAGCTGTTAGCGTTAGTTGGTAGATGGTTTGTTGAGTGACGCGTCTTTCGCGTTCGAGTTTTTTGTTCGCGTGGATATTATTGTGATACGAGCGCCTGTAGTATACGTTAGTTTCGCAATGTTAAGATATTTTAATGATATCTATTAAGTTTATTTACTTACTGAGAAATGCATATTTTATAACTTTAATGTCGAATAACAATATATTATATATTTTCCTAGTCTTCTTTGCGGTTATTGTTACGTAACAAAGCTGACAAGCATATTTTAACTCTTCGCTAGAAAAATAGTATGATGTCATAAAGGGAACTAACGTTATTGTATTTTTACAAATATGTATTTGAGTACCTGTGCCTATGCGGCCACTTGATATGTCCATTGATCTTTGATATTGACCCAAATTCGGAATAACCCAAGACCAATTTAATTGGATTACTTAATTGGATAATTATGGGGGTAAGAAAATACAGATTTTCTCCAATTTTCTTAAAAATTGCGCAACGCAACCTTAATCCGCATCATATATCAAAAAATGTTTATCATTATTTTTAATTGTTATTGTGTGACAAAGCTCCATGGTTTTATCAAAATCATATTTAATTCCAAGGTTATCCATCGTAACTTATTTTCCGAGGGCTCTCCGGCAATGATTCATTGGTTCTGATCGGATTGGTTTGGTTCACATAATTGATATCTTGAGAGTAGGGCTGGTGGGGCGCTGAGGTTCTCACATGCTATAGAAAAAATATGCTATGATATGCAACATTTGCATTTGCTTTTTCGTATTGCAGCTATGAGTGTATGTTATTTTCGATCTTCCAATTTCAGGACTTCACACTGCGCAAATTCCAGATTTTCTTGGGATTTTATGGCAAGATCCTAGAGTTTGCAATTTGTAAATATGCTGCCTCTATAACCCCGCATTGAGCCATCGTGGTGGAGCATGGCTTCATCTCAGTGAAGGTAAAAGTATAAATTATATAATTATTTATACTTTTAAGGGTTAATAAATATTTATACTTTTACCTTCACTCAAAAAATCTGCTCATAGTAAAAAAAACATCACAAAGGCACAATTCTCAATAGATAATATCCCTTTACTGAATGTATTTATGTAAGCTTAGGTATCTTGCTTACCTAGTAGGTATCTGATTTCAATGAAAGGTTTTAAACAGTAAGGAGTAGACATTTTTTATTGACGCATCATTTATACCTATACATATGTGCATATACATTTTATAGTTGCAAAAGGATTCCCTTATATTATCACTTCTTTGTCTGTTTTATTTTACCGATTGTAGGTATCTAACATTTAGGAAAATCAAATATTCTGTAAGTCTCATACAAATTCACAACTGGCGATTTTGTTAATGACTTCCAAATATGTTTTATATTTTCCTCAAATATCACATAACATGATATTTAAATATCTTAGTTAATAAAAAAATATACAATTATACATTCGAAACAAAACGGAACGTATACTTTAGTAATACTAATCCAGTAAAGTAATTACTTTTTAATATCAGTATCAGAAAGCTAATTAAGATATGATAGAATGCATGTAGCATCGACAAAATTCAACAGTAATATTAATTCGCTTTTTAAATACACAGCTATTGAACAATATTTGTGAAACAACAACAAGTTGCGAGCGAGTCATTCCCAATCCCAACACAAGTATTTGTAATTTAATTACTTACAGGGAAGTCTTGTTATTGGTTTTGTAACAGTTTTTATGAAATAAAACAACTTTTATTATTTATAATAGTTTTTAAAGCAAAAAAATATTACACATTAACTAATTGTCATTTAAGCAAATCTTTTCTTGTATGTATGTGCATAAGCGTATTTTAAATAAGGGTTGAGTAAGTTATTGATTGGTTTACTAAATAAAACTCAATGTTGAAATTTTGAACTCAACCATATTAAAATATTGTTAAAACAGCTCATAATTTAACATGGATGTTACGTCAGCCGCTGTAGTAGCACAGAGCGAAAATTAAGAGTTTTAATCAGCACCTAAACCATCCCCTATCTAAAATTCGGAATCCCAGTACAAAGAAACAGCTTGTTAGGGGCTACATACTTAGGTGACGGTTTGTCTATGGTCTAGTGTTGTGCTACGGATAAATTAACCGGTAAACACATTTTTATCGCAATTTTAATGGACAATTCAGCTACATCTTATGCTTATTTACACATTCTTTAGATTCAGCAAGCAATAATTATGTAGAAAATTTATGAAAAACTATCACCGTATGGTGAATGGTGATTACGTTACGATTAGACATTTACATAAATGTCAAAAAAAGCTGTGTTTGTTTGTTTGCTTTGATTTCTGATCTGGATTGCTGCGATGCGTGTTCTAATCTAATCGTTGCTAATCTTTATTTTTGTGCGAAAACAAAATAATAAAGGCAGAAAAAAAGGAAGTCAGTTCAAATTTTTCCATTTTACGAAGAAGTTCAAGTTCTGACAGCTAAAAACTGTCACTACGCATTAGGGGCTCTATATTCGGCCTCCTAAATTTAGGAAGACCCCTAGCAGAGTGGTAGGTGACACTTAAACCGTGGTGAAAACAAAACAAGCAGTAGATAGCCCCTAAAACGAGATAAGTGTCCCGTAAAAGATAGGGGGTTGGTGGTGAAAACGGGCATTAGCGCCTTATAAGCGAAAATAATCTTGAAAACACAAATAAAGTAAAGTTAGAGCGGCCGCGCCCATTTGCGCTTCACAAAACTCTCAAGGAAAATGGGTGATGATAATATCTCTAAGAAAAATATACGCCATTTGAATGTAAAATAAAATAAATAATTTAGTAGTGCCAGGTGCAAAGAAGTGGTTTGTAAGAGAAAGCTGCGGCGATGGGCTAGCCCCTGTAACGCAAAATGAGAGTACATTGAATAACAAGCTAGAACTGTGCCTCGACCACCCAGTATGATAAAAGGCGTGAGTAGTTAATTAAAGAACTACTTTTAGTTAAATAAATTTAGGTATTCATTTATAAAAAATAAAAAAAATAATGTTTATTGTTTAACAGAGACATTTACATAGTGTAGGCTGAAGCCTTCTTTTAAGTATAAAATACCTGTATTAGAAGACTTCGCTCCCTCGTTTCAAGTCTTTTAGTTAAGTTAAACAATTAAAAAATAATGATTTTGATTTTAAAAGTGTTGAAAACATAATTATAGCATGTACGAGACGATTAAAAACCAGTGATACATTTATTTTAAGTTGACAGGGTTTACAATAATATTTATCACTGGCTCTGACTTATTTTGGGATTGAAATATTTCTGTCTATAATACAAACGTCATTATTATTGTTTAATGTCTTTGTTAAACCATATAAAGCATGTAGTGCTATTTGACATTGGTCTCACCTCACGCGATTTATCACGTGAAAATGACGTATCTCTTCAAATATTATTTGTATGTTTATGACATAATATATAAATATTTATAGTAGAAAAAAGAAATCCTGTCAAGTAATTACTAACAAAGTAGGCAGGTAATTATTTAAAATATATACATTTTTATACCATCTAAAATATATAAAAATATATATTATTTTTATAAGTATCTTGTCATTTAAAATTGTGTAGAATAAATACCAGCAACAATTTTACTGTAAAATAACACGCAGATCTATCTACCGTCCACATTCGGTACGCAAACGTTAAAGTATATAAATTTCGAAAGCATCGCAACCGGCCAGTCAACAAAGAGCACGCAAGCGGCGACAATTGCAGCACTGCCAATGATAAAAGTACATTAGCCACACCTAACTTGCTGCGTCGCGACGACTTATCAGCTTCATGCGGCTATTCGTCTAAATGTGCAGGCAGACGCGTTTAATGAAAGGTTGCTGCATCGCAGTTCCAAAAGGCTAGCAGTATTTCATACGAAACCTAAACTTTTATATCATTTACGTCATAAAATTGAGTTTTTTAAAGCAATCTGTTTTTTTTTTGTTATTGACGACGAAATTATTAGGTAATACATGACGTCATCACGTAAAACCAGGTGAATGATAAACGTTGTTGGTTATCTTCCATTTAGTAAGTAGCCGAATTTATATTATAATCCAACCGTAGTTTATATATTTTATAAACGTATCATTGTCCGCGCGGCTCTTTTGTCCGTCAACAGCCGCGCGCGGCCCGCCGCACTAAGTAACGTGAACGTACCGGCCGCAAACTTGTGCTCGAGGCCGAGTATAGACCATCCTGGGACCACATTCTCGCAGACTTCCTCCCAGCTGTGCGCCTTCTCTGCCCGGTCCCCATAGTGCGGGTGGTTCGTATCATACAGGCACGGTCTCTTCTGCACCTCGGATATTATCAAACTACTCATAATTCCATCCCTGTCTTTTGTTCTGACCATTTCGAAAATCGAACGCGAGTTTTCCGCAACTTTTTTTTTCGCGTGCGGCTAAAATGCGCGGGTCGGGCAGTGTGGTAGCGTTGCGTCCGCTCGCTCGCGTGATACTGGCTGGCGGGTGTACGAATCCAAGATGGCTGCGGTTGCCGAGCGCAGGGAACGTAGGTGCGAGCTGTGAGGTCGGTCGGCGCGATATCGCTCGCCGCGCTAATAAATTAATGAGTGTGCAGCGGTTTGAGACGATTGTGGCTTACAACAATAAATTTTAATCTAGTAGCCCGCGATGTTATATTAATTGATTGTAAATATAGTAAAAATCTAGATGGTTATGTAATAAAGATACATACTTACCTAGGTACTCCCCAAGTTCAAAATTTGGATGGCAGCAAAAACTTTGAATTTAAGCAAAGTGTAGGTGTAGTTAACCTAATAGTACCTAGTAAAATGTTATGCAATAGCTGTTGTGATGTGCTAAGAAGCTTCAATGCTGGTCATCAAATGGATAATTATGTTTAGTTAATAGATGACGATTATCACAAAATAAATGTAAAATATATAACATGTGACAATCCGGGGAGAGAGGCCTTTGCCCAGCATTGGGACATTACAGGCTCGTAATAATAATAATATTGTGACAATCAATCAAACTCTGTCAAAAGTAATGAGTGGAATTAACACGTATCATATACCTAATTATAAACAGACAGTATCCGATCCGTGCGTGCGGTACCGTAACAAAAGAAACATAAAAATATACATACAATGTAAGTCCTTATAATTTGTTTAGGTAGTAGGTAGGTAGGTAATTCAAGGAAATGAACAAAGCAACTCAATGGTTACTAAAATACTGCTTAATTAAGTAGGACACCAAGCTACAATTTAGCCGATGCAATGTTAAACTATAAAATATCGAAATGTATTTAATCGTATTATTTTTTTATTTATAAAATATAAATTACGTATATTTCTGCAATTTTTTTTTTTTTACTTATTATAACGTCACCCAACATATATAAGATGGACGGACGCGTCCGGACGGTACGAAACCAACACAAACAAAAAATGACGCAACGGTAATGTAAGGGTTAATTTTTCTTTGTTTGCCAAAAAAGAGATGTACCTGAAATATTATGTTGGTATTGTTTATAAAATAAGCTGCCAAGTACGAGTTGGACTCGCGTGGAGAGGGTTTCATACAAAAATAATAGGACTAACACCAATTGAACCCATGCTAACTCCAACAAAATAAGTACCCTAAAAGTACCCTAAAATTCAGTTTTTCACACAAACTTTGCACCCCAGATTTAGGGGGCTAAAGTTGTGGATTTCGGATTCGGAGTTTTTATGGGACAGGTGCAAGCAAACATGTGCTTGCAAACCAAATTTCCGATTTTTAGGACTTCGGTAAGTACCCTAACTAGAGGTTTTGATGACATGCGAATCGGTCAGTTTGCCCCCCAAAAGTGGCCCCCATATTCCATATTTATATATTTACATTGCTCTAGTCTTTGGGTCACAGGTGTGTGTACCAATTTTCAACTTCATCGGTCCAACATGTTCTGAGTAAATTGCCTGTGACAGACGGACGGACAGACGGACAGACGGACGGACAGACGCACGAGTGATCCTATAAATAAGGGTACGAGATACGAAACCCTAATAAAAAATAAATTATAGTTTAAAAAAACTAAAAAACACGCTATATACCTACGAACTAAAAAAATAAAAATAATTATATAATTAATTAACGAGAAAATTTATGAATGAAATAATGAAAATTTATTGAGTAACTGAAATCGGTACATTTTATTCTGCAGCAAGCAGGTAGGTATGTGTTATCTATCATGTAAATTGAGGTAGGTATGTGTTATCTATCATGTACATTGAACAGAATTATTTTTTAGTTTTCAATCCTTATAAAGCGTGTTTTAAGTTTTTTAAACTATAATTTATTTAATTAGTATTAGTTCAATTGGTTCAGTTTTGGGTTCATTTGAAGTCGACATATTTTTTTTATTACAAAGACCTGTTCTGGTTCCCACGACACAGTGTATCCTAGTGTGTGGCCAGAAGCAATCTATGTGCCTGTATCATCATTATGTGCATGTTTATGTTTGCTTGTTTAGAGGATTTGTTTCCACGACGACGTCGATTCGCGTTACGCCGCCGCCGCCGCCGCCTTGCCGCGACGTCGCGTCGATTCTAAATAAGCGCTCTGTGAAGCGAGAGTTGACGTTCGTAACGCGAATTGACGTCGTGGAAACAAATGTGTGAATGATTTGCTCATAAAAATCTATTGATGAAATAATAACAATAAACGTGCTTAAAATTAATTTGATTTTGTATTTCCGTAGTTATGTTATATTTCGTGCTCGTATGGGAAGTTAATCTTAATTCGATGTGCACAGATTAATAAAGTGGTATGTGTCGGATGGCCGAGTTCACCAACAATCCCTGTCTATTAGGGGACAGTTTATTTCCTTTTAGGAGCCACCTAGGGGTTGTTTCACTCTGACCTAAGTTTAAGGATAAATCTAGGCTACTAAGGGACCCCCCCTAAATTAAAGAGGCCGGCCTCCGAAACAATCGCTACACGGCTAAGAAAAGGAGCTAAGTGTCCCCTAACTGATGGTGAAATTGGGCAGGAGTCTCCTATAAGTCCCATTATTCGGATACGTAATGCCATTTGCCAACGCACGCGCACCTAACGTATCGCGCGACTCAAAACGCAAAGGGCGACACACACATAGGTATAACATCTGTCGTCGCAAACACGGAACAGAAAAAAGTCGCAAACGACGGGAGTAGGTGCCATCCATAAAGGTCTGTTCTGGAACCCCCTAAAGGCAGAAGATTTGCTGAAAGACCTGCAGTGGACCTGCTGCGGCATGACAGTTCAATGACTTCAATGACATCATCATATGATATAATGACAAAAAAGCCTGCAGCAAGGAATGGCGGTAATAAGTGCTGAAGAAGTAATAATATGGCGTTAGCCCGTGCCCAAAGACCTCTCTAGAAGAGTGACATAAAAAATAAAAATAAATAATAATAAAGGCATTTATTTCTGAAGACGAGTTTTTTTCATTCTTAATTCTAGATTGTTCCTTGTTTTCATAATATGTCTCTCGTCTCAGTGTGTCTTTCGACAAAGCCCTCCTCCAACCTCTTCCACTGCTTACGGTCTGCTGCTACTCTACACCAGTGAGGGCCCAAGGTCTGTTTGAGGTCGTCCTCCCACCTTCTCACTGGGCGGCCTCGGTGTCTCTTCCCATCTCTCGGGTACCAGACCGTTACCTGTTTGCTCCATTTCTCTTTACTGCACCGCAGCATGTTTTTTTTTTTTTTTTTTTTATTTAATTACACAATAATTTTAACTTGGTAAGGTACATCAGAACACCACTTAAACCACTGGGGTTTGTGTGCGGTGTGATCTACTCATTAATTATTATTATAGTATCTAATTTATAACATAATTTAAATATTCAATTCATTAATAAATCAATTACCCAAATACATATTATTTAAGTAAGTAAGTAAGTAAGTAAGTAAGTAATTTATTTATTTCAGTAAGCACTATTAACATTTTACAACTTTTACTTTAATGGACATAAAATTCAATATTCAATAGGCCGATGGCCGGTCCACCTCCATTTGAGTCTTTGAGTTGGTCGATGCGTACTAAAATGTCTGTCAGTTTAGTTTTGTTTCTGATGTCGATGTGTCTGACTTTGTCCTTTAGTTTAGTACCCACCAGCATGCTCTAGCTGAAGAATTAGCACTAGCTGAAGAATTAGCACTATTTTAAGAATATTAATTGGTACTTTTACCAGTTAATGATTTTAAAGATGCTGCTCACGCACTGTACGTGGATGACGCATACAAAAACTTAATAAAGAAGAGGCCTTTACCCACTTTTGTGGTAAGATTGACTATGCCTTTCAAATGTCCAGTATATATGTTGCGGTGTAAAACAACTCATACCGCGAGGCAGGGAACAGGCAGCGCCATCTAGTGGTGGCGGCGGACAAAATTAAAATTTTTCTTGAGATTTTGTTGTTTGAGTTATTTTTAGGGTTCCGTACCCGAAGGGTGCCAAACGGGACCCGATTACTGAGACTTCGCTGTCTGTCCGTCCGTCCGTCCGTCCGTCTGTCTGTCACCAGGCTGTCTCAGGCTGTATATTGAGCCATAATTCATACTCTGTAATTCTGGTTAATTTTTCCATAGTAATCATGTTCCCAATGTCCTATAACTGTCAGCGGAAACTATTCGGTTTAATCTGTAGTATTCCATCTCGTGGGTGATATGCCCAACACCATCCAATGACTAAAACGAAAGAAGTCTATCAAATGGAAGATAGGCAGATAAATAAATTATGCTGGAAATGGAGATGAATGGACAGAAAATTACTATTTTAGTATGCTTCAAGGAATGGGGGACATAAATAAGTTCTGACAACATATTTTATCTTGTTTCAGGAGAGTTAGAAGCAGATTAAAACGTAAATAAAGAAAAACAGTGTACATACATCGGGACTGTCTGTTTCTGGCTGCATATCGTCCATTTTACCACATCTAATATATTAGAAAAGCACTCTGGCTGACTGGCTGGAGTAATGTTATTATTTTTGCATCAATATCCTGCATTATTCTCTTCCTAATCACGGAAAACGATATAAATATTATAAATTCGAAACAACAACAAACAAAACAATACTGGATCAAATCAAAGTGATTTGACAGATCGATTGGGTGATACCCGTTTTTGCTGAAAAATAAATAGTGTTGTGCCAAAAAATCGACAGCACTCGTTCAGTTCATGATTGCTTACTTTATTGTCGAAGTTATTTCGAAAGCCCTAATAGATGCTACAATATTATAGTATGCCTTACAAATGTCTACTTTTTGTAGGTATACACGAAAAATGCTACATTTATGAGAATTTCAACTGTATGTATCCCAGAAAGTTTTGATGTTCTTTGTCGAAGGTCGACCCGTGTAAATAGCCTTATGCAGTTTGCGCGTTAATTAGTGTTTTTAACCCCTTCGCTAAACGGTCAGAGCCCAACCGGAATAAGATCACCTGACAGAGCGCAACCGTAGTGCCGATAAAAAATCGAGGTGTCATGGCGGTGAATGAAAATACTCGACGACGTTTACTAAATGAGGGATTACTTGAATACTAATGAGAATTAGAATGAGAAGTAAAATAAAATCAGTTCTTTATTGATGCCTTTTTTGACGTGACAACGTCTTATAAATTGGTTTGCCGGGTGACACTTCAAGAAACTGCGTTACGCTCCGCTCACGTTATGCGCTCACAATGAGAGCAAGTGAGAGGCACGCGTCCCTTCCACTCGGGCATGGTTAGCCCGCCTAAGAGCGAGAGAGACAGACATAATCATCCTTCTTCCTACTATACGAATGAATATTCACATTGTTTGAGTTCGTATGAAATAACCAAGATGTCGCTGTGTGTATTGTACGTTGTACGATTTGTTTAGTTTCGTAGGAATAACCTAGATGGAACTGTCTGTATTTTCTAACTCGCGGTAGTGAGATGTTTTCGTTTTAGTACTTAAGCAATTTGAATTTATGTTTTCGGTGCCTTTATACCAACCCTGGTCCGACAATAAATAGACTACCAAAGGTTTATTCCGTGGTTTTATTGTAAGGTGCCAATAAGGGTCGCAATTCAAATACACATTAAAATTATTTTACCACTCAAAGTCGTTGTCACGTAAAACTTTCGCCCGTATACCGACTTTACAGGCAACCAATTTTTTATTTTGTTATCCTCTTATCACATGTATTTAGGTCTCACATATTTATAGGCCGACAAAGTACAGTTAGTAAGAAAAAAACACTTACCTTGACAGATTTAATTGATTTTACGTAATACTGAGGTAAGATAGAAACCAAAACTATGGCCTTTATTATCCTAGATATATTCCTCATCAGCCTTATAGTCTTTTCTTTTAGGCCTCCTAATAGAATATTAGTTACGAAAACGCAGTGAAACAAGCGTCGCAAGATGGCTCCGAAAAAAAATGTTTTTTTTTCTTTAACTTTTTTAGTAACCAATCAAGTATTATACATCACAGATTAGAGATTTTTATCCTCCATTTCCGGTGTGTAGTACCAACTTACAAAAAAAGGTATTTGAACATAGTCAATATTCCGGAAGTGAAGCGTGGTCGTATGGAAAGTCTGCTTGTGGAAGTAGGGTGGTGCGTGAATAATGGCAATTTGTTCGTATGGAGAGTCTGCTTACGGAAGTCAGAGGGGGTGACTATAAATATCATTTGGTCGTATGGAGAGTCTGCTTGTGGAAGCCAGAGGGTTAAGCTGTCCCGTTAATAAAACTGTGAAATATGTATAAACTATTCATTCATCTGTTTTATTACATTCATTTAATCGATTAATAAATATACGTCACTATGATTTAGAAGCGAGCAACATTATTTCGCTAAGTGACAGTCGGCGCGCCATTGTGGTGATCACAGAATGTCTTCATCAACAGCTGGTTGTCTTGTCACCTGAGGTTGTTATGTCACATCTTCTGAATTCACAGACAACGTTTTTTATTGACGATGTGTGTCGTTTCATCAATGAAGAATCAGGATGGTAGTTTTTGCTTATTTAGAAAATGGGAACACTGCGTATACATTCTGTCAAAAAATAAATTGAATGAATGAACCGTGAACAAACGCGCGACAGGAAAACGTGTTTTTGTTTGTGCAATTACACCGCCTCACAAAGCAAAGAAAAGTTGATAAAACTACCAGCAACGACGTTATAGCACTGCCTTTTAGTTTCAAAGTCTTAAACTGCACTGTGTCGTTAAAAACAGCACTTTGGAGTCTAAAAAATGGTTGTGGTGTCCTCATCTTTTGTTGCCCCAGTTGAGGGTATATTATTGCAGCAGCCGTCTGTAAAACTTCTGGTCAACGACCAGGAACTCGGCACAGCGAATCTCTACATCACTGAAAGGTACAAATTCCTACTTATCTTCACCCCCCACTTGTAATTTATGCAGTTTGCTGTGGTTGCTTTTCTGTGCTTATTTGTGTATTCATAATATAGAATTCTATAGAAATAAATCAACACTGCTAACAATCACATGAAGCCCTAGAGGTAATTTCTGTGACAGTCATTCTTTGCTACTTGCATTTCTAATTTAGCATAGTTTATGTTACACACTATCAACTATTATTGACCATACTTTCCAGTAATGTGATGTGGGGTGGCGGTGTGCTGGCCACCGGAGGGGCTGCCCCGACTATCTCGCTGCAGTACCCAACCATATCCCTGCACGCCATACAGAGGGAGCCGTCACCGGCACTGTACATGGTCCTCAATTACGAGCTCAGGTTTGTTGAATGACAATTATGTTCACAGGCCCTGCTAATAATAAAAGGGCCTCTATGTGTTGGACCCATGGGCTCAACTTTAGTTCCTGACCTATTGACTAGGCTGTCAAAACTTTTTTAGCGTATAGTTGGGGTCATTTAATCATCTTCCTGAAAGTTTCAGGTAACGGAAATTAGTAGTTTTTGAGATATGATTTTTTGAAAATCTGAAAATATTGTAAAATTACGTAACAAAACGCAAAAAATATGTCAAAATCTATGGTCTGTGGTCAAAATACATTAGTTACGTTTCGTTGTATGCATATTTGAAAAGATGAATCTATTTTAAACGTAAAATATCACTTTTGATAAATTAAAAGTTGTAATTTTTCTGAAACGGAGTGCATTTGGGGTGTTGTCTGTCCAAGTTTTTGTTGGTTGGGCGGCCATTTTGAATCCGATTGGATCAATTATAGGTTACTTCCTGTTTGAAAACTAAAGATAGGTTTGTTAGGTACACACTTATAAGCAGAACCGGGAGCCGGAGCGAAGCGGAGCGGAGCGAGGCGACCCCCTACTTCTGGCAACCCCCCCTCCAACCCCTCATCCCCTCCAACTCCCCCGCCCAACAATGCAAAAAAACTTCAAAACTCAAAACTTTAAAAAATCATATCTCAGCAATTAGGCACTTCCGCGGGGGGGGAGAAGTAGGGGAGGCATCTGCCCCCCTCCCCCTTCCCCCCTCTCCCCCTCAAGGTCAAGGTCAGTAGGTCAGGATCTAAAGTCCTTATATTATGTAACCTCCAAAAATTAAAAAAATCATAACTCAGAAACTATACAGTTCCGTTCGGGGGGAGTAGTAGGGGGGGCATCCCCCCACCTCCCCCCTTCCCCCCTCCCAAGGTCAATTTCAGTAGGTCAGGAACTAAAGTCCTTCCGACCCATGTCCCCACGCAAAAGGACATGGACAGCAGTGTCCCATGAAGTCTTAATTCTACTGATGTAACAAATACGACTATTCATATTCGCCGATTAGTAGACATTTGCCGAATATTCGTATTTAGGAATTTGTATTTAGGAATTCATATAATACAAATATTTAAATACTAATATTTTTGTATGCAACTGTAATTACTGCAGATTTGAAAAACGCGCGTAAAAATATGATGTGTGCAGAGGCCCTTAACCGCAACAAAGATGCGACGGGGGACTCCCCGGCCATAGTTTGTACAGTTCCCGCGGAAAGAAATCGTTTAAAACCAGAAAATCTACAATATTTATGTTTTTTAAATAAAAATTTGCCCATTGTAAATTTTAATTATTAGTAGTAGAAATTAATCACATAAATAAGTCTTTTATCGCCATGGCGAGATATTCGTATCCATATTTGTATTCACCAAATAGTAGGCTTGATATTCATATTCATATCCGTACAAGTAGTATTTGTAGCATCAGTGCTTAATTCAGATATAAAATAATAGTAACATGTAATAATAATATCTTTATACCGGAATATGCATTCCATATCACACAGACAATTTTATAGGTACACTCAAAGTCTACACAAAATATAAACAATTTTAAAAATAAAGAAATTTAGCATAACAAATATGAACATTTAAAATTAATCAGCCTTAATCTGAGATCAGCCGCTGAGATGATGATGAGTACGCCACAATGGTTGAGAGTGGCACAGGACAGGAAAAGATGGAGGTTCTTGGGAGAGGCGTTTGCTCAAAAATGGGCGACTAAATCAGAGCAATAAAACCAAAATGCAGTAAATTAGTCATTGTAAGAGGCTTTATTATTATTATTATAATCTGAGATCAACAGTAAATTAGGTAAATAAAGAATAAATAACAACCGCATATTGCAGCTAGGGCCGCTGTTGTTCAACCCAGTGAGCCAGGTGCAGGCACTGCAACCCACTGAACAAATCAAGGTTGAGTTCAGTGACTTTCATTTTTCAGGCCTTAGCCTAGCCTTAGCCTTAGCCATTTATAGTACCTTTATTTTGAGTATGGGGATAAAAGACTTATTAACCTAGTCATGTAATTGATAGATCTCATGTAGATTACCCACTAAAATAAAGTAAAGTCAATGTAGCCCATTATTGTCCCCACTGAGGGGCACAGGCGTTTACGACTAAAATACTTAAGAAAATATTATTTGACTCAATTTTTATAGCTCAATTTATCATTTCCTGCCAGCTGAGAAACTGAAAGGGTTAATCTTGTTTATCATTTATCAATCAATGAATATTTACAGACACGAAAATAATAATAATTAGAGTCACACCTTTCCCAATATGGGCTAGCAGCGCAGACTAGCGGGACAGGTGCTGCTTCCAGCTCCAGAGATTGAAGATTGATTATAAAAGTTAAATAATGTGAGGGCAAGCTTCTATCAAATGTCGATATTTGACTAATTTGATCAATCTGCAGGCTGCCAGAGCTAGGCAACATGACAGGCGGTGGTGGGGACGGAGTGGATGAAGATGACGAGGAGTTTGACGCTGAGGACACCCCTATCACGCAACTGAGGTGAGCTTCACACTCACACACACACCCTCACACACAATGCTATTAATGGCGTCAGCTCAAGGCAGGTGCGCTGGTTCAGTTTAAATATTGAGTAAGCAACAGCTGCGTGCTGACGAGGTTCCTACTCAGGCTGCCTCAGTGTAATTTGCGTTAGCAAAGCCATGCGCGTGAAGAATAACACTCAAACGAAACGTAGTGCGTGACGCCAGGGTGCGCGCTCGTCGCATCGAGGCGAGGCGACGCCGCCATGTTTAACTCCCATTGCATCTCCAAACCTAGATCGAGCCGCGCGCGTTGAAATCGCTCTCTGGTTCCCACCTCATCAGCACAGGGCCTATCAGCTCCGGAAGCTGTATCTGCGCATTTTATACCCACAAACCGCCAGCTGGCAGCTCGCGATTCGCCGCGTAACAAACATTCCCGCGTTCCACAACCCACGAGGGTGAGGAGAAGGACTTCCTGGAGCTGATCTCGTCGTCACCCAGCCCAGCGGCCAACGACGATTGTCACGCAGGAGCTCCGCCCAAGAAGTCACCAGGTACCTAATTGCTTCACGTTCCTAACCTAACCTTGACCTACATTTCCCATTCTAACCTAAAACTCCATATCCGCCCTTCTCAGCCCTGCATTCGTGATCTTGCCATCACAACTGTTTTACTTGACATTACATACAATCCATATTTTTACTTATTACAAAGGGCTGCTTTGGTTTCACTTGCCATCCATCCTTCATAATGATAATAAAATGTCTCCCAGGTTCGTCCCGCTGAACGAGAACGACCTGCAGCCGCTGTACTCCGCCATGAGCTCCGGGCAGGCGCTGCACCCCGACCCGCAGGACGAGGTGGACGAGGAGCCCTACATGGACGGCGAGGAGTTCGATGAAGGTACGGCCTGTGCCCTTCGGTGGAGAGATTCATGCTTGTACGACCTATGTGCGCATCTGCCTACCATGCGAGAGGTCCCGGGCTCGAAACCTGGCTGGGGACAAAAAAAAACAGTTGTGTTTACATGTTTGTGATGTCGCTGTTTCTGGTTCCCACGACACAGGGTATCCTAGTGTGGGGCCAGAAGCAATGTATGTGCCTGTATGTAAATGTTTATGATAAGGATGATGGTGTAACGTGGGCAACCTTGAACCTTGAAACCCTGTCCAATGCATGAGCTATTAGGGCGGCGTGAGCCGCCCCGAAATTATAATATCAAATCGAGCAACGAGCACCAATCTATGTGTGGCGCGAGCAATCGGGGAGACGAACACCTGAAATTTCAATTAGCTATAATTATGTAGTATATATAATGAGAATGCAGGAATCCCTACCCTCTCGCTCCCACGTCTATTGCTCTCCATTGTTAGTTTGTTCGGCCTATGTCCTTATAAGAGAATACCGATTAAGAGGAGCGAGCGGTAGCTTTTAAATGCCTAGCAAGACATTAACGAGAAAGCAGACACGTCGTCATGTGCGCCAGCCACCCCCGAATTTTTACATGCCCAGGAAGTTACGAAATGAGAATGCCTTGCACAAAAGGCGGCGCCAGCCGCCCCTGAAATTTTGTCTTAGATCATTGAAATAAAACAATGAAAATAACATTTAATAATCGGTTAAGTGCGGGTCGGTATCGCACACGAAGGGTACCGTACCATCGTACAACAAATCAAAAGCACTCAAAACAATAAAAAAATAAACAAAAAGAAAATTTAAAAAGTTTATGCCTTCACGAGTTTTGAACCGACGACCTCCGGATTGAGAGTCTACATCATACCGCACCGGTTAACCACAACCATGTGGGTTGACGCGAAATATGCTATCATATTTAAATGTGTAGTATGTGTCTATGACATGGTTGCTATGACAATAAATAAACAGTTTCAGTCAAGATCTCCATTTTGAAATGCGTAAGTGTATCTAAACACGTCTCTTGTATCGGGGCCCCCTTTAATTTGCAATATCTCTCGTATTTCAGTATTTGTGGTTGGTGCGGCAACAGATATACACATTCTGTGAAAATTTCAGCTTTCTAGCTATTACGGTTCGTGCAGACGGACCCGGTGACAGACAGGACGGACGGACGGACGGACGGACGGACGGACAGACGGACAGCGAAGTCTCAGTAATAGGGTCCCGTTTGGCACCCTTCGGGTACGGTACCCTAATAATGCCCCCTGCCATCCACCTAAAATGTGCCGCTGTAGGTTCCAGCCAACTCAGCCTACTGTTAAATCCAGGGCTGCCGCGCGCCCTCCGAAATTCTTCCGGGCACAGGGTTGAGCATCCTTGACTAACCACTCAAAGAAGGTCCGTTTAAAGTCCACGGCCCGCGATTTTCAAACTACCCACATCGAGATAAAGTTCAAAACATATGAATTAAAATCAACCAAGTGCGAGTCGGACTCTCAAACGGAGGTTTCCGCACCATCATTGTACCAAAAGTACAAAAAAATACGTTTCTTGTATGAAGACACCTTTATTTTTAAAATATTTCCTGTATTTCAATATTTGTTGGTGGAGCGGCAACAGATATACATATTCTGTGAATTACGGTTCGTACTGGAGGGCTCTCTTGACGGACGGACGGACGGACAGACGGACAACGGAGGCTTAGTAATAGGGTCCCGTTTGGCACCCTTCGGGTACGGAACATAAACACACACAATCCTTTACTGCACACCATAATTTAAACAGTTACATTAAAAGAAAACACATGTACAAGGGCGAGCTTATCTCTAAAAGAAATCTCCTCAAGCAAACTAGGCGTGAAAGGAAAAATTATGTAATGAAAGGGTAGGCAGTGCACAATAACAAGTTTAAATAAAATATAAACGAAAAAAAAACTAAAAATAGAACAATAGATTCTGGTCTTTTGGTTTGGGGACGCTGGACGGTTGAGTGGTTAACAAGTGCATATTCTGCAGGCGACGAGGAGTTCGAGGACGCGGAGGAGAGCGAGGGCGCGCCCGACGAGCGGCTGCGGCAGCTGCGCCTCGAGAACTCCAACGGGCACAACGACGGTGAGCAGCCGATTGTACTAATAATACAGATAGACCACCCAGAACTAAATATGACACCGGCGTAAACTGAGATGCTACGGAAGCTTCTTTAGTTCGAGGCCATTGTCGCTTGGTGCAGCACCATCGAAAAATTTCAAATACTACCAGATGGCGCTAAGATATATAGGATTTCTTCTAAGATTAGCGCCACCTAGAAGTAGGTTGACTGAAACCATGCCGTTTAAAGTACAAATCTTCCTCCTCACGCCATCTCTTTTTTACGAAAGGTTACAGTAGTGAGCACGCAGGCTCAGCTCAATCCATAGAGCTTAGGGCTAGTGACTTGTCGTTTTCTAGGGTCCCGTACCCGAAGGGTGCCAAACGGGACCCTATTACTGAGATTTCGCTGTCCGTCTGGCTGGCTGTCTGTCTGTCTGTCTGTCACCAGGCTGTATGTATCTCATGAACCGTGGTAGCTAGACAGTTGAAATTTTCACAGATGATGTATTTCTGTAGCCGCATGTAATTTAATATTAAGGGGGGCTCCCATACAACTAACGTGTTTTTTTTGCGGTTTTTAGGGTTCCGTACCCAAAGGGTGCCAAACGGGACCCTATTACTGAGACTTCGCTGTCCGTCTGTCTGTCTGTCGCCAGGCTGTATCTCATGAACCGTGGTAGCTAGACACGCAAATCCGAATCGCACTTGGCCGGTTTTTTATAGATAATGGTACGGAACCCTTCGTGCGCGAGTCCGACTCGCACTTGGCCGGGCTTTTTTTTATTTAATATTAATATCGTTATTTCCTTATTGTACTCACATGACACTAAAAATAGCTTAAGATAAAAAAAAATGTACAAAGGCAAGCTTATTTCTAATAAGAGATTTCGTCCAGCAAACCATGTTGGGTAGCAGACGGAGATGATTTGTTATAAACAGAAATCGTAAATATAATATCTTAAAATAGTTACTTTACTTTACTTTATACTTTATTGCACAGAAAACATAATACAGACACAGAATGTGTATGCGATTTGACAATTAGTCACCAAAAGTAAAATCGCATACATTTTGAGTTTTCGTTTCTATTCGTTTTCGTAGCATTGTTAATCTTGTCTAGGCGTGCTGATATTTGCAATTTAGTGATTGTGCTGCTCCAAGCGACATAGGTCTCGAAATGAGTTTCGGAAACTACACTGTTTGTCTGAATTGAATAATATTAAAGTAACTTGTAGGCGGTGAGTTGCAGAGTGCAATAGTCTGCTTCAGATATATATCTACCCCTAGACAGGTCCGCCCCTGCTCAGCTATCTACCCCTAGATAGGTCTGCCCCTGCCCAGCTATCTACCCCTAGATAGGTCCGCCCCTGCTAAGCTATCTACCCCTAGATAGGTCCGCCCCTGCTCAGCTATCTACCCCTAGATAGGTCCGCCCCTGCTCAGCTATCTACCCCTAGATAGGTCCGCCCCTGCCCAGCTATCAAGCTTTCTCTTTGGAACTTGGTTTGCTGGAAGAATTCTCTAATCATCGCCTTTGTACACTATTTTATGTACTTTTCGTTATTGGGGTGAATGCACTAAAGACATATCTGTATCTTTTATTTTTTCAGAAAACTACCACGATGCAGAAATCGGCGAAGGCGATGATTGAGCTGTTACGCTCTTGGTGTCAATTCAGATTTGCATTCGTTTTAAATTTTACTTCAATGTGACCCGCGGAATAAGTCCTGTCAATTAGAGTCAGTTCATTACGTACAGTTACCATCAAATATATCTGAGCAGACAAACCATCAGAACATCCAATTCGTCTCAAATATAGGAGCAGCCAGGGTGATCATCTGAGATCTGAACATTTAGGAAAACGTAAGTCGGTGTCGTACAGTTGGTTCCATGCGAAGACGGTTGCAGGATTTATAACGATTTTGAAACTTATTGCTGCTCAGCTCCACCGCTACGACATATGTGATGGTGACTGTACACCTTCCCAACGATCTTCTGGCACGCGGTGACAGGTGGAACTAACGCTTGATGACAGGTTAGTTGCGTTAAGTTGCGTAGAACTAGCGCCGCTGCCCTGTAAACGTACCTCAAGTGCCAAAAGATCGTTGAAAGACTACCAGACTTATATTTAAATTTAGGCGAGTGCTAATGTGAATATGTGGTGTGTTCTCAATACTATAATGCACTTTTTAATTTAGATCTGAATTTGACAATAAATTGGAAATGGTACATGTCTTACTGTATGGTACATGTCTTACTGTATGGTACATGTCTTACTGTATGGTACATGTCTTACTGTATGGTACATGTCTTACTGGATTTTAGAATCTTTTTGATTGAACTTGAAAGTCAAACTAAACGAAATTTAAAATTAGAAAGTGCGGTCTAGAATCGAGGGGAGTATGTCTTTTATGTAAGCATTTACATGTCTAGTTAGGTTTTTGTATGAAAGTGGTAAAGTATGTTTTAGTTGACTTAACTATTATTTCAGTTCAAACGTTAATTTTAGGCACAAAATTCGTGATTAATTTCGCCGAAGTAGTATGTATTTCATAATCCATTATAATTATTGGCTAGCAATAATTAAGCAATAGAAAATCCAACCAAAAGAAATAAAGACAGCATTTATTGAGCTAATGAGTTAGAAGCTTCAGAGGTATGTGCGCCAATAACCAAAATGTCAACATCTCTGTATTATAAAACTAATAAATTCTACCACACAATTTAAATACTAAATTAGTGATTTACAAATTAACTCCTAAATATTTGGTCTAACAGACACCTCTACATATATTCGTTTAGCCCTGAGTATGTTTAGAATATTAATTTAATTCTTTTTAGCTTCGCAGCATCCATTTGTATTTTACCTCTGTTATAGCGATCGTAAACTATGGACGTGTCGCGTGTGAGTGAGACGGCTGGATACCACGGGATAATTAAAACAGTTTTTATTATTGCGTGCCCCACGTTGCGCCTAATTCTGCACAATAGAATCGCGGCGCGGCTCGGGCTCGCGCATCAATAGCTATAGGTAGCGCCATCCAGCGACGATGTGTGACGTAGCTATTTGCATCTTTGTCTTACAGCAGAGTGCCCCAATGAAAAATAAAGATGCAAATAGCCACGTCACGCGTCGTCGTGGATGGCGGCACCGATACGCTTGCTATTCTGTGGCGGCCTCTGTGGCGCAGCGGTTGCACGTCTGCCTACCATGCGAGAGGTCCCGGGTTCGAATCCCGGGATCAATGGGGACAAAAAAAAACCCGTGTCTTGGATGTTTACCTACATGTTTGTGATGTCGCTGTTTCTGGTTCCCACGACACAGGGTATCCTAGTGTGGGGCCAGAAGCAATGTATGTGCCTGTATGTATATGTAATATGTAATTCTGCTCACTCGCCTCGCCACGTATCTACTATCTACGCTGTCTCGCTCACCCGCGCACGCGATATTTCTTCTGCAGTTGCCTTTGGCTTCAGAATTTGCATCGAGAATGTTCGTTGTTCAAATGTTTACGTGTTTTGCAGAAATAAGATGAGTAGTTTCTGCTGTGACCTTCATCTTTATCTTTGGGACAACAAAGAGCAAGAAAAGTATTTTCACACTTACACAAATAGTGATAATATTTTGTATTTGTAATCTCAAAACCGTAAAATGGTTGTTGTTACTTGAAATAAATACCATATCAAACATTGTACTGTTTTAATTTATTGCTGACCAGGCAAAATGCAAATGCAACCACTACGGGGCTAGCTGTGGGCCGAGTACGGATGACTTAGACATGAAACAATAGCCAGTCCAATAATGATGATGCACCATTTCACTTGCCTAGCAAGTACTAGCAACTCGAGCAATAAGGAAGAGAGGGGTGGTTCAAGCCGCCCTTGAAAATCTACATGGCTTGCAAGTAGAGTAGGTATGTATTCAGGGAATAATAAGATTGTTATGAAGGGGCAAATAACTCGCCCCTGAAATATCACATCTCTAAAAAGTCAAGTATTTTGTAATCAAAGCAGCCGCAGCAGCGACACGAGGGATGGCGCAACTGCCCCTGAATTCGAACTGACGACAGACCTCGGAGGGATTAATGGATGGACCGGACCATTGAGATAATAACTGACTGAATATTTGTTATTGCACGTGTGCCCTCCACTTTCTGATTATTTGAAGCGATGTTTTTCTATCAATAATTTTCTACCAAATGGTAGTTTAATATTTTTACGCTAATCCCTGGTGTCAAGGCCTCTACAATGTCTATGGTAGATATAGTGTGGTCCTACAATTTGTTTAAAATAATCGATTACGTTTCTACCACTGAAGTGAAGGCAAGGCATTGTAAAATATTTGTACTAAAATTAATAGGCGAGAAAAAACGTCCAATGAACCGCGATCAACATTCATCATGCATGCTATCGCACTTGTACACTATCGCTGTCTTTACTCACACACGCATGGTACTGGTTGCAAAACAAGTAATCAGTCTGGATTTTTTTCTCACGTTGCAGCTCTATTGCATTACGTGCTCGAATTCTCGATATTTTGTTATTAAAGTCTTCACAAAATAAAAGGTTCACGTAATAAAAGCCAACTGTTGTGTACAAGCAAAGCGTACAAGTTGCACCTACAAACCGCTTCTATTACCTACGTGTTAGGGGTCAAAACTTCATGGGCATGAACTGTTAAAACGGGCCTTTTATTTTGTGAAGACTATAATGTACGGATTTCTACTGTCTTGTAGTGTGTTGAAGCAATCACGAACAAAGATTTGATAGAAAACTATCGAAAAGCCAAATGTCAGTGATTCTTATTCTTTATGACATAAAATATAATTTCCTGCGTTCTCGAAAACGTTTTACGATCTCGAAAACGTTCGTGATCGAGGCTTAGTAGTTGAATCGTAATTTTTCTATCGATTTAACACTATTTAGATGGATCGACAGAAAAAATTAAAAATGTTCTGCTTTATTTGCTGACCCTATCAGCTGTCACTGCAAATACAAGACGGCATCTAAGATTTTTTTTCGGATTTTTGACGGTGGTAATATTTAAATCTCTCGTCATTTTCAGCTTTTGACGTTTGAGTATCGATTCTGCGTAGCGGGAAAAAATTACAGCAGGAGTAACATCACTAAACCTTGGTTGGCCAAGTGTTAGCTAAACATCGATAGTTTGGGAATTCGATAGTATCGATAGTTTAACGGAAATCTATCGATAGTATCGATAACTATCGATAGTTTTGTTCATATATTCTGTTTATTTTTCTATTATCCTAGCTAAGATTATTCATATATCATATTCATATTCATATTCTTTATTGCACGGTAACTTATTAATAAAACTTAAATAACATATAGTGCGCAAAGGCGAGCTAATTATTCGCTAAGGCTTAAAATATTATATTTGTTGCAGAGGCCAGTTTTAATAGAAAGAAAGAAGTGTCTTGCAGCAACACAAATAGAAAATAAAAAATCTTTATATATACTTATTAGTTTAATAGTATTATATCTTTAATATTTTGGTAGTTAATTTTAGGATGTATTTGGATGTAAATATATTATAGCTTTGTAGTTACTCGTTAGGGTGGGATGGGCGTCCTTAGCGTTGGTCCGCAACCCATCTAGGAGAAGGAATATCTCCAAAATCAAACCAAGACCCGGAAGGTGGTTTCCGTTAGGCGCATATTGGTACAGACCAAATTGCGGCAACTGCACTGGTTGATATCAGAGTAGGATGTCAACGTAGGGCGGCGGCGGATGAATGTTCTCAACATAAACGGCGGCGCCCATAGGCCGAGTCAGTAGGCCACTACTTGCCTGCCAACCCGCACTGGACGAGCGTGGTAGGTTAAATGTCCACACCTTTCCCCCATAATGAATTCCCACAACCCAAGGCCCAGGCCCCTAGTCCCCGGCGGCCCCGGCAGTCCTGGCTACGACGGTGTGCCAGGAACTTCCGGAGCAGGGGGTGCTAAGAATCCCCGGGCGAGATCTTACCGTCACACGACCACGGCTACGAAAACGGACTCTGAAAACATGCTGAATTTAATTTCTTATAACGTTAGAACCTTAAGCAAAGAAGAGCATCTAATAGAATTTGAAAACGCCCTAGAAAACATATCGTGGGACATTGTTGGCTTATCTGAGGTGAGGAGAGAAGGAGAGGAGACATTAGAGCGCAAAGACAACATTTTCTTTTATTCGGGCAAAGCTGGAGGCCTGTACGGAGTAGGCTTTCTAGTAGCAAAGCGTTGGACCAATAACATCTTAGAGTTTAAAGCCTATTCCGACCGTATTGCCGTGCTTAAATTCCGAATCACAGAGGATAAGGTACTGACAGTTGTCCAAACTTACGCCCCTACGTCAAAACACCCTGACGAAGAAGTAGAAGCTTTCTATGATCTCCTTGATACGGCTTGTAACGAGAACAAAGGACATTGGACCACGGTCATAGGGGATTTTAATGCGAAGATTGGACCAAGACTCGACACAGACAATTGTCACTTACAGGGACCGCATGGCCTCGGCGCCCGAAACCCGCGAGGTACACGCCTTATCCGCTTTGCTCTTGGCCAAAATCTTGCTATCAGTAACACCTTCTTCTACAAAAAGCCACAAAGAAAGTGGACCTGGATTTCTCCTGATGGTCGTGTGAAAAACGAAATTGACTATGCCCTCAGCTCAGATCAGACAATAGTTCAGGACGTTGGCATCATTAACAATATAAAATTTACTTCAGATCATAGGCCGCTCCGCACTAAACTTGTTTTCAACCTAAAATTGCATCGTTTCAAATTATTCAAAACCCGAACTAAACATCTCAATAAAATCACTTTAATGGCCAATATAGATCAGTTTAAATTAGAGCTTAAAAATAGTTTTGAATTACTGCAACAAACGGACAAAGACGATGTGCAAGAACAGTACCATAACATTCAAAATTGTATTAAAAAGGCAACTAGTAAAGTTCAATCAACAAAACCAAAACTGAAGAAACTTACAGCAGAGACATTAAAACTTATTGAACAGAGACAGAACTACAAAAATATTACAAGCGGCGAAGAATATAGACTGTTAGACAAAAAATTAAAACGATCAATCCGAACAGATATTAGGCAATATAATACAAAACTAGTCCAAAATGCATTATAAAGTAACAAATCGCTCAAAATAGCCAAAAAAGGAATATCACAAAGTAAATCGTGGATCACATGCCTTAAAGATACAGCAGGAAATAAACCGAGAGACAGAACAAAGATTACTAATATTTGTACTAAGTTTTATCAGAATCTTTACTCCAGATTAATAGATACATCCGATCCAAATCCTTCAGCTTCAGCCTTCTGTTGTCCTGATAATATACCACCAATCACAGGCTATGAAGTTCATTGCGCCCTTCGCTCAATGAAATTCAACAAAAGTCCAGGTCACGATGGCATATCGACAGAAGTGCTGAAGTTAGGCGAACCCATTTTACTCCCACATGTCACAAACTTTTTCAACTCCGTCATGCATGCCGGGCGATTCCCGGTCAATTTGTGCCACTCGGAGATCATACTCCTTTACAAAAAAGGCGAGCGATCAGATATCGGCAACTACCGTCCTATCAGCCTTACATCACACCTTTACAAGGCATTTATCAAAGTGATAGAGCGCCGCATATCTGATCTACTCGACCAAGCTCAACCACCCGAGCAGGCTGGGTTTAGACCCGGTATGTCGACCACAGATCATCTCCACTCCCTTAATCAGATTATTGAGAAGTATCAGGAATATAACCTTCCTCTATATGTTGCTTTTGTCGACTATTCGAAGGCATTTGATAGTTTAACACACACTTCCATATTTAAAGCACTCCATAACCAAGATATAAATCCATACTACATTAACCTTATCAAAGAAATATATAAAAACAGTACCGCTTCAATTAAATTACAAGTTCCGGGTCCCTCATTTCGAATTGAAAGGGGCGTCAAGCAGGGCGATCCTCTCTCCCCCAAACTATTTACCAGCGTGTTGGAAGAGGTCTTCAAGACACTAGAGCCAGATTGGGAGAACAGGGGTATAGACGTCGGCGGGGCGAAGCTTACAAACCTTCGTTTCGCCGATGATATAGTCCTGTTTTCTCATTCGCCTTCTGAGCTACAGACTATGCTACAACAACTCAGCCATGCAAGCCTCGAGGTTGGACTTAGCATGAACATGTCAAAGACCAAGGTCATGTCTAACAGCAAGGAGCATACGGTGGACGTGGATGGGGTTAGAATTGCATATGTCCAAGAATACATCTATCTAGGCCAAATAGTCTCTTTCCAGGCACGACAAGACAAGGAAGTCGATAGACGCGTCGAAAACGCCTGGAAGAGCTTTTGGTCTATGAAGGAGCTCATGAAGGGACAACTTCCGTTGTCCCTGAAACGAAAGCTCATGGACATGTGCATTCTCCCCATCCTTACCTACGGAGCCCAGACTTGGTCTTTGACTGACGCGCAAAGGTTCAGACTCGGGGTTTGTCAGAGAAACATGGAGCGCAGCATTCTCGGTGTTCGGCTTTTAGACCGGATCCGGAATTCCGAGCTGCGCTCCCGGACAAAGATTATAGATGTAGCTCAGAAGGCTGCCCAATTAAAGTGGGACTGGGCCGGTCACGTTGCTCGAATGCTGCCAAATCGTTGGGCTAAGAGAACCACAGACTGGCTCCCAGTAAATGCAAAGAGAAAGCGTGGCCGACCCAGGAAGAGATGGAGTGATGAGTTGGCTCTATGGGATGAAGAGTGGAAGGAGACCGCTCAGGATCGAATGGAGTGGAAGAGGGGGAGAGAGGCCTTTGCCCAGCAGTGGGATATTACAGGCTCATAAAAAAAAAAAAGTTACTCGTAGTTATATTGTTGTACACAAAGGTCTACCCTTGCTGATATATCAAACTCTCTCATCGGACCTTGGTTTGCTGGAAGAGATATCTTTTTAGAGATAAGCTCGCCTTTGTACACTGTTTTTATTTACTTTTTGTCATTGCAATTAATTGTGTGCAATAAAGAAATTATGAATTATGAAATAAATAGGTAAGTATGTCAAAGTGGACCTGTACTATTATTTCACATATAAAAAGATAATGTGATTTGATGACGTTATCTGATCTCAATAACTTGTTATGAAATAACAGGAAATAAATTGGGTCACGGCTATTTATATTGCCAAAAATTTGGAAGTTCTGAGCGAAATTACTGTGGGAAAGTACCGCAGGAGATTACCCTAAAGGCCTTGCAGATGGCATGTACAGAATTGTACAAAATTGTACAGGGGTCTTCCCCTGCCATCGCTGCGTAAAAAAGCGAGGTAATCCGGTGATTCCCCGATAGTGAATAGCAAAAAAGTGAAAATAGAAAAACTATCGATACTATCGATATACTATCGATGTTTAGCTAACACTACACTAGGCCATTGGCCAAGCGAAGCGAGTGGAGTTGAGATGAAAATTTCGTGCATTTGTATCGAAAATAATACGTCATCTCTCTAATTAAATACCTCAGTGCACTCCCAAAGCCACAAAACCGTAAGTAAACCATTCAGATAGCGATTACAACCAACCCGACATCCTAAGTGCGTCATTTCTCTTCTCTGTACACTGAAGTGCTATACAAATGCATAATATAACCTATCTGTCTGCGCTTTGCATAAATCTCTGAAGCCCTAGCCTTGGTGTGATTGCGTGTGGCTACTGGCTCCCGTGTTGCTATCCCGATAATCTGTTTAATAAAGATAATAGTGCGTCATAGTGTGAAGCCATCGAAAGTGCAGTGCCGCGTTGTTTATGATACTGTTGCGTTTTGCAGTCGACACAATGCCGGCTGCGCGCGGTGTAAAACGCTCGACGTCGAAGGCCTCTGCCTCCGCGGCGGCCTCGTCATCAGCCCCGAAGACCAAGAAAAAGCGCGCTGGAGGTCTGTACTTAGCCACTTGTTTTCTTTTTTTTTGATGTCAATGACCTGTCAAAGCATGATGGCGGGAAAGGAATTGCGAAGATATGTCGACTTTGCACAGATTTTTCTTGTGTTTGAGAACCTATATTTGTGATTGTGTGAGTTTATTAAACAATCTTACTCAATCTTACGCCTGTTTTGACCACTTCTTGCTAGATAATGCACTTGCACTCAGATAATGGAAAGTTTTGAGGTTATTTAGGTACAGGCTGCACCAAGTTTCTTTGTCTTTGAGCAACCTGTCTTTCTTGCATGGGGTAAGATGGTGTGAGAGAGGGAGAGGTGTCAGCTCGGTCAGATCCAACCAAGATACTTGGCACAAAACTATATTTTATTTGGTTGTGTTGGAATTAGACATTATCATATTGATCAACAAACAAATTATACTTACTTTATGATTGTTGACACAATGAAGTTGTAATTATTGTAACTCAATGCTGTACAAAATCAGAAACTAAAAGAACTATTAGTGCACTTATGTATGACCAATGCTCATGTTTATAAATCTTTTATCTGTTTACTTGTCTATTCACTTGTCACAGTTAGCGGTAGTTTGATACTTACACATGCAGAATTGAATAATTGACTAAATGTAGACACACCATATGAAAAAAGTGTTGATGTATTTATTAATTTTATTTGACTACAAAATAAATAAGCTATTTAATGTATTTGGACTCTAATCTATTTGGACTTCCCAAAACTGCCTGTTAGAGGCAGATTGCAACACAACAGCTGATCTTGGAGTCAAATTAGCATAAATACTTACATACATATATACACCCTTACATACCCACTTACATACATATAAACACTTACACTTATATTTTGTGAGAAGCAGAGCTTGCTTTACCAGACCTCAATTAGAAGTTTTGAATGATATAGCCATGACATGCATATTGGGGAATGTGCCCATACTACATGACCACTTCAAAATACCACGCTAGAACAAAATACCAGTCTTGCCTCATACTACAGTGGTGATGCAGGGGGCAGGGCGGAGGGAGGGGGAGACCAAGGCGGAGATGGAGAGATGAGCTGGATGAGTACCAGCCACAATGGTGGAGAGGCCTTTGATCAAAAATGCGCGACTAAATCAGAGCAATTAGTCATTATAAGGGGCTTTATTATTATTATATGCTTACTACTTACACTTCCTATGTGGTGTCCTCTGTATTGAGACTTTCAAAAAGCTTATCAATCATTTGACTACAGCGGTGCAGCTGGAGATCCCGTCCCGGCCGACGGTGCGGTGCCGCATCCTCACGTGCGGGACGGGCGACGTGGGGCAGCTGGGGCTCGGCGATGACGTGCCGGAGACCACCAGGTGAATTTCCTATGTATTTCGCAAACTTGCGATCAGTTTTGCAACCATAAGCGGTTTTTATGAAGGTTTATGGCGCTTTGGGCATTCCATTTAATTGTTTGGGGCTACCATTTCTTGGTACTTTTTGTAAATACACATGACGTGCCCACCAAAGAAACAAGAATACTTTACTTCACTTTACTTCAGTATTCAGTATACATATTTTATACTCTACTAGGTTTAATTGTCTACCTTTCTATCATATTGCAAGTGTCCCCTATGTCCTGTGACAAAACCACTAACAGTGTCATTTCTTGTTCCAGATTCAAGCATGTGCAAGCTCTTGGGGATAATATTGTGGCGGCCTGTGCCGGGGGCATGCACACCGTCGCCTTAGACTACCAGGGCAATGTAAGTACAGAATACTCCAATTCAGTACATTAAGTAAAAATAAAAGTAAGTAAGTACCTACTTAATTTATAAAAATAAATAAATAGGTAATTATAATCTAAGTATAAATGTAATCGACGGAACCCTATAATTGGCTTTATCTCGTAAGTCTTTATAGTAACATTTTTTGTAATGATAAATGCTGTTGGCTTCCTGAATAAATAAATAATAATAAATAATTAAGGTATTATTGCCCATGTAAGAATAAATCTAAGAATGCACGTTGATTTTCCTAGTGTGGTAACCACACACATACACATAAAATTTTAATAGTTAAAACCAGCAATACCTTTTCGTGTACCTGCTGGCACAAAACGCTGTCTGACGTTTATCTCTCTGGTGACGTGACACGCTCGTCTCTGACATCTTTCTTGACTGAATCAGAATGGCTGGCGGGCGTTCACTCGCGAGCATGTGACGTCACGCGAGTCATGTGTTAGAAATACATCGTTTTTGACGCGGCAATATAATTAATTTTTATTGAAACTTATCCCGATATCCCGGAAATATTAATGTATTTCGCTTAATATGTACTTACATTTCTTTAAAATTACTTCCAATATGAAGCCAATACCGTATTGTATGATATATTGTTTTTGTGCGACAAAGTATTGATTGACGATGCGCCCCCCAGGTATGGACGTTCGGCTGCAACGACGAGGGCGCCCTGGGCCGCCCGACCGCCTCCGACACGGACGAGGGCACCCCGGCCAAGGTCACACTCCCCGCTCCCGCCGTGACCGTGAGCGCGGGCGACTCTCACTCCGCCGCGCTCACAGACAGCGGCCGAGTGTACGCGTGGGGCAGCTTCCGCGTGAGTTACCATTCGTTAAGTTTTCAGCTAAGGGTGAAGTCAGAAGAGCGTAATTTTTTGAGTCGTGAGTCGCAGAATTTCGGTCGCGTAAATCGGTTTCATTCTAAACGACAACTCATTTTGCGACGCCCGTGTGAACGAAACAGGAGTTTGTATGAAACCGAATACAGCAGAAATTACGCGACCGAAATTCTGTGACTCACGATTCACAAAAACGCTCGTCTGGCTTCACCCTACATGAAAAAATCGCGTCGCTAGTTGCAAATGCTCACATCTATACAGTGGCCGCTGAAAGAATGCGATCCTGACATGTGTATGTGCCTGTCTGTCCCGCGCTACTTTTCACTCTGCCTCACTTGTGGGAGTGAGATAGAGTGAAAACTAGCGCGGGACAGACAGGCACATACACATGTGTCAGGTTCACACTCTCTCAGCGGCCACTGTATATGTATTTTGGTCGTGTGAAATTTTTCTGTGTGCAATTAAGAAATCACGAAACATCGCGCCCTATGTGTTCTCTGCAGGGCAGGGCAGGGCTGGGCGGGGTATGGAGCAATCACGAAACATCGCGCCCTATGTGTCCTCCGCAGGGCAGGGCAGGGCTGGGCGGGGTATGGAGCAATGAAAAATAAAGTTGCTCTGATCAAATCGGTTCAAAGTGGAAGTTGCTCAGAATGGTCTCCCTAACAACCCCCTAAAATATGAGTACACCCTTCTGTTACATTCTGTATATGTCCAGTTATGTTAGCACACATACACTTATACTTTATTGCACAAAAACAGAATACAGACACCTAATAATGGACAAAACATGTACAAAGGCGAGCTTATCTCTAACAAGAGATCTCTTCCAGCAAACCTAGGATGGACAGGATTAATTAACAAAAGACGCCTGATTGAAGATTCTGCAATAACATGCGTGTATCTCCGCAGGACTCGCACGGCAGCATGGGGCTGGTGGTGGCCGGGCGCGCGGGCAAGCCGTGCAAGGAGCCGGCGGCCATCGAGCTGGGCGAGCCAGTCGTCGAGATAGCGTCCGGCGGCGACCATCTGGTGATGCTGACGGTCAGTACTGCGAGTGGCATGGAGATTGTTGTATGTGACCTGTTGATAAAACTGGAAGACCGGTTTTATGTGGGGGTTTTTTAATGCTAAAGTTGTCAATGTCAAAAAATCGCTGATTCTGGTTCCCACGACACAGGGTATCCTAGTGTGGGGCCAGAAGCTATGTATTTGCCTTTATGTAAATGTTTATGTTTTTATACGGAGGCGAGCTAATCTCTAACAAACCCTTGCAGGTGTCCGGCACAGTGTACACCATGGGTTGCGGCGAGCAGGGTCAGCTCGGCCGGCTGTCACAGCGCTCGGCCTCCAGAGACGCGCGCTCTGGATTCAGTGAGTACTGCCTTTCCCATTTTGCCGACAGGAATATTTCGTCAGAAGTGGCATTTTTGAAAACGTGAAAACCAATTCGCATTCGAAAACGAATTCATAAAAACGCAATTTTTGAAAATTAATTCCGTGATTTCTACAGAAAGTGGTGTGTTCTTGACTCGTTCTTGATTTATGCCCATTTGACTGATGAGTTCCTGAACGCTAAGTACTACTTAACCTTTTTTCAAAATCAAATAAGTTATTTTGCTGGCCGGTTTTTTTTTTTTGCGTGAAACGAAGTTTGTTACAGGTTTTGAATATAATGGTAACCCTGTTTTCGAGTGTTTCAAAAATGCATAAAAAGAGGACCAATAGAATATAAATTCGAACACGATTTACTTTTGAGCGCGAAATCAATATTCATTTTCACGATTTCAAAAATGCCACTCCAGAATGATCACACCTCGGACACTGACACGGATAAACATACCCTATGTATAGTAGACGCCAAACAACTTGAGCAAAATGTGACGTGGTGGGGGAAAGTTTGCGCATGTACACTTACGTGCCAAAAAAACGACGCACTTAAAATTCTCAAAACAAATCGTACCTACAGTATACTGCATGAATCTTAGTGCACAATACTATATACTTACTTAGTTCAATCGATAGAAAATGAGAAAATATACTGTACCATTTGCATGAGGGACTGAGCGGTAACAGGTGCACAATAACTGTTTGAGACACGCGAAGTAGGTACATTTGCTGCGAACTATACAGATTTAATGGTCTGTGGATATGACTATCAAAATAAAATTGTAAATTATTTAGCGACATATGTCGTCTTTATTGGTGTCTATTAACAAAGAATGATGATTTGACAAAAGACAAGATTTTTTATGGGATACCTACGATTGAAATTACCTAAAATTACGTTTTTCCACGTACACCTATAAAACATAATAATATCTCCATCGATAGAAAACTCATCATATACCATCTTTCTGGCTTGCCTTTTTAAAACTACGTTAGGACGTCGAGGCATTTTTTATCCGTGATTTCACTGCACGCAAGCGGGAAACTGATCTACCAATAGCGTGGCTAGGCGCGCTCGATGCGATGCTCCTTCCGCACGCCGCGTCCCGCACCCCATACCGTTGTGCGCAGTTTCATATATCAGATGGTTTCTGCGCATGCAAGGTCATTTGTTCAAGTTGTTTGGCGTCTACTATACCAATTTATATTATACTATACTAACATAATATGATCCATGACGGACGTGTAATGAATATTGTCAATAAAATATGATGTCGCTGTCTAGTAATAAAGCTAATAAATAATTGTTTTGTTTCTCCCCTCAGGCGCCCTGCTGACCCCAGCGAAGGTGTCGCTGAAGAGCGGCGCGAGTCGCGTGTGGGCCGGCTACCACGCCACGTTCGCGCTCGACGGCACGGGGGACAAGCTGCACGCCTGGGGGCTCAACAACTACAGCCAGCTGGGTAACTACCCTTCTGTTCCGCGACGAGCTGTCGGCGCTAGCATCGCTCACGTGACGTCACGACCATCATGCCCGTTCCGAATGGGAAATCACGACCACCAGCGTCTATCACAGACATCCATTCGGAACGATAAAACGCGACGGTAGACGTCGACACTGACAAATGTCAAACCATTATAACCAAACTTTTATGTCGTGACGTCACGTGAGCGATGATAGCGCTGATAGCCCGTCGCGGAACAGAAGGAAAGATGTTTAGTTTGTTGAGAACGCGGCACTCGATACTGGGGTAACACAATTTATAGGCGCAATTCAGAGAAAGAAGAAAGTAAAGCTATGTAAATTATGGGTCATATTTACAGTCTTAAAACCAAAACATGTGAGCGTTAACTTAACACTTAACAGTGACATGAAACACATGAATAAATATACTTGAAGACAAGATAGAGATAGAATATACAGGTTGTAACAGAGAGGTGTAGTCATATTTTAGGGGGTTGCTAGGGACATCATTCTGAGCAACTTTTACTTTGAAACCGGTATGATCAGAGCAACAGAACTTCGCGGAGCGGTTTCATAGTAAAAGTTGCTCAGAATCGTCTCCCTAACAACCTCCTAATATATGACTACACCCTTTTGTTACCTACACCCTGTATAGAACATAACGAGAATGCATGCATGCGTGTCTTGTTTCTTTCTCTTTCTGTTCCATGTCTTCTGTCTCTGTTTCGCGACTTGTCTGTCCATTGGGTATCGCACCTGTCATGGCAGGTGTCACCAACAAACCGATTTTTGTGACACTTTATTTCCTTTCAAGAACCGCTGTTTTTTCGCGTTGACCTAAGTTTACGGATCATCTAGCCTACAAGGGGCCCCCTAATGCCCTATGTAAATCCTCCCCCAGGCATATCGGGCACGAAGCGCAAGACCGCCCTCTACCTGCCCCTCGAGTGCGACTTGTTCTCCTCGGCCGGCGCGCGCTGGGCGGCCGTGGCGAGCGGGCAACACCACATCGTAGCCCTCTCCGAGAGCCATGTAGCCCACGCGCTGGGCAGGTGCGAGTACGGCAGGTGAGTGGCGGCCGTGGCGAGCGGGCAACACCACATCGTAGCCCTCGCCGAGAGCCATGTAGCCCATGCTAGGCTACTTGCTCCCACACAGCCCAGCCTTGTTGTTTCTTCCATGTATCCCCCTTATTTTTTTTATTTTTTTGTAGAAAAATGTTAAAGTGGTTCTCAGAACACATCTACATACAAAGTTTCAACTGTGTAGTCCTAATAGTTTCGGAATAAAGTTGCTGTGACATACGGACTGACGGACAGACAGACTTGACGAAGCTATAAGGGTTCCTTGTTTCTATAGGGAACCCTAAGAACATGCGTCAAAAATAATTTCAAAAATACAAAAAATAACTAAAAGGAAACTAACCAGCCAGCAGCTACAAATATAATGCTAAACAATTATTTGAAATACTTGCAGGTTGGGCCTAGGCGAGCGAGCCGGGGATGCGGAGACGTTAGAGCCGATCCCCGCCTTAGCCGATAAGAAGGTCGTCAGCATAGCGGCTGGGACGAGTAGCTCGTTCGCTGTCACTGATACAGGTATGTTTATTGTTTAAATATTAGGTATTTCGCCCCTATTTAAAAGATTTTTACAGTTACCGCCCCCTAAATTTTTCTCTTTCTATAATTTTCGCCCCCTATATCTCCCTTCCTGCCTACAGGCGCGGTGTACGCATGGGGCATGGGCAGCGAGGGCCAGCTCGGCTCGGGCGGCAGCGACGACGCGCCG